>CM077344.1:53279113-53591094 GCA_039655645.1 Ammopiptanthus mongolicus
TTCATAACCTTCATAGATGATTGGTCAAGGAAGGTTTGGATCTATTTGTTGAAACATAAAAATCAGGCTTTTAAGTGTTTTAAACAATGGAAGATTCTGGTGGAGAAACAAGCAGGGCAGCAAGTCAAGACACTTAGGACTGACAATGGTCTTGAGTATTTGAGTGATGAGTTCACTGAATTTTGCAAAGATAATGGGATAACAAGGCACAAAACAGTGAGGTTAACTCCTCAACAAAATGGTCTAACCGAGAGAATGAATAGAACCATTTTGGAGAGGGTTAGGTGCATGTTATCCTATGCCAATCTTAGCAAAACTTTCTGGGGAGAGGCAGTCCAAACTGCTTGTTATCTGATCAATAGATCTCCCTCAGCTGCTACAGGTTTCAAGGTGCCAGAAGAGAAGTGGACTGGAAGGCCTCCTAGTTATGAAGATCTGAGAATTTTTGGCTGCACGGTTTTCATGCATGTTAATGAAGGGAAACTAGAGCCAAGGGCCAAGAAAGGTATATTCTTAGGTTACCCTGAAGGAGTCAAAGGCTACAAGGTTTGGCTGTCATGTTCAGAAAGAGGAAAAGCTGTCATAAGCAGAGATGTGATTTTCAGAGAAGATGATTTGATGGGAAGTACTGAAAAGAGTCACACAGTGCCTTCAAGTCCTGAGAAGTCAATGCAGGGAATTCATGTGGAGGTGGAGGATCCTACTCCTAAGAAATCAGTGAGTCAACCACAACCAGAATTGGATACTCTCAATTCTGATTCTACCTTGTCAGATTACAATCTTGCTAGAGATAGAGAAAGGAGAGAGATAAGACCTCCAGAGAGATATGGCTATGCTGATGTTATTGCATATGCCTTGAACATAGAAAATGATGATGATGCTGATCCACTTACTTACAAGCAAGCTATATCAGGTGAAAATAGTGAGGACTAGAAAGCTGCCATGGATGAAGAATTCAATTCTCTTATCAGAAACAACACATGGGAGCTGGTTGAAAAGCCTAAGAAACAGAAGATTATTGGCTGCAAGTGGATTTATAAAAGAAAACCCGAGGTTCCTGGTGTTGAGACATTTAGGTTCAAGGCTAGAGTTGTTGCCAAAGGTTTCACTCAAAGGGAAGGGATAGATTTTAAAGAAATCTTCTCTCCAGTTGTGAAACATACAAGTATTAGAGTGATCCATGCTCTTGTAGCTGTCAACAATCTAGAGCTTGAGCAAATGGATGTCAAGACAGCTTTTCTCCATGGTCATCTTGAAGAAGACATTTACATGAACCAACCAGAGGGTTATGTTGAAGCTGGAAAAGAAAATCTGGTTTGTCTCCAAAAGAGATCTTTGTATGGTCTCAAACAATCACCAAGGCAATGGTACAAAAGGTTTGATTCCTTTGTGATCTCTAAAGGCTACAAAAGATGTTCTTATGACAGTTGTGTGTATTTCAAGAAGGAAGACTCGGGTAAATTCATCTATCTACTACTATATGTTGATGACATGTTGATAGCAAGTAGTGATATTGATGCTATAAATAAACTGAAGAGGCTGCTGAGTACTGAGTTTGAAATGAAGGATTTAGGAGCTGCAAGGAGGATACTTGGGATGGAAATTATCAGAAATAGAAGCAAGGGTCTGCTGTATGTAAATCAGACTAGCTACATCGATAAAATTCTCGAGATTTAACATGCAGGAGGCTAAATCAGTGACTACACCTATTGCTGCTCATTTCAAATTATCAGTGGAGCAATCACCTAAAACTGAAGAAGACCAGAAATACATGAGTGACATTCCCTATGCTAATGCTACTGGGAGTCTTATGTATGCTATGATTTGCACTCGGCCGGACATTGCCTATGCAGCAAGCATGGTGAGCAGATTCATGGGAAAACCAGGGAAGGCTCATTGGCTTGCTGTTAAGTGGGTATTTAGGTACTTAAAGGGTGCAAAATCTGCAGGGCTGGTTTATGGCAGTTCAGAGGGTAATGACAGTGGCTTGAGAGGTTTTGTTGATGCAGACTTTGCAGGGGACTTAGACAAAAGAAGGTCCACGACAGGTTATATATTCACCTTGTTTGGTTGTGCTATTAGTTGGAAGGCAAACTTACAATCTATTGTTGCCTTGTCAACTACTGAATCCGAATACATTGCACTGACTGAGGCAATAAAGGAAGCTATATGGTTGAAAGGCCTTGTTGGTGAGCTGGTTGGGAGTACTGAGACTGTGGATGTGTGGTGTGATAGTCAAAGTGCTTTGTGTCTCTCAAAGAACCAAGTGTTCCATGAGAGAACAAAACACATTGATGTTCGGTTACACTATATCAGAGATGTAATTGCTGCAGAAGTTGTGAATGTGAAGAAGGTTGCGGGTGCTGATAACCCTGCTGACATGTTGACTAAAGTGATCCCTAGTACCAAATTTTGTCACTGCTTGAATTTGGTAAACATCGGGTCATTGACAGATTGAAGTCTCTACTAGAGACTCGATGCATTCCTAGCTATGGGCAGACTATGAAGATCCAAGGTGGAGATTGTTGATAATCTAGTGGATATTCATTAGTTAGTTAGTTAGTTAGGATATGCTGTGTAAAGCTATGTGATAGCTATTTCCCTTGTATTGATATAGTTAGTTAGTTAGAAGTTTTAACCGGTTTTGTAACTAACTTGAGGGCTTGGGAATGCAGCTATATAAGTCTTAGCTTTGTAGAATAGAGGGGATGTATTATTTTTCTCGTTCTGTATTTTGAGTGATTCATCATAGATGAATGTGAGTGCAAGAGAGGCATAGGCTTTTATGCTCATTCTTTGTAATCTTGTTACTGTTTCATTGGTGATGAATAAGATTGACTCTCAGTGAGGACGTAGGATATCAATTGATCCGAACCTCGATAACTTTGGTGTTCCTTTTCTAGATCAAGATTCTGTATTGGTGTGTTCAATTTTGCTATGATCTAAGTTCAAAATTGGCTCTGTTCATAACACTGACATCTTGCCTCAATTGTTTGAAGGTATAAGCCTCTAATTCTTGCGGCCTGTCTCTTCCCAGTGACCATCCAGCATGACACCTCTGTTACGTAGTAGTAAACATGGTTTCTTTTAAGGTCATAATGAGCCAAACTAATTAATTAGATGATAAGAACTAACAGATAATCCAATATACTTACGCAAAAGTTACCCAATAAAGGAACCCGCAGCCAAGTATACAAATTTTAGTGACACCTGAGCACAGAATAAATCATTGTATGAGAATTCGAAGTTCTAGAAATAATTCACTTTAAGCTAATATTCCTGTAGGATATTGCATAACCAACTTCGCCTTAGATAATATTCCTGTAGGATTACTTTATTGAATATGCTATTATTGAATAAGCTATTGTTGTTCAACCTCATGATAATCAACTGCAGTGCAATCTAAAATAACACCACCTTCACAATATGATATGAAAAAATTCATATGCTTCTATTTTCAATGAGCTTTGTAGAATTCAGACTCTCAGAATAGGATTTTTTCTGAGAGCCAACATATGCATTTTCTGACAGCCAGAAAGAAAATAATAGTCAACAGTAATATACATTTTCTGCATAATCCTTCATTTTAGCTGTCTTGAACAATTACAACTGAAGTTAGATGTAGCAAACCCCAATCTGACATCACATCATCAATAGATAAAATAATAAGAGGTTTCTGCAAAAATAACTTTGAGGAATACACATATAGATGTCTTATATATTTTATAATATTTTTTCAGGGTAAAAGCTAGTAGCTACGGCCTCATAAGTAGAATCCTTTTGAAGCATATTGTTGACAATTGACATGTCTTTCTAGGTATGTGTCAATATCAACTCCACTCTCAAATTTAATGGCTCTGCACCAGAATTTATAGGCCCATAATCCTCATTTTGCCACTAATTTTGTATATTTACATTTGATAGTCATCTCTTGGAGGAATTTAAGGAAAAATTATTAAAAAAATATAAAGTTAACAAAACCAAAGGTTTAGATTCATCATTTTTTCAAGGCATTCACACAAATTCAATGCTTTTACTGACATACTGAATTCTATTTATTAATTAATCTCACATTAAAACCATTTCCCTTTCAGCATGAACTCTTGATCGAATAAATCACTTTTGGATCATATTCTGCTCTGCATGCCAGTAACAGGTACAATCATAATATCACAATAATTTAAAGTTTAAGTTAAATTTGAAATGAAAATAGTGCAAAGAAATTAGCAAAGGCATGTAGATAACACAAGTCAATTTATCTTAGGCCAAAATTGCAGAAAAACGACCTGAAGTATGTAGCTATTCTGTAACGTGCATACCACATACAACTACAAAATATTCAAAACCATGCCTCAAGGCATATGTTGCAAATGATTTGCATCTGATATGCTCTAAATTAATGTGCCTTTTCATAGTCTAGTGTTCTCAAGATTCAGAAGATGGATTTTATCAATTATTACATGATTTACATCACATTTTCAAAACACACAAGCAATAATAACTTGATTTTGCACCACAGTTTTAAATTCCTATTTTGGGTTTCTAGCAAACAAAAATTGTGCCTAATCACATGCTTCTACCCAAATATAACCGAAAACCCCATACCAATTCATGATGAAAATAGAATGCGGAAGCGTACCTGAGTTTGCCATTGGGAATCAATGATGGTGATGAGATTGAGAATGTGTATATGATCTTCCAATTGCAAAGCAGCAAAGGTTCCCTTTTTAGGATTCTCTTCTGATGGGGATGAAGAGAGATAAGAAGAGAAAATTGTTCTTCTGCGCGTTCTGTAAGTTACTCTGCAAATTGGGGACCATAACCCCTTTTATGTAACTTCTGGCAGCTACATCATAAGTTTCAATATTTCTAATTTGGCCCCTCATCAAATTAGATTATTGCTTATGGTATCTACACAATAACTTTCATGACAATTATGCCCTTAGCCATAAACTTTATATTAAATAGACCACTTTAATTTTGATTAATTAAATAATGACCCTAATACATTTAAACATTACATATGTGACCCAAAAAATCTAACATCCTATACATACTACAAAATACATATATAATATAAATGTGACCTTAATGTTGCGTGGAGGATTGTGCCATGTATGTTGCATGGACAACAATTTCCTCGGATGGAAAAAAAGGCAACAAAACTAACCATCAATAAACCAAATAAAAAAAATATCAATGAATAACAAATGACAGTGTTATCGAAAAGCGGCCATGGCGGCGCCATGGCGGAAGGCGGTGGCGGGTTTCGAAGGAACCGCCATACAATGGACGTAGCGATGCGGATTTCGCATGGCGGCCGCATGGCGGCTGGCAACCATGGCAGATGCGCCGGCCATGGTGGAAAGGCAGAAAATTTAAACAAAAAACGTGAATCAGAGGTCTGGGTCGTGCGACCCGACCCGGGTTGGCCCAAAATGGTTAAAAACCCCAGACCTTCTCTTCTCTTCTTTTTTTCTTTCTTCTCCGACCACCGTCCAACGACCACCCTCTGTCCGCGCGACCACAGTCTGGCGGCCACCGACCTCCAGCGACCCCGTCCGACAACCACTGACCTCCGGCGACCACCCTGCTCATGTGTTTATTCTCATTCATGAACCCTGTTTTTCAGTTTCCAATATATAATACTAATACTAATAATACATGTTTCTAAGTGTTGGAAACAACAAGATTCATTTAATGTTTCCCATTGGAAGTAGAAGCACTTTAAGTCTTAGGTTCATATATATTTAGATTCATGTACTTAGGGAGTTTAGGAAGTTGTACTTGCATCTATTTCTCCTTGTAAACATAATATGTAATTAATTATCATGATAATAATAATAATAATAATATATAAGAATAATAATAATAATAATAATAATAATAATAATAATATACAAATAATACATGTTTCTACATGTTGGAAACAACAAGATTCATTAATATTTCCCGTTGGAAATAGGAGCACTTTAAGTCTTAGGTTCATGTATGTTTAGATTCATGTAGTGAGGGAGTTTATGAAGTTTTAGGGGTGTTCATAAACCGATCCAAACCGATGTAAACCGTAGTAACCGAACCGAATAGCCGATAACCAAAAAGCCGATAACCGAAAAAACCGAAAACCGAAAAAATCGATTTTTTTTTACTGGATTGGATCGATTTTTGGTTGGCATTGGAAAAACCGATCCAATCCAAACCGAACCGATATATTTGTACATACATAAAATTTTCAGTATGAAATTACCCTCATGCCCATAGTTAAAATTTTATATTCCTATTTTATCCCCCATTATCCTAACCTAACGCGACCTATCCTCCTCCACTCCAGGGTAATCTCATTTGCGCCCTCCCTCCAATAGCGTCGTCCCTCCCTTCTCTCATCAGCGAACTCCTCTGCTAGCCCTTCTACTCACCGTTCGGCTCGTCGTTCTGCTCGCCCTTCTGCTTGCCTCATCGTCGTTCTCTCCGCCGCCGAGTTCTGTTCTTGTTCGTGCGACCACTATCAGCTCTTCGTTCTGTTCGTACGACCACCACCTTCTTCTCACTGTAAGTCTTTTCTTCTTCTCCTTCTTCTTCTAGATCTGGTTCTTCTTTTCGTTTCTTCTTCTTCTTCTTCTTCTTCTTCTTCTTCTTCTTCTTCTTTTCGTTTCTGGTTCTTCATAATTCCTGTTAGGGTTCTTCTTCTTATCTCATTGTTGTTGTTGTTATTGTTACATTATTTGTTCTCTGATTTGATTCGTGTAAAATTTGTTCTCTGATTTGTTCTCTGTAAAATTTTGGGTTCTCTGATTTTTTTGGGTTCTCTGCTTTGGATCCTCTTTGCTCTGGCTTAAAATTCGTCTCTGATTTTTCCTGATTATTTCTGATTTGGCAGTTAAAAGTATAAGCCTAATAGAGCTTGTCATCCCTGTTAGCTACCTGACTAGAAATGTCTGAGGTAAGTTTTGAGCTTATTTAGTAGAATTTTACTTTCACATCAATGTTTAATAACATTCCAATTTGCTTGTTTAGTGTATGCAGACACAAAATACTCAAGATGTTGAGAGAATTTCTGAGAATGTTGAATCCATCAAGTCTTCAAACGAAATTGCTGAGCCACAAACCACTTCAAACAACCCAAATGTGCCCATGAATGACAAGAAGAGGAAGGGTGGAGACACTTCAGCCCAAGAAGAAGACGATGCAGGTAAGAGAAAACCTACCAAACCTAGATCTTGGACATGGGATCATTTTACTAAAGAATTTCCTCCTAAGTCAAAAAGCCCTAGAGCTAGATGTAATTGGTGTGGGGCATCTTATGCATGTGATACACATAGAAATGGCACAAGTAATTTGAAAAATCACTTGTTGAGTCAATGCAAAAAGTTTCCAAAGCCTCTAATGATCCTAGTCAAACAATTCTTAGTCTCCACCAATTAAAAAAAGAATATGGGAAAGGGGGAGGCAATACTTTTACTGTTGTTGCATTTGATGTTGAAGCATGCAGACAAGCACTTGCTAGGATGATTATTGTTGATGAGTTACCATTCAAGTTTATTGAGGGGGAGGGATTCCGACATTTCTTGAGTGTTGTGCAACCTAGATTGACAATTCCTGGTAGAATCACTATTGCTAGGGATTGTTGGAACCTTTATATCAATGAAAAGAATAAGCTGAAAACTGTATTTAGTGTTCCAAATCAAAGTGTTTGTCTAACTACTAATTGCTGGAGTTCTGTGCAAAATTTGAATTATTTATGCCTCACTGCACATTTCATTGATAATGAATGGAAATTGCATAAAAGGATAGTGAATTTTTGTTTGATCAAGAATCATAAAGGTGAAACTATTGGTAGGAGAATTGAGAAGTGCCTTTTGAGTTGGGGAATCTCTAAAGTTTGCACTCTTACTGTTGATAATGCAATTTCAAATGATACTGCTATTTCTAACTTAAAAGTTAGAATGGAGGATTGGAATGCTCATCCATTGAAAGGTGAATATTTGCATGTTAGGTGCTGCGCTCATATCCTAAATCTTGTTGTTAATGATGGATTAAAGGAGTTGCATAAGTCAATTACTAAGATTAGAAATGCTATTAGATTTGTGCGTGCTTCCCCTGGTCGTATGGATAGGTTCAAAAATTTTATAAAGGAATGTAGGATACAGGATAATTCTACAGTGCAATTAGATGTCCCTACTAGATGGAACTCCACTTACCTTATGCTTGAAAGTGCTCTAAAGTTTCAAAAGGCATTTAAAATGTTGGGAGAGCGAGACACAGAATATGCATTGATGTCAGGTGGTATTCCCAAACACTGAGGATTGGGATCATGCATGGGTGTTTGTTCGGTTTCTAAAAATTTTTTATGATGTTACTAAGAAAGTATCAGGCTCTTTGTTTGTGACGTCTTCACAATATTTTCATGAATATTGCATGATATTGAGTACTTTAAAAACTTGGGCAAATAGTTTAGATCCATTGCTTGGGAGCATGGCTGAAAAAATGAAAGCCAAGCATGATAAATATTGGGGCAGCATTAAAAATATAAACATGATGATTTTTATTGCTGTGGTGCTTGATCCCCAATACAAGCTTCGATTTGTGGAGTGGAGTTTTGAGAAGCTTTATGATAAAGAGGATGCTGAATTTTTAGGTGGAAGTGTAAAGGATACTTTTTCTCAAAATGTTCAATAGTTATAGACTTTTTAATGGAAATGGTGAATCTCAATCTACAACTACTTTTGAGATGGAAACTTCTGATATAGCAACAATTGATACTTCTCTATTTGCGGTGGAGTTTGAGAAGGACATCATTGCTAATGAGTATGAATAAAAATGAGGTGGATTTGTATCTTATGGAGCCATTGGAGAAAAAAACTCTGAATTTTGATATCTTGAATTGGTGGAAGGTGAATTCTAGTAAATACCCTATTCTTGCTCTAATTGCCAAGGATGTATTGGCAATCCCGGTATCCACAGTTGCTTCAGAATCTGCATTTAGCACCGGCGGTAGAATTCTTAATAATTACAGGAGTTCCCTTACTCCAAAGACTGTTGAGGCTCTAATTTGTACACAAAATTGGTTCCGGTCCACTCCAATAACAACTGATATTGAAGAACTTGTGAAAGAATTTGAAAAGATGGAGCTAGGTAAATTACTTTATTCTAACTAGTGCTGATTTAATTCTGATTTTATTTATGTATTTATATTAATTCTGATTTAACCAATCATTAACACATTTTTTTTTAAAAAATCCTTAGATCTAATGCCAACTACCCAACCTCCTATAGATGATTCTGGACCTGAGTCTGATTAATTTGACATTGTTGCTGCTGCTTGTTGGTAGGTATATACTACATTAGAGCTGGGTATACGGACCGGTCCGGTCCGGTCCGGTCCGGTCCGCATAAGTCCGCACATACACGGACCGGGCTTGAATAGTCCGCAAAATAAATGGACTT
The DNA here is from genome assembly GCA_039655645.1 of Ammopiptanthus mongolicus. NCBI lineage: Eukaryota > Viridiplantae > Streptophyta > Magnoliopsida > Fabales > Fabaceae > Ammopiptanthus > Ammopiptanthus mongolicus. The sequence goes on from CM077344.1 coordinate 53,288,558, forward strand.
GTATTTATCAAGTCCGGGTCCAGTCCGCGTAGTCCGCGGGCTAAATGGACTGGTCCACGGACTCAAAAAAATAATCGATTCTAAATTTTATTTATTTATTTATTTTGTTTAATTAAAACCTTTTTTTATGCTACAAAGACTAAAATTGGTAAATGTAAAGTCCGAATATGACTTGTTTTAATAATCTACACAACTTTCATGCAATTTTATCAAACATAATCCAAAGCAAGTAATATTTGACTCAAGTATATCAAACATGAGTACATCAAACACAATCCAAAGTAATAATATCTTAAACACAATCCATACTGAATCCTAATCAAACATAATCCAACAATGCACTAACACGAAACAAGTACATCAAAAATAATCCATAACACTGCCAAATACATCAAACATAATCCAATAATATTCCAACACAAACAAGTACATCAAACATCAACAATAATATTTGACTCTCTCATAGAGATAGCTGGCTCCTCCTTTGACTCAATCAACTCATCTATATCTTCATGTTTTCCTACAAGTCATAATTCATAACATAAGTAAGAATGCAAAACATAATCCAAAGCAAGGCATTCTAGTACATAAAGGAAGTCTATATTTACCTTCCACATCAAATCCCAACAACCAATTTCTAGTACATATCAAGGCTTGTACATTTTGGGGAAGGAGAGAACTTCGATATTTATTGAGAACACGAGAACCAATACTGAATGCTGATTCAGATGCCACAGTTGTTATTTGAATGCTTAAGATATCAGAAGCCATCAATGCAAGATCTGGAAACCTATGCTTATTCTCCTTCCAATATTGCAAAACATCAAGATTTGGATGGTATGTTGAAGATAGGTTTTGCTCTTCCAAATAAGTATCCAATTGAGACTTACCCACATTTGACCTATTTTGATTCTCATACTGGATATATTCCTACATTATTTTCAAGTTACAACAAAGAAAGAATGAAAATTTAAACGAAAAGAAAGAATGAATAAATAAAAGAAAGAATGAATAAATAAATAAAAGAAATAAATCCACTTACATTCACAATAAGCATTTGCGATTGATCTACATTGGGAAATCCACTACTACTAGTTGGAAGACATTGAGAGCCTTGTAGTGAACTTTGAGCTAGACCAACATGAGTAGTTGTCTCTTTGGAAGACCTTTTGATATACTCATCAAATAGAGTATACAACTTGTGTTTCACAACTTTCAACTTTGCTTGGCAAGATATTGGATCAAGATCAAGCTTTGAATAACAAAACTCCAAAAATGAGAACTTAAAGCGAGGATCAAGGACGGTTCCATATGCAAGCACAATGCTATATTCACTCCAATATATGTCAAACTTACCTTGCATCAAACTTGTCATCTCCCTAATCACCTCATCTTCACTATTCTTATTTTCAATCAACAAGCATTCAATCCTCCACACTTGAAAGAAATATAAATTAGACGTCGGATAAGAGGAACCGGATATCAAATTCGTGATCACATAGAATGGACGCAAAAATTCACAAATTTTTTCTCCTCTTGCCCATTCTTCATTAGTAGGAAAATACTTATAGTTCCTATCTTCAAAATCAAGGTCACTAAAAGCACGTCGATATGCAAGTGCACTTTCAAGCATCATAAAGGTCGAGTTCCATCTAGTAGGGACATCCAAACGCAAACCTATTTTGGTATTAATACCAACTTTTTTAACACAATTGTTAAAAGCAATCTTTCTTCCCTCCGACCCCTTAACATACTTGATACTTTCTCTAATATTATGTAAAGCATCACTAGCAACTTTCAAACCAGCTTGAACTATAATGTTAAGTATGTGAGCACAACATCGGATATGGAAAAAATCGCCACCACATAACAAACCATCACTCTGCAAAAGAAGTCTGTCTTTCAACAATTCTTGCATGGTGCCACAAGAAGATGCATTATCCAAAGTCAATGAAAAAATTTTCCTCTCAATCCCCCACTCTTCCAAGAAACCATAAACAATCTTAGCCAATTCACGCCCGGAATGTGGAGGGGGGAAATGAGAAAAATTTAGAATTTTGTTGTTAAGCTTCCAATTTTCATCCACAAAATGTGCAGTTAATGAAATATAACCCTCTGTGGTACACGAAGTCCATACATCAGATGTCAAGCTTATTCTACTTGGAACTTTGGACAACACTTCTTTCATTTTTTGTTTTTCATTCTCATATATGTTAATCACATCTAATGTGGCAGCACGTCTAGAGGGCACCTTAGCTTCAGGATTCAAATATTTAAGTAGCTCTCTAACCCTCCTATATTCCACAAAAGAGAATGGAAGGTCATGCTCTATGATAGCCATGGATATCATGTCACGTACCACCTTAAAATCAACTTTTCTACTTTTTAACTTTCCAGTATGATCAAGCATAAGTTTACCAACCTCACTATTAGCAAACCCTTTTGGCACTTTCTCACAAATGTTAATATGACGAAGTAAAGTTGAAGTTCCATATCTATTACCGCCACTTACCAAGGCTTTCCCACATGCCTTGCATTGACTCCTCTCTTTCCCATCACTTCCCACAGGAATTTTGACAAAATAGTTCCATACAGAAGATGTTTGATTTCTAGACCTCTTATTTGATATTTTAGGTTCATTTAATCCATCTCCTTCTCCAACATCATTAATTGGACTAATTTGGCCTACTCTTTCAGGTTCAATATCATCTACATTAACACTTTCATTCATGGCAGAGGCAGAAAAATCCATTTTTAACTAATCAAATCTGAAAAAAAATCAAGCCAAAAGCAAACGAAAAATTCAGAGACAGAGGATATGAAGCCATATTCAGGGCAAACAGAGACACAACGAAAAATTCAGAGACATATTCAGGGCAAACAGAGACACAACGAAAAATTCAGAGACAGAGGAGATGAAGCCATATTCAGGGCAAACAGAGACACTAGCAAATCCAGAGATGAGAGAAATTGAGAGAAGAAATTCAGAGATGAGAGGACCTGTTCGAGATGCGATCGGAGACGGAGAGAACGACGCTCCTTCAGGCTGCCGGAGCTGGAGGCGAGGCGCTGCGTGCGGCTGACGATGGAGAAGAGTCGCTGCGTGCGGCCGAACGATGGAGGAGAAGTGTTGGGTGTGGCCGAGAGAAGGAGGCGCTGCGTGCGGCCGGAGAGGGAGGCGCTGCGTGCGGCCGGAGATGGAGGTGCTGCGTGCGGCCGGAGATGAGGGAGAGGAGAGGAGATGAAGTCTTAGGGTTTAGGGATGAAGTCTCGTGTGGGTGGGAGGGAGAGACGAAGTCTGTCTCTGACTGAGGGTCGGATGAGGGCTCAGTGAGGGTGAGGGTGGTTGGGCTTGGACCATTTGGGAAGTGTAAAATTAGTGGTTGGGCCTAAATTGTTTGGGCACTTAAGTTCTGATTTTTTTTTTTGTGTAAGTCCACGGACTGGTCCGCGAGTCCGCGGACCCAGTCCGTTTAGTCCACGAGTTAAATGGACCGGACTTAAATAGCCCACATTTAAATGGACCTGAAATTTGTCTAGTCCAAGCCCTAACGGGCTGCGGTTTAAACGGACCGTCCGCGGACCCAAGTCCATATACCCAGCTCTATACTACATACTGTCTTTGTTTTTTTGTAAAATTAATTGATTATTGAGCACTGATTGCACCTTTTATGTTGATGTTTTGCAAGTGTGGGACCTGTTGAATCTGTTGATGAAGGGTTTAGTGCTGCTGTTGCTGCTGAACTGATGCTTGGACAATCGGATTGTTGTTGTTGTTGCTGCCTGTTGAATTTCTTGATGTTTTGCTAGTGTGGGACCTATTGATGAAGAATTTTATGTAGTTTTTATTGACTTGTGTTTATGAGGAATAGAGGAAGTTGTTCCAAGTTCCAACATTGTAATGAGATAGTTATTACTTATATGTTTAGAAGAAAGTTATTACTATTTTTGGATGTATCAACAAAAATCGAATTATCCAATCCAATCCAAACCGAATTTAATTGGATTGGATTTTTTTAAGAAAGTAAACCGATCCAATCCAAACCGCATGTTGTTTTCATCATTGGATCGGATGGTTTTTTAGTTTAAAACCGATCCAATCCAATCCGCGAACACCCCTAGGAACTTGTACTTGCTTTTATTTCTCCTTGTAAACATAATATGTAATTAATTATGAAGTGTATATAAATACAAAGGTTGTCTATGTAATTAATTATGAAATGTATATAAATAATTATATTTATTTCTGCAGTTTTTTGTTATATATATATATATATATATATATATATATATATATGTGTGTGTGTGTGTGTATGTGTGTATATAATATTTTTATTTTGTCCGCCATGGCATCCACCATATGACCGCATCGCCATCCGCCATATTGTATGGCGGATTTTTGGCTGGCCGTCATAGGCCGCCATCCGCCATCGATAACACGGACAAATGACAGAATTTTTCAGAACATTGCAATACCTCTTGAATCCATAAACATTGCTTCTCATGACCAAGGTGTCAAAGCTTATTACATTTCCAAGCCAGCTTAAGTGCAGCTCAGATCAGGAGTTCGCTTTTCGAGAATATCATGCAAATCATTTTAATCCTCTTGTCCAGAGAGAGATGCATCTTATATCTGTGTCATCAGCATCACTCCTAATATTTCTGTCTTCACAAGGTGAACCTTGAAAACTGCATAAAGCATACCATATTTTAATATGCATCATTTAGAGAAAGGGACAATAAATCACACTGAAAATTTCTATCTTCACCAGGCACACCTCAAACTGCATAAATCAGATGATATGCTTCAGATGCATCACTTAGAAGAAAGGAACAACAATTTAATAGAAGACAAAGCCCGATAGATAATTATGTAAACATATCAGAATTTGATAAGATAAATGAACAAAATTAAAATGTTAGTAATCTGTGACCTTCAAGTAGCAATCAATCAAAGAAAAACAAAAACCTTATAAAAATGCAAGGATGTAGCATCCCTCAATAGCAGTTAGCCGTAATGTATCATGTATGCAAGACCATTAAATTACAACTGCATACATCACTAAAAAGGACATATATTTAAGAACATATGTTAAGTTAGTGAATTTAAATTGAGATAAATTACAAAAATCAATAACTTAAAATATGGAATGACAAATATAAATTCATACCTCAATGCTAGCAATCTGCATTACAATAAAGTTATTGATTATCATGTAGAAATGTAAATGATTGCTCACATTATCTTAACTTAACTTCATGTCTAATTGATGTTACCACAAAGTTAATCTCAAACTTGGGTTATTAGCAAGGGTGTTTAAACCAAAATAGTTATGGTCCATAAACTCCTAAGGTTTTGATGTTAACAAAAGACTAAAATTAAATGAACAAAGATTTGTTTTGGATTAACGTGTTTATCTAAGTGTGCAGATCTTTTTAAGTCAACGTTCGTCCTCTCCCTCTGATCTCTATAGTTCTTGCTGGACTAAGTTAGTTTTCTTTTGCTTATCTGAGTCCAAAGACTCTTCATGTAATAGTTCCGTGTTTCTTAGTCCAATGTAAAAGTCCATCAGATTTTAATAAACTCGACTATAAGTTAGCACGAACTTGTCAAAAGCAATAGTTTAAATTCTTACTCAACGTGTAAAAGGAAAATATCCCTTAGGGAAACATTCTTTGTAACTTCGTACCATTAAACGTGCTGAAGCCAGTCTGTTCCTAACACAAAGATTTGACTATCTCCAAAAGGAAAGACAAAAGACAACTTTCGAGTAGAAGGAAAAGATGTCAGTGTCATTCTAAGCTATCAACCTGATAGTCTACTTTGCTTTTCAGAAGACCTCACACAAGTTATCAGACTCAATGAGATAATGCATTTAATGCTCAATCAGAACGGCTCTTTTGCCATCCGTTGAAGCCTGAAGTGTGGTCAAGACTTGAAGGCTATAAATACCTTCATCTTTGAAAAAGAAAGTGGCGAACTTAATACAATCTCTCAAACGAGCAAACAAGCTATCAAAAGCAAACAAAAGCTTACAAGCTTCTTAAAATTTCATATCACTCTCTGCAAATAGTGTAGTTTCAGAGTTTTGTTCTTAAGTTTCATACCCTCACACATAGTGAGTTACTTGAACTTAAAACTCTTTTCAAAACCTTCTTGGTTGGGCCTGGAGCGGCTTGTCTGAAAAAGAATACTTGAGCCTGAAAAGGCTTGACTATAAAAGAATACTTAGAGTTGCCTGAAGAGGTGTAAAATACTTGCCTGAAGAGGTGTTGAATACTAGTAACAAGAAGTTATTGAGACACCCCTAGTATCTCATTGTGTAACTATAACCTTTCCTCGTATTATTTATTACACAAATTAATATTCAACCTCAATAATAATATATCTTTAACCCTCCAGGCTTTATATCTAATTGATATGTCATCATCAACCACAATAATTCAAACATATATTTAACACATAAATGCGCTTCGGGCTCCAAAAACCTGGTAAGCTCACAGTATCAATAATGCGAGCGTGCATATCCACCTGTCTTACTAGTATATAGTCATAATAATATACCTAACATCAATCAAGCTTCAAGTTTTACGTCAGGCATCCGCTAAGTCATAAGTTTAGAAAAATATGTACCATCTTTCTCAAGAAAAGACTAAAGAGCTGCATAACTGACTATATGTACAACCAACCACAAAGTACTAATCCCAAATGACAACTATATACCCCAGAGCTGGCCAAAAGATCCTTATGTCTTTCTCATTTACCCCCACCTATTTCATCACTTCTGAATCCATATCAGCGCCTTCCAAATTAAGCCGCCCAGGTACGTCTAAACATTCACAATACAACGGAAAGAAACAAACACAAACATCTATCATCCAAATAAACGACAGTAAAGTAGAAATAGTGTTTTAAAGAAAACAACACAAGATACATGACAAAATGCCAAATAGTGCAGATACTTCACATCAGGACGCATATTAAACAAGTTATCAATTAACAATTCATCATAATATTTCAATAATGAAATGTAAATATAATGACTGTGCACATGTATGCCACCCAAACAGACTCAACTCCATGGAGTGATAACATCATAGGAGGAGCGATCAGGAGTACATGTTTCATATCCACTAAGCCCATCAAGTGCTTTCAATAAATTGGCGTGCATTACGGCTTCACCAGAACACTCTCAACTGATCCTGAGTAGTTTAATGACTCGTCGGCATGCGTGGGAATCTACTTACCACAGGTCGGGGGAGCTACCGCCCGGCCCCCTGTGGAGTTTCGCGCAACATGCGTCCCCAAGGTCTGTTTTGACCTCCACTATGGTACTCTCACCCGCACTTTGGGTGTAGCTCACTCTCGGTTTACTCGTCCAACATGCTTTGATGCTTTATGCCTTATGCTTTGATGCACAAGAATTTATCTCCATCAAGTGTCATTTATAATCAAGAAGAGAATATTTGAAATCATATGTCTTTCACGCCTAAGGCTTGTTATCACACTTTGATTTTCATTCAAGAGTCATTTACTCACATGTTCCACACGGCTCAGAACAAAACAACCTCTTAAAATCCCTTTTATTTCATCATCAATCGAGGATTCAAAACTATAACAACTCATGAAAGCTTAATGAAAATTTAGCAAACTTAAATCTATGAATAAGAATAAATATCGATATTGTAGCAAAGGTAAAGGTTTACAACAAAACATGGGCTTTAGAAAGATGAAATCAGTAAGCTAAACAAAAGAAAAACTGCAGCAAAGGAAATCACAAAAATTTGAAGTGTAAATAGACCAAAAATCAATACCTTGTGTAAAATCATTTAAAATCAACACCTTGTGTAAATAGGCCAAGTTAAAGTGTAAAATCACTTGAAATCAATATGTATGACATATAAACAAAACTAGCAAGCACTTTCAAGTTCAAAATTAACAGAAAGTTTGCACAATAAATAGTAAGTATAACAATAGTTTGCAGCTTTTCAAAATGACATAAATAGCGAAAATAAGGAAAAGAAACAGTAGCTCAACTTCAAAGAAAATAACAGGGAAACAATAACAACAAGAAACTAATCAAGTTAAATATTACGGAACTAGAAGCAAAACTAATTAATAAACCAACAAAATAAATATTACCAAACAGGAACAACATCAAATTGGTAAAACAGAACAAAAGAGAAAGATTAACAAAGAGGGAATTGGGGTTTCCCTTAAAACATGTAGGTTTCCCTTAAAACATGTAAAACACTGTATCTACTCTTACCACCATGAATGAAGCTCATCTTCCTCCCCACCTTTCCTGATGAAATTCGGACCAAGTCCACCACACCCCCACCATCTTGCGTCCTTGCTTCTCTTAAGCTTGAATTTCGTGGGCGCCTTCAAGGGAGAAGTAAAAGCTTTTCAATGGAAATTGACAGGGGAGAAAACGAAAAATAAAAGAGAAGAGATGGAAGAGAAAAATGGGATCAGTGAGAAGATAGAAAAAAGAAGAGGTGGTGGTTCGGTGGTGATGAGAAGAGAGGAAGATGATGAATTTTTTTTTTCTGGGCTGGCAAAAAATCAAATGAATAGAAGAAGGGAGGTATTATGATACGGATCCGAATCCTCTGCATTCTCTAAATTTATACATTCACATATTCATTCATAATCTATAATTAAGATCTCATATATTTATTTTATATTAATATATTTATCTTATATAAAATTTAATTAATGATTAAGATCACCCTATATTTACAAAGTGACTGCAGAGATCCCTATCGGTTATGTTACGGTCTAGTAAGAGGTAAGGGAAAAAGTAAGGGTGAGGGTGTCAGGGTGAATTAGAGGGAGAAAAAAATGTGTTGTCATTCAATGGAAATAGAGGGGAATCGACTGATAAAAAATAAAATAATAATAGAGTGAGGGATATGAGATGGTCAGGAAATTTTTTCCTTTTGACAGACATCACAGATGTACTAAATATTCATCATTATTAATCAATAGTGATTAATTTCTGTCGGAAAATCTATTGGATATATATGGTGGGTTCTCTCCTTCCAATTAGATATTTTCTATCGATAAGAATCAAAATTCGAATCCTTAATCATTTGCTTAAAGTATCTGAATCTTTTATCACTTGAAATAACAAAATGTTGATACATTAAATGATTGACAATTTAAATGAATATAAATGAAACAAAACAAATTGAAGCAAATAAAAGAGTAGCCACCGTACATGGTAGGTGAATTAAGAGAGAGGAAAGTGTTTAAATTTCAAAATTTGAGCAAAAATTGTACATTTTAACTTTTCGTGGCAAAATTTTGCAATTTAACTTTTAAATTAAGAGAGAGAAAAGTGTTTAAATTTCAAAATTTGAGCAAAAATTGTACACTTTGACTTTTCGTGTGAAAATTTTGCAATTTAACTTTTAAATTAGAATCAAGATTCAAGATTTGGAATAAAAATAATAAGAAGTGTAATATCCTTTCTGAATGGTATTCTAGCTTCAACTATTTTATCTTGACTGTTTTGAATATATATATATATATATATATATATATATATATATATATATATATTTATATATTTCATAAGTGTGTAATCTATAATTGGTTAATTAGTGAAGTAATAAATTTTCCTTTATATATATGTATCCATATATCAAATGTATTGGGTTAATTAATAGTACTCTAGAAATATTCTAGGGTCATATATCACCATCTCTTAGATTTATTTTCATTACAAGAACAATCATATTCCCTCTCATTCTATACATAAATATGATTAGTACACTCCTTAATTTAAATCATAGCATTTTTTTTTTACAAGTTACTAATGCCTATCAAGGAAGTCTAGCCCTATTAGATAAATTAAATTTTCTCCACTTAACCCCTCCCCCTCACATTTTCTGCCAGACCAAGGAGAGAAGGAGAGACTCTCCTTCTTGTTTCATGTTGCATCAAATTCCCTCCATTCATCTCAACCCTAACACCCACACCATCACCTCCTCTTCTCTTCTTGTGTTTTCTTCCAAAATCAACATGAACAAACATCAATTTTCTCTATGAAGTGAGTTTGGAGCAGCCACACTTGAGAGCAAGGAGGAGCAAAGTCAGATTAGGGAGGGAATTCTAAGTAACTCAACCTCCATTGCATTAGTTTCATCCTTTGCTTATGTGAGTTTCCTTAGTTTAATGCTTGATAATCATAAATCCAAGCTTAGGAATTTTGGATTCTTGCTCTTATTGTTTGATTTCATGCTTGCATGTTGATTATATGAATTAAAGTGACTGCAGATAGCTGTTGTAAATTATTTATCTTGCAAGCATGTGTTCTGTTTGTGAAAAGCCCCAAATGAAGTTGCTGGCCAGAAACCCGTATAGACATATGTGCAGTATTTTACTTATAACTATTTTTATGGGACTCTGTTTGGTATGATTTTTGTTTTTTTGGAAACTAGACTCGATTTGCTACAGTTCAGACACTGATTTTGCTGTTTTTCATTGAGTATTGATGGAGAAACACCTGTTACAAGTCGGAGGACAATTGTTGTCCTGTTTTTCGAATGCAGTGACTTTTTGGTTAAAACTGTACTTTTTGGGCAGCTGTTTTTCAAAAGTGAAATTTTATTTATAAACTAGACATGTTAATCTTTCCATAGATGGGTAATTTTCCTAAATCCGACATCATTTTGTATTTTAATAAATTCATAGAAGTTGGCTGAAAACTGAAAATTTCTGCAAGTGTTGTTGATGTTTTAATTCTTGATAAGCATTTGTTTGAAGGTTATTTGGACTGATTTAAAATGTTTTGTATTGTAACAATAATGCATAAAAGTAAAATATAGCTTGACATCCAATAATGACGACCATCCTCTATCCGATATGATTCGAGTTTGAATGGAGGTCAGAGACATTTCAGATGTCAAGTATAGAGTTATTCCCGTTTGAAAGGCAATCACAGAAGTCCTTTCAGTTAGGAATGCAAGTAGGTAAGTGCAAACAAGTGGGACGCCGCTTGTGGTCATAGACATATGTCCTACCTTACAAGTATAGAGTTGTTTCCTCTAATTACCATTGCGTACAAGGAGAGGACAACGACGTTTTTCACTAATAAAAACCCCAAGGGATGTCCAAGTATATAGAGTTTACTCTTATATTGTTTATTGATGTTATTGTTAATCTACTTACAAGATGTGACCCCTATTTATACCATCTTATAACACCCTAGTGCGGCTAGAAACCCTCTTTGCACCCCAAAACACCTTATTAACGGCTGTGGAGCATCATCATGCTTGGGAGATGGGATTGCATTAGACAATGAGTTTGGAAAAACAACAACAAGAGGTAGAAGAAGATGATGAAGGAGAAGGAGAAGGAGATTCAAGTTTGAGGAAGGCGACATATAGGATTCGCCAAGGGATACGCTTGGAGATTCTTGGAGGTCTTCAAGAGGTGAGTAGAAATACTTTTTCTCACCCTTTGCATGATGCAAATTGTCTTGGGGTTGGGTTATGCTTTCAAAAATATGTTTTTTTGGAAAATAATCCCGTGTTTGGTCAAATCCTGATTTTCTAAATTTGGGGGTTTTCCTTCTAAGGTGTTTCTGCTATGAATTAAATGTTCATTCTTAAGATTAATGTTATAATATGTATGTTGTATACATGATTTGGTTGATTGACATGCTATATTTGAATTATATGATGATATTGGTGATATTGGCATGATTCAATAACTGTTAAATGTGATGAATGTTGTTTGCTATAATACCGCCTATGATAGGGGTATCGAAAGTAACACTACCAATGAATTGGGGTGTCGAAATATGAAATACCGCCATAATGGGGTATCAAAAGTAACATCGCCACACTTTGGGATGTCGAAAATAATAATACAGAGTTTTTGGGAGGTTTAGAATATATCATTTAAGCCGTTGAAGTAAATAAATGTGATTAAAAATAATTAAAAATGGTTAAAAGTGATTTTCTAAGGGAAATTTACTTCCTGACGCGTGAGCACGCCCGTGCTCAATATCAGCACGACGTGCTCATGTAGCACGCCCGTGCTGGAGAGCATTGTTTGCGACATCGGAAAATGTTGATTCCGACGCTGAGCGCCACCTGTCCGTAGCTGGGCGCCAAATCCAACAGATCGTGTTCTTTTTGGCTCATGCAAAGAGCACGGCCGTGCCAAACAGGAGCACGCCCGTGTTCGACGTCAGTAATGTCAAAGCAAGGGTTTTAGAAGGGGAACACATGTGACCCTTCTTTATACCATCTTATAACACCCTAGTGCGGCTAGAAACCCTCTTTACACCCCAAAACACCTTAGTAAAGGCTGTGGAGCATCCTGATGCTTGGGAGATGAGATTGCATCAGACAATGAGTTTGGAACAACAACAACAAGAGGTAGAAGGAGAAGATGAAGGAGAAGGAGAAGGAGTTTCAAGTTTGAGGAAGGCGACATATAGGATTCGTCAAGGGATACGCTTGGAGATTCTTGGAGGTCTTCAAGAGGTGAGTAGAAATACTCTTTCTCACCCTTTGCATGGTGTAAATTGTCTTGGGGTTGGGTTATGCTTTCAAAAATATGTTTTTTGGGAAAATAATCCTATGTTTTGTCAAATCCCGATTTTCCAAATTTTGGGGTTTTTCTTCTAAGTTGTTTCTGCTATGAATTAAATGTTCATTCTTGAGATTGATGTTATAATATGTATGTTGCATACATGATTTGGTTGATTGACATGCTATATTTGAATTATATGATGATATTGGTGATATTGACATGATTCAATAACTGTTATATGTGATGAATGATGTTTGCTGCAATATCACCTATGATAGGGGTATCGAAAGTAGCACTGCCAATGAATTGAGGTGTCGAAATATGAAATACCTCTATAATGGGGCATCGAAAGTAACATCGCCACACGTTGAGATGTCGAAAAGAGTAATACCACCAGTGTACAATGGTTGATATCAAAATGAGTAATGTCACTGAAGAGAAGGTGACATCGAAATATCTTCATGAGTAAGGTAGGCAATGAGACGCCATTGTTATGTGCAGTTTGAAAGTCATATGACATATGAAGATAATTCATTATTATTTGATATATGTGATTTTGTCATACTTGATTTATGAAATGTTAATGATGACTGTTTACTGGCAATAATAATTTATATTATTATTATTATTATTTTACTACACTTTATTTTGAAAATAGCGGGTACCTTGGATAGTTTTTCCGGTTACCGCACCGATGGAGAACAATGCTTTTGTAAAAACCTTTTAAACTGTATTTCTGTTCACTAAGATTTTATATCACATTAGTAGTATTGTTTTCAGAGCCTGAGGACGACCCTGTTGAACAACCAGACGTTTGTAAGACTATCTCTTTAATTTTAGAGCATGGTTAGTATTGTATGGCATATGCCAGGAGGACCATTATTATTGTTTAGTTATTTTCTTATGCGAGATGTATAGACGCCCGGTTTTGAGGCTTTGAAACTTATTATGTTATTTTGTTTTTTGAATTGATGTAAACAATTATTTTAGATTATTATTATATTAAGTATTTATTTAAAAAAAATTAATTTCCTTGTTTTATTTAAATTATTATTTTGGGTTACTAATGTAACGAAAGATGTTACATTTTTGGTATCAAAGCAGTTCAATCCTAAATTGGACGGTGGTTATTGGGTTTTTCAAAAATCAAAACTTGGGGGCATAAAATGCTTGTTAGAGTTGTAGATGCTGCATGCTATGCTTTGGAATATTGAGCCTAGCCAACTAAGTATTTAATTGGTAGTGAGTAGATTTATGACAACTAATAGGCGAGGGACGAATGATGCGCTTGTAGCAGCTATGGATCGTGTGACCATAGATGTGCAAGAGCAGACGGAGACTCTCCGTCATATGAGGGGATATGGGGTGATAGCACCCCAAGAACCTCAGTACGTAGGGTTACCGCTTTTCAAAAGACGAACTGCCATCTTTCCAGGACAGCTCAGATACTGCAGTAGCTAGAGAAGCCGAAGGGAAATTGTGCTTATGATAAGAAGTTATCATATTGTTTGATTCAGGAGCAACCCATTCTTCCATATCTCTTGGATGTGTTAAAACTTTGAAGGTGCCTATTTCTAAATTACCTTTTGACTAGTGTGTTTCTACCCTTGCCAAAGATAAATTGGTTACATCTATAACCTATCTAAAACGTTCCTTGATATACCAAAATTTATCTTATGATTTGACATGTTTACCTATGTCGGGTTTGGATGTCATTCTTAGTATGGTTTTGCTATCGTCTAATAATGTGGTCCAAATAGAAATATTTATGTACTTCACAATCAATGTTTGATGATTCTTTTATGTTGAACCATACCTTACTCGTTTCCTTGTCATAAGTTCTTAGTTGAGGGAACTCAAGGATACATACTGTTGTTTTCCGTCAAGATAGAGACTGAAAGTGATATAGCGGCTCTACTTATTGTCTGTTAGTTTCTAGATGTGATCCCTAAAGAGGTCTCTACCTTACATCAAATATGGGGGTTGAGATTAACATAGATCTAGTGCCTAGAAGTGGACCAATGTCAATAGCACCTTATAGATAACACCCCTAGAGTTAAGTAAGTCAAAGAAACAATTAGAGGAGTTGTTAGAAAATGAGTTTTCTTACGTGAATTTGACTATTATCAAAAAATTGGAATTTTAAGGTTGTTAATTCTTAACATTATATTCTTAAAATATATTTTCTTTTTATGTCGTTTGATGAATTGGTTTGGTAGATGTATATTCCTTGTATTAATAAAAAAATTATTTTACTTTTATTCATTGTTTTGTGTGCATATTCTTCTTGATAGCAAAATTACCAAAGAAAGTCTCACTGGATTTGAATTCACGTTTTTAACTCCTTTAGCTTCAATGAGTTTTCAATTCATAAATGGAAAAATCCTTTTGTGTCAGTGTTTGTTTTTTAAGTAAAACCATAATGACTTGGAATTAAAACTTTTTTACCCTGATGCATCATTTCACCATTTATTCGGAGTTGTCATTATTTTTATTATTATAATTATTTGGAATCTAATTCTTTATTATTTGATTATAGTTTTCATCAAATCCTACTTTAATTATTATTAAGAAATATGTTTGATTTTGTGATGAGTTTTGAGTGTTTCTACTGAAGAAAAAAAAAATGATGGGAGTATGAACCGATGTGAGGACCTTAGATAATCGAACAAAGTAACCATTAAGGGTAGGTATTTTGCCTAGAGTAGATAACCTTAGATCGTTTGGGTGGAGTAGTGGTTGACTTTGGTAAAGTGGATGCAGAAAAAGGATGAGGGAAGCCTAAAACAGTGACATACGTGAGAAGTTTCTTAGGATTGGCAGGTTCTATAGAAGTTTATGGAGGATTTTTCTAAGCTAGCTTTACCTTTGACCCAGTTGATTAGGAAAGGAGAATCTTTTGTTTGGGACCAGGAGTGTGAAGATAACTTCCAAGAGCTTAAGAAAAGATTGGTGATTATTCTTGTCTCGACCATAGCAGACCTTTTAATGAGTTTCGTGGGTTATTGTGACGCTTCTAAGAATGGTTTAGATATATGAATTTGAATGTGACCTTGAATGCCTTAAGTTTGAAGTTGAATAAGTTAGGAATCTGTAGTGACCTTAGAGAAGAGATTAGGCGCGAACAACTTTTAGACCACAAATTGCAATCTTTGTTGGGACATGAGAAATAAGAGATATTCGTTGATGGCATAGTAATAGGATCGTTGTTCCTAATGAGGGGAGCCTCGGGAAAGAGTGTTAGAAGAAGCACATAAAGGAAAGTTAATCATACATCCATCGTAACACCCCAATTTTTTTCAAGCTTTCTAATATCAATAAACTGCATTTATGAGTTTGTATTTTATTTGAAGGTCTAGCGAGTGAATTAAAATAAACTGAGACCATAGTCACGCTCTACGCTATAGTAGGGAGACTGTTAAATTTTGGGTCGAAAACTCAAACGGAGCCCGGTATGCGTTTTCACTGACAGTAGTCTTAGAATCGAATTCTCTGCAATTTTGCTAAAATTGGTTTCGCGCTCTGAAAATCGGAATAATAATAAACTATTCGAGCGAATTATCAAACCGGGTGACGAATGGAGCTGGATACGGATTTACCAGGACTCGCTAACGGATAATCTTGAAGTCACGCCAGGTCAAGTCACCTTGGGATGCGTGCCAGTGTCATGATGAATTTCAAAAATATCTGGACGCGAAATGACCAAAATGCCTTTGAAATTCATGGAATTACCCTTTGGTCCTGGTGTGAAATGACTTTTTTGCCCTTAATGAAATTTAAGTTGGACAACCTTGCCCCTTCTTCACCCCACTCAGCCCTCCCCTCCTCATAATCCCTCCATCACTTTCTTTCTTCTTCTTCAAATTTCTCCTTCACTTTCTCTCAATTTCTCTTAAGAAATCTTCAAGTTTTTGGGGAACAAAGTTGATCACTTGCTCATCCTTATCACCAAGGAGGTATGAACTTCATTCTTGACCTCTCAATCTCCCGTTTTCTCCATTGAATATGGTAGTTTTCTCCATGATCAAGTTTATGACCTTAAACTTCAAAAATTCATGAAAAATTGTAAAAAAATTGTATTAATGTCAAACCAATTTCTGTGAGCTAGTTGCATTACCCTCTTTCATAATCCAAGAGATTAGAACCAAGAGATCTCTCTAGATCATATGGGTACGATGGCCGAAACCCCCTTTTTGGATGAATAGGATTTTGTTCAAAGTTTTGTTTAAGAAGTGTTGATTTAGTCCTATCACACTTAGTAAGCATTGAATCCAAGAGATAGGAATTTTTGGGTATCCCTAACTAATTTTTCTAGCCTTTGGCCGAACCTAAGTGGAGGGGAATAAGAGATTTTGTGTTGATTAAAGTTGATATCTTGCTTGATTGTATGTGTGTAGTTGTTGTTGGGTAATCGGACAAGAAATCAGACGACTTTCGATTTGATCGGGCGACTTTTCATGGAGTGGAAAACTTCAAGAGGTAAGGTGACAAACCTGAGGAATTCCATTTCCGACAGCTGTGTGCTGTATTTGTGTATATGGATTGTAATATTTTCAATGTGCTTGGTTGATGTGGAGTGGTTTAATTTTACTTGCTCATATTTGATTATGTTTGAATATGCCTGATTATGCTTGATTTATTACATGGTGGATAAATGTTTATTATGCCCGTCGCGAAAAATATTGTGCTAAGGGACCTAATATCGGTTAGGGTCCAAAATCGTGTAAAGTTAAAAGCTTCAAAAAGCTTGGAAAGAGAAATAAGAAAATAAAAGGTTAAAGTTTCAAAAGATTTTGAAAACAAAAGGAATTAATGTCTTTTTGAGAATAAAGAAGATAAAATCTACTTTATTGGGAAATGAGTTGACATAAAGGGGAAAAGGAGAAAAATAACATTAGTTTAAGAAAAGTAAGGCCACACAAAAAGTGTTTTCAAGGGATTTTCGTTTTTCGAAATAAATTGTTTTATCCAAAAAAAAAGGTTTTCATGAACCGTATTTCAAAGTGGGGTGGTTTACCAAAGTATTTCAAAAAGAAAGGTGGTTTTGATCCAAGAGTTGTAGTGGGAAAACCGATCCTCAAGGCTTTGTGCATAAGCTTCAGAGATATGGGTTTTGGTTTTTGGTTTTCAAGAAAAAAAGTGGTTTTTGGGGTGAACCTATAAACCGAGACATCGGGGTTCTAGGAGTTCCGCAGAACACGTGGATCAAGGATCCGTGTTAGTGAGTTGGTCCTGTAAGCTTGTGGACAATCTTTGTGGTCCGGTAGGCTTGTGGACGTTTTTGTATGCTTTGGAATCCAAAATCCGAGACTAGTGCATCGGTTAGGGTTTTTTGGGTTTGAGCTGTTTTGGACTGAGTGTTCTGTCTTTGAGAAAATGTGGTAAAGACCTAAACGAGTCTAAAACATTATGGTGGTTGATAGCATTGATGCTTTAACAAGGAAATAATGATGCGACAAAGATAAACAGACGAAAACAAATGTTTTCTCATGCATATGTTTTTCTGGCAGACGTGCCATTTGAAATGAGGGGACCTTGATGGCAAGGAAACCTGGGGATGAATTATGTCATTGTGTAACATTGTGCCTTGATGGACAATGGGTCATACGTGTTCTTGGAACGTATAGTGCCTTGGGTTGGACAATATAGTATGATCGGATTACATTTGTTGAGTACCTCTAATTGCGCCCCCATGTGAGAATCGCATATTATCATGGGATTCATGTACTTGTTTAGCAAGTTGGTGCTAGTCATTGTTGCCTGAGGGCCAATGAATTATGAGCCTGATCCGCTCTTTGAAAGGTGATGGGATTTCCGGAAATTAAGAATCGAACATTAGATGATATATATGGAAGTGTCATGCATTCCTTTTGAAAATAACGATGACTATTGGGCACGAGGCCTTTATGTTTTACCTTTAGATTTATGATTTTCTGTGATATGTTTATCATGTTGATGATTATGTGAGACATGCCTATATGAATCTGTTGTTTGTGGTTTGGGCATATAATTGTCGTTTTTGGATTCATATATTGGTTTCTCACCCTTGCTGTATTTTTGGCCATGCTGTATTCTTTTGGCATATATATTATTACTTGTTTACAGATGGGCCCAGTATTCGACAGCCTAGCCCATTCGGGGGTGCGCTCACTCGTATTTGATCATCGGGAGGACCCAATTGCATGGGTTATTCACCCAGGTGCCAGTAGTGCAGCGTATACCGGACCTGTATGCACTCTGAGAGGGACAGTCGAAGTGGGACCCCAGGAGAGGACTCACACCGTGGAGACCATACAGATCCCTCTACCGCCCATTTGGATGATTCTACAGTTTCTGGTGGATCAGAGGCAGCTTCAGCATCACATCCCAGCTGCACAGCCCCTGCAGCAGTGGTCACCTTCGACTCCTCCCCCGCCGTTCGTTTTGGTAGCGGAGGGGCAGGGAGAGGATCCAGAGGAGGACCTTGAGGAAGAGGAGGAGGAGGACGATCCTCAGGAGACCCCTGAGTACCATCCTTCGGAGGCCTCTGAGCCTCAACCTCAGAAAAGTGGGAATGTGGATTCCCTTGATCCTTCCTCGGACGTAGATGTTGGACCCACCTTCGAGGGACTGTCCAACAGGTTTCACTAGGCATAGACCAGCTTAGGGTGCTAGTTTTTGAGGCAGCGGTTTTTGAGTTGTCTATTATCGGCTATTGATGGCCATGAGTTCTAGATGTGGTTTTCCAGGCTGTCGCTGCCTAGTTTTAGAGTTTGTAGTATTTTACTTTGCTATTAGTTTCTTTTTAAAGGGACATGTTGTCCACAGTTACACTGATACACCATATATATATATATATATATATATATATATATATATATATATATATATATATACGAATTACACTGATACACTATGGAGTTGTTGTTATTTATAGTTGTACTAAGAAAAAAAATTTATCATGATTTTCGTAGTAAGAAAGATATAAGCAAATAAATTCTGTTTACCGAAAGTAACCAGCAAAACTTTATTTCGTGTTTTTATATGTTTTCGGTCACCATGTGATGCCGGGTTTAGGGTGTCACATTAGTGGTATCAGAGTTGATCGAGTCTTTCGGGAATCTTTGGGAATAGGTCTGTTGTGTTGATGTTGTGTGATCTCTGATTAAAGATTGATTGAATTACTTCTTAGAAGTAATGTGTGTGATAAGTGATTATATGTTTTGGTTTCTGGTTGCAGTTTGACTGATTTCAATCTTGTAGGTCAGATATGGAACCAAGAATCGAAACTAGAGCTTGAAATGGCCGTGGACGTGGCCGTGGACGTGGTCACGGCAGAGGAGCTGATGTCCATGCTGAGGACATTGACGGTGCGAATGGAATGGACTTCGCTGCACAGGCAATGGCGAACATGGCAGCGGCAATTGCTATTCAGACAGCAACCATGAATGCTCACAATGCTCAAGAGCAAGTTCGTGCGGAACAAGCCGCTGAGGGCCGGAGTCTGACTACCTTTATACATCAGAACCCGCCACAGTTTCATGGCGACGTGGATCCTGAGAAGGCTGATTTGTGGATCCAAGAGATCGAAAAGATATTCGAGCTAATCCACAGCCCGGAAGCAGTGAAAGTACCTTATGCCACTTTCTTATTGCTGGGAGATGCAAAATATTGGTGGAGAGGAACCCGACAGCTGCTGGAGGCAAATCAACAAGAAATCACTTGGGATCTGTTCAAGCACCGATTCTTGGGGAAGTATTTTCCGCAGAGTGCGACAGCGGAGAAAGAGCAAGAGTTCTTAAAGCTGCAACAGAGGGAGATGACAGTTGGGAAATATGCGACCAAGTTTAAATCATTGGCCAAGTATTTCCGATTCTTCCAGAACAACCCCGATGAAGATTGGAAGTGTGAAACTTTCGAGAGAGGACTGGGGTATGAGATTAAAGAGTCAATACTGCCACAGGGAATTCGGAATTTCCAGGCGTTAGTTGAGAAAAGCAGGCAAGTCGAACTGATGAAGCGCGGAAAAGACAACAGAGGAAGCGTTGGAGGACCTTCCCGATTCAAGGGCCAATACCATGATCATAAGGGGAAACAGAGTCAGAAGAAACCTTATTCTTGACCCCCAGGGAATCACCAGAAACAACAACAATATCGTCCTGTTGCTCACGCATCAGGTAGTGGAGGCCAAGGAAATCAAAATCAGGGCCAAAAGAGGAGGTGTTTCAAGTGTGGAGATCCGTCAAATCTAGCCAACAACTGCTCTGTGTGGAATGATGGATGTTTCCGTTGTGGACAAACGGGGCATATGGCCAAGTACTGCAGAGCACAAAAACCTGTCCCAGCTGCTAAAAATAATGGTGGAGCCAAAATGCCGACGGCAAAGGGGAGAGTTTACACCATGAGTGGTGCTGAGGCTTCAAACTCCGATGATCTCATACAGGGTGATTGCGACATAGATGGTAATCTCTTATCCGTACTTTTTGATTTGGGTGCAACCCATTCATTCATTTCTATGGATTGTGTGAAGCGTTTGAAATTATCTGTTTCTTCCTTGTCATTTGACTTAATTGTTTCCACCCCAACTGTTGAACCAGTTACTGTAAATTCAATCTGTTTGAACTGTCCTATTGTTATCCAGGATAGACATTTTCTTGTTAATTTGATATGCTTGCCTTTAATACAATTAGATGTAATTTTAGGCATGGATTGGTTATCTTCCAACCATATCCTATTAGATTGCGCACATAAAACCCTAGTTTTTCCTAGTAACGAGATTTCTGGATTTTTAGCTGCCAACCACATTAGAACTTCTTCGAAAGAAGGAGATTAGGAATACGTGTTTCTGTCCAACTTAGAAGTCGAGGGGAAGATCGAGCTGAGTAAGATGCCTGTTGCGAGGGACTTTCCTGAAGTGTTTCCAGACGATGTTCCGGCTTTGCCGCCTATACGGAACATAGAATTCTCCATCGATTTGATTCCAGGAACTGGACCGATATTGATCGCTCTATATCGGATGTCACCTGCTGAGCTCGCTGAGTTGAAAGCTCAAGTCGAGGACCTTTTGTCAAAGCAGTTCATAAGACCAAGCGTTTCGCCATGGGGAGTGCTAGTTCTCTTAGTGAGAAAGAAAGACAGAGGCTCAAGACTTTGCGTGGATTTTCGGCAACTTAATGAAGTAACGATTAAGAACAAGTATCCTTTACCACGTATCGACGATCTGATGGATCAACTGCGAGGAGCTGCGATTTTCTCGAAAATTGATTTGAGGATGGGATATCACCAGATTAGAGTAAAGACTGAAGATATACCTAAGACTGCGTTTGGAACTCGTTACGGACATTACGAATATCTCGTGATGCCTTTTGGAGTAATGAATGCACCCGCTATCTTTATGGACTACATGAATCGGATTTTTCTTCCGTTTCTTGATAAGTTCATTGTGGTGTTCATCGATGACATTCTCATTTACTCTAAGAGTCGTGAGGAACACGAAGAACATTTGCGACAAGTTCTGCATGTTTTGCGCGAGAAGACGCTGTATGCGAAACTCTCCAACTGTGAGTTTTGGCTTGAGGAAGTCAGATTTCTAGGACATGTCATAACGAAAGAAGGGATTGCTGTTGACCCTGCTAAAGTCGAAGCTGTACTTTCTTGGGAAAGGCCAAAGACAGTAACGGAAATAAGAAGTTTCGTTGGATTGGCTGGATATTATCGACGATTTATCGAAGGATTTTCCAAAGTCGTAGGATCGTTAACTCAACTCACGAGGAAAGACCAACCTTTTTCGTGGATTGCCAAGTGCGAAGAAAGTTTTCAAAAGATAAAGGAAATTTTGACGACTTTGCCAGTGTTAATACTTCCTGAACCAAGTGAACCTTACGAAATGTACTGTGATGCTTCGCATCAAGGTTTAGGTTGTGTGTTGATGCAACATTGCAAAGTGGTGGTGTATGCGTCGAGGCAATTAAAGACTCGTGAAAGGAACTATCCCACACACGATCTGGAGTTAGCTGCGGTGGTTTTTGCACTAAAGATATGGAGACATCATCTATATGGTGCTAAGTTTGACGTCTTTAGTGATCACAAAAGTCTGAAGTATCTGTTTGACCAGAAAGAGCTCAACATGAGGCAGAGGCGATGGATGAAATTTTTAAAGGATTACGACTTCATGTTACAGTACCATCCTGGAAAGGCTAACGTAGTAGCAGATGCTTTAAGCCGGAAAGCCATTCACATTTCAACTATGATGGTGAAGGAATTAAAGTTGATCGAAGAGTTCCGTGATCAACTTAGCAATGGAAATAAGTCCGAAGAAACTAAGTTTGGGAATGATCAAGATTTCCAGTGGACTAATGGAAGAGATACGTGAATGACAAGCTACAGATGATCATCTTCAAGAGAAGAAGGAATTGATGGAACAAGGAAAAGCTAATGAGTTTAGCTTAGGATCCGATGGAATTTTGAAGTGCAATGGACGGGTCTGTGTACCCAATAATCCTGAGATGAGAAAGATGATTTTAGAGGAATCCCACAAGAGTAATTTGAGTATTCACCCTGGTTCAACCAACATGTACCCGGACTTGAAACAAAGATTTTGGTGGCCAGGCATGAAGAAGCAAGTAGCGGAATACGTTGCATCATGTCTAACTTGTCCGAAAGCCAAAGTAGAACATTAGAGACCTGGAGGAATGCTACAATCACTAGACATACCAGAATGGAAGTGGGAAAGTATATCAATGGATTTCGTGGCGAGTTTACATGGAACTCCTAGAGGTTTTGATTCGATTTAGGTAATCGTTGATAGGTTAATGAAATCGGCACATTTCTTACCTATCAATATCAACTATACGGTAACGAAACTAACCGAGGTGTATATTCGAGAAGTGATTAGACTCCATGGAATACCCTCAAGTATTGTTTCAGATCGAGACCCTAAGTTCACTTCACGTTTTTGGAAAAGCTTACATCAAGCGCTAGGAACCAAGTTACGCTTAAGTTCGGCATATCATCCGCAAACAGATGGAAAAACTGAAAGAGCAATTCAATCATTAGAAAATTTGCCAAGGGCATGTGTCTTAGACAATCGAGGAAGTTGGGATGAACTGTTACCGTTGATCAAATTCACCTACAACAACAATTATCACTCGAGCATAGGGATGGCACCTTATGAGGCACTGTACGGGAGAAGATGTCAGACACCTCTTTGTTGGTATCAAGATGGAGAGAGCACAATCCTAGGCCCAAAAATCGTACAGCAAACAACCGATAAAGTCAGGCAAATTCACAAAAAGATGAAGACATCCCAAAGTAGGCAGAAGAGTTACTCTGATCGACGGAGACGACCTCTCAAATTTCAAGAAGGCGAACATGTGTTTCTGAGAGTCACTGCCACGACTAGGGTAGGTAGAGTTATTAAGTCCAGAAAACTCACTCCCAAGTTCATTGAACCTTACCAAATTCTTCGCCGTATTGGTCCAATAGCTTATCAAATTGCTTTACCTCCTTTCCTTTCAAATCTTCACAATGTCTTTCACGTTTCACAATTGAGGATATATATTCCTAATCCGTCTCATGTAATTGAACCTGATCAAGTATCTTTGAAAGAGAACCTGTCTTATGAGACTTCACCTGTACAAATCGAGGATAAGATGATTAGATGGCTCAGGGGAAAACAAATCTCCTTTGTTAAGGTTATTTGGGATGATACCCTTATCCTTTTGAAGGTACGTAATGTCGAGGACGGAATTTTTTTTAGTAGGGTAGTAATGTAACACCCCGATTTTTTGAAGCTTTTTAATATCAATAAACTGCATTTATGAGTTTGTATTTTATTGGAGGATCTAGAGAGTGAATTAAAATAAACTGAGACCATAGTCACGCTCTACGCTATCTTAGGGAGTTACGATTAAATTTTGGGTCGAAAACTCAGACGGAGCCCGATCTGCGTTTTCACTGACAGTAGTGTTTTACTACTCAGAATATCTAATTTGGACTCGTGAACGAGACAGTTAGTCTTAAATCGAATTCTCTACAATTTTTCTAAAATTGGTTTTGCGCTCTAAAAATCGGAATAATAATAAACTATTCGGGCGAATTCTCAAACCGAGTGACGAACGGAGCTAGATACGGATTTACCGGGACCCGCTAACGAATAATCTTGAAGTCATGTTAGGTCAAGTCACCTTGGGATACGTGCCAGTGTCATGATGAATTTCAAAAATATTTGGACGCGAAATGATCAAAATGCCCTTGAACTTTCATGGAATTACCCTTTGGCCCTGGTGTGAAATGACCTTTTTGCCCTTAATGAAATTTAAGTTGGACAACCATGCCCCTTCTTCACCCCACTCGGCCCTCCCCTCCTCATAATCCCTCCATCACTTTCTTTCTTCTTCTTCAATTTTCTCCTTCACTTTCTCTCAATTTCTCTTAAGAAATCTTCAAGTTTTTGGGGAACAAAGTTGATCACTTGCTCATCCTTATCACCAAGGAGGTATGAACTTCATTCTTGACCTCTCAAGCTCCCCTTTTCTCCATTGAATCTTGTAGTTTTCTCCATGATCAAGTTTATGACCTTAAACTTCAAAAATTCATGAAAAATTGTAGTAAAATCGTTTTAATGTCAAACCAATTTCTGTGAGTTAGTTGCATTACCCTATTTCATAATCCAAGAGCTTAAAACCAAGAGATCTCTCTAGCTCATATGGGTAAGATGGTCGAAACCCCCCTTTTTGGATGAATAGGATTTTGTTCAAAGTGTTGTTTAAGAAGTGTTGATTTAGTCCTATCACACTTTGTAAGCATTGAATCCAAGAGACAGGAATTTTTGGGTATCCCTAGCTAATTTTTCTAGCCTTTGGCCTAACCTAAGTTGAGGGGAATAGGAGATTTTGTGTTGATTAAAGTTGATATCTTGCTTGATTGTATGTGTGTAGTTGTCGTTGGGTAATCGGACAAGAAATCGGCTGGCTTTCGATTTGATCGGGCGACTTTTCACGGAGTGAAAAACTTCAAGAGGTAAGGGGACAAACTTGAGGAATTCCATTTTCGACAGCTCTGTGTTATGTTTGTGTATTCGGATTGTAATATTTTCAATGTGTTTGGTTGATGTGGAGTGGTTTAATTTTTCTTGCTCATATTTGATTATGTTTGAATTTGCCTAATTTTGCTTGATTTATTGCATGGTGGATAAATGTTTATTATGTCTGTCGCGATAAATATTGTGCTAAGGGACCTAACATCGGTTAGGGTCCAAAATCGTGTAAAGTTAAAAGCTTCAAAAAGCTTGGAAAAAGAAATAAGAAAATAAAAGGTTAAAGTTTCAAAAGATTTTGAAAACAAAAGGAATTAATGTCTTTTTGAGAACAAAGAAGATAAAATCTACTTTATTGGGAAACGAGTTGACATAAAGGGTAAAAGGAGAAAAACAACTTTAGTTTAAGAAAAGTAAGGCTGTAAAACAAAAAGTGTTTCCAAGGAATTTTTGTTTTTCGAAATAAATTATTTTATCCAAGAAAAAGGGTTTTCATGAACCGTATTTCAAAGTGTGGTGGTTTACCAAAGTATTTCAAAAAGAAAGGTGATTTTGATCCGAGAGTTGTTTTATGGGAAAACCTATCCCTAAGGCTTTGTGTATAAGCTTCAGAGATATGGGTTTTGGTTTTTGGTTTTCAAGAGAAAAAGTGATTTTTGGAGTGAACCTAGAAACCGAGATGTCGGGGTTCTAGGGTTCCGCAGAACACGTGGATCAAGGATCCGTGTTAGTGAGTTGGTCCTGTAAGCTTGTGGACAATCTTTGTGGTCCTGTAGGCTTGTGGATGTTGGTGTATGCTTTAGAATCCAAAATCCGAGACTGGTGCAACGGTTATGGATTTTTGGGTTTGAGCTGTTTTGGACTGAGTGTCCTGTCTTTGAGAAAATGTGGTAAAGACCTAAAAGAGTTTAAAACATTATGGTAGTTGATAGCGTTGATGCTTCAACAAGGAAATAATGATGCGACAAAGATAAACGGACGAAACCAAATGTTTTCTCATGCATATGTTTTTCTGGCAGACGTGCCATTTGAAATGAGGGGACCTTGATGGCAAGGAAACCTGAGGATGACTTATGTCATTGTGTAACATTGTGCCTTGATGGACAATGGGTCATACGTGTTCTGGGAACGTTTAATGCCTTGGGTTGGACAATATAGTATGATCGGATTACATTTGTTGAGTACCTCTAATTGCGCCCCCATGTGAGAATCGCGTATTGTAATGGGATTCATGTACTTGTTTAGCAAGTTGGTGCTAGTCATTGTTGCCTGAGGGCCAATGAATTGTGAGCCTGATCTGCTCTTTGAAAGGTGATGAGATTTCCGGAAATTAAGAATCGAACGTTAGATGATATATATGGAAGTGTCATGCATTCCTTTTGAAAATAACGATGACTATTGGGCACGAGGCCTTTATGTTTTACCTTTAGTATTATGATTTTCTGTGATATGTTTATCATGTTGATGATTATGTGAGACATACCTATATGAATCTGTTGTTTGTGGTTTGGGCATATAGTTGTCGTTTTTGGATTCATATATTGGTTTCTCACCCTTGTTGTATTTTTGGCCATGCTGCTTTCTTTTGGCATATATATTTTTCCTTGTTTACAGATGGACCTAGTATCCGAGAGCCTAGCCCATTCGGGGTGCGCTCACTCGTATTTGATCATCTTGAGGATCCAGTTGCATGGGTTATTCACCCAGGTGCCAGTAGTGCAGCATATACTGGACCTGTATGCACTCTGAGAGGGACAGTCGAAGTGGGGCCCTAGGAGAGGACTCACACCGTGGAGACCATACAGATCCCTCTGCCGCCCATTTGGATGATTCTATAGTTCCTGGTGGATCAGGGGCAGCTTCAGCATCACATCCCAGCTGCACAGCCCCTATAGCAACAGTCACCTTCGACTCGTCCCCCGCCATTCGTTTTTGTAATGGAGGGGCAGGGAGAGGATCCAGAGAAGACCCTGAGGAGGAGGTGTAGGAGGATCTTCAGGAGACCCCTGAGTACCATCCTTCGGAGGCCTCTGAGCCTTAACCTCAGGAAAATGGGAATGAAGATTCCCTTGATCCTTCCTCGGATGTAGATGTTGGACCCTCCTTCGGGGGACTGTCCAACGGGTTTCACTAGGCGTAGACCAGCTTAGGGTGCTAGATTTTGAGGCAGTGATTTTTGGGCAGACTATTATCGGCTACTGATGTCCATGAGTTCTAGATGTGATTTTCCAGACTGTCGTTGCCTAGTTTTAGAGTTGGTAGTATTTTATTTTGCTACTAGTTTCTTTTTAAAGGGACATGTTGTCCACAGTTCATATGTATATAACTAACTGATGATGCATAATATAT
This sequence comes from Ammopiptanthus mongolicus, assembly GCA_039655645.1. Classification (NCBI taxonomy): domain Eukaryota; kingdom Viridiplantae; phylum Streptophyta; class Magnoliopsida; order Fabales; family Fabaceae; genus Ammopiptanthus; species Ammopiptanthus mongolicus. The sequence goes on from CM077344.1 coordinate 53,316,478, forward strand.
ATATATATATATATATATATATACGAGTTACACTAATACACTCCGGAATTGTTGTTATTTATAGTTGTAATAAGAAAAAAAATTTATCACGATTTTGGTAGTAAGAAAGATATAAGTAAAAAAATTCTGTTTTCCGAAAGTAACCAGCAAAACTGTATTTCGTGTTTTTATATGTTTTGGGTCACCATGTTATGCCGGGTTTAGGGTGTCACATCCATGAATAACCAAGATGTAACAAAACCTTAGGGAAATTATTAGTGGACGGTAATAAAAATGAGTGTTGTATTAAAGAAGTTGTACTTATATGCTCAATCTTTATTATTATGTTGTGTTTTTTCTTTTATGCTTTTTTGAGAATTAATTTCCTTGAAATTTCAGATTGTTTCTCAAGTGACCAAATATTAATCACGATTAGTATACTCTTTGGATTTGTTTCCCATATAGATTAATGATATGTCAAATCTTAACAAACTTACATTTCTTATCAAAAACCGAAAAGAAAAAGAATGTTATTTCTTATTTGTATTTGTTTACTCAAAAATCAAAATGAAATTGATTTCTTAGTTCTACTATGTTATTTGCTAATAAAGTTTGTTTTGAAAGTTGTATTTGCTCAATGACTTCACAATTTAATTGAAAGTTATCTAAATCTTATTCTCTTTTTTTTGTTACCAAATTTTGTGTTTAGTAAGATCATCTCTTAACAAAAAGTGAAACTATTTCTCTTCTTATGAAATTATCAACTTGAACTACATAAGACTTAGTATGTGGATGCCTCTACTATTTCTCCTTTCTTTCTTTGTTTCATTTTATTTATTTATCTATTTATAAAAATTCCTCTATGTTGTAAATAATATAATAGTTTTGGTGTGGAATATATATATATGAGGGACTATAAGATCTACGTATGGATGGTATAAAACTTTACTTCAATTTCTTTTGTGAATTGTTTGTTATAAATCTATTTTTGAGAATGCTTATAATGATGAAATGTAAGTGAAGGTATTATAATTTTAGGAGGATGGATAGAAACAAATGCTTAAGTGCATGATTTTATTATGTAAATGTTATCATTGACTTCCTTTAAAATTATATTTATATTTAAGGTGCCATGAATTATACACTTAATATGTGGTGAAATAGTTAATGATTGTATGCATATTGATGATGTGATTAGGAAATGTAGGTCCCCTTTATGTTAGAATGAAGTAGGTGAGGAGATCTTGTTAGGGCCGGATTTAATCGAAGAGACCACATTTAGGATTCAAAACGGAAAGAGGCGTACTGCGTAGAATAGGTAAAGAGTGTTGTGCCGACTAGAAAAGAAAGCCTTTAGAATTTTAGGAAGGGGAACATGTATTCTTGAGAGTCACTCCTAAGTTTGGGATGGGAATGTCAATGTCAGTCAGAAAATTAATTCTTTGTTTCTTGGGTCATTTTTTCAAATTCTAAAAAGTGCAGTCGGGCCTATTGTTTACCAATTGGCTTTTCCAATGTTGTTGTCAAATCTTCATGACGTTTTTCATATTTCTAAGCTCCAAAAGTATGTACCAGATTTTTCATATGTGTAACACCCCCCCTTCCGGTGTCACTTTCGTAACCCTACTTGTCCCTTTTTACTATTAATTAAAAGTTTTTCGAAATTAATTTAATAGAGGAGTTGCGGAAATCTGATACCATAACTCTTCGTCGTCAACATCGAGAAGCTCAAGCTATCGAGTTCCGAAGTGACCCAGAGGACTGTTGATAAGCATCTGCACATGTATCAAAAAACACAACAGAGTGTCCAACATGCATAGGCAAAGGTGAGAAACCAATATATAAATTCAAAGTACGACATCTACATGCCCAAAACACAACAACAGATTCATATATCAAACACAACTATTGAGCATGATAAACACATCACAGAATATCATGATAATAAATAAAAACACAAGGGTCTCGTGCCTAACAATCATCGCTGTTTTCAAAAACGTATGCATAACACTTCCACATATATCATCTAACACTTAGTTCTTAATTTCCGGAAATCCCATCACCTTTCAAAGAGCGGCTCAGGCTCACAATTCATTGGCCCTCAGGCAACAATGACTAGCATCAACGTGCTAAACAGAAGTACATGAATCCCATGATACTACGCGATTCTTACATGGGGGCGCAATCAGAGATACTCAACAAATTGTAATCAGGTCATACTACATTGTCCAACACAAGGCACAATGTGTTCCAAAGCGTATGACATCATTGTCCATCAAGGCACAATGATACACAATGACTTAAAGTCATCACAGGGTTCTCTACTGTCAAGGTTCCCCATCTAGATGACACGTCTGCCAGACACCACAATGCATGAGAAAACCTTTGTTTCCGTAAGTTTTTCTTTGTCGTATCATTATTCCCTCGTTGAAGCTCAAAGCTATCAATCACCACCACTTTTTGACTCTTAAGTCTTTATAACATTTCTCAAAAGGGGACACACAGTCCAAAATCCAGAAAGGGACACACAGTTCAAAACAGCTCGAACCTAAAAGCCATCAGCCGATGCACCAGTCTCAGAGTTTAGGCTCTAGAGCACACAACTTATCCACAAGCCTACCGGACCACAAAGATTGTCCACAAGCCTACAGGACCACTTAGCTAACACGGATCCTTGATCCACGTGTTCTACAGAACGCTAGAACCCCGACGTCTCGGTTTCTAGGTTCACATCCAAAACAACCATTTCTTTTTGAAAGCCAGAAACCAAAACCCATATCTCCGAAGCTTACATACAAACCCTTCGGGATCGGTTTCCCTTAAAAACAACTCTTGGTCAAACACGTTTTCTTTTGAAGAACTTTGGTAAACCACAATACTTTTAAATACGGTTCGTGGAAAACCCCTTTTTCTTGGATAAAACAATTTATTTCGAAACTAGATTTCTTGAAAACACTTTTACTTGAAATGATTCGCTTACTACTTTAAAACGGTTGATGTCTCCAAAACACACTTTTTACTTCAAAACCTCACTTTTCTTGAACTAAAATTGTTTTCCCCTTTGTGTCTTCTCATTCTTTAATAAAGTATGTTTTGCTTTACTCATTCTCAAAAAGATATCAATTTCTTTTTGTCTTCAAAATCCTTTGAAAGCTTAGCCTTTTATTTTCTTATTTTACGTTCCAAGCTTTTTGAAGCTGTTAACCGTACTCGATTTTGAATCCTAACCGATGTTAGGTCCCTTAACACAATATCACTCATGGCAAGCATACATAATGTCATCCACCATAATTAAGCATAACAACACAAAATCATGCATAATCAGGCATAATCAAATATGAGCAAGCATAAAATGAATCACTCCACATCAACACCACACATTAAAAATATTACAAACCATATACATAAATACAGCACGCAGCTGTCGAAAATTGAATTCTTCAGGTTTATCCCCTTACCTCTTGAAGTTATCCTCCGAGCAAAAGTCGTCCGATCGATTCGCGAATTCTCTCGATTACTCGTCTGATTACTCAACCACAACTACATACACACAATCAATCCAAACATCAATATTAAACAACATAATTTTCCTTATTCCCCTCTACCTAGGGATCGGCCATAGGGTCCCAAAATTAGCTAGGGATGTCTAAAAATTCCTATCTCTTGGATGAGGGATCTATAGGTACCCCTAACACTAAAACAAGTCTTTATTTTCAAACTTGGATCAAAATTTCTTGTTTCCCCAAATGGTTGGTTCGGCCACCCTTAAATTAAAAAGGCTAGGGAAGTTTTTTGATCACATACTCTTGGATTCAAGGCCCTCTAAGTGTGATAGAACTAAATCAATGCATCTTATACAAAGAAATTTGAAAAAAACCCTATTTGCCCAAAAGAGGGAGGTTTGGCCATCTATATCCATATGGGTTAGAGAACTCTTTTGGTTACATTCTCCTAGAATATGAGAGAGGGCAACGAAACTAGCTCATAGAAATTGGTTTGACATTAAAAGGATTTTTCTACAATTTCCTACGAATTTATGAAGTTAAAGCTTCAACTTGAACAAAAGCTTGAAAACATAGAATTTCAATGGAGAAATAGGAAGATTGAGAGCTCAAGAATGAGTCTATACCTCTTAGAGGATGAAGGTGAGTGAAGTGATCCACTTTGCTTCTCAAAGATCTTGAAGATTCCTTAAGAAAAATGAAGAGAAAGTGAAGGATGAAGGATGAAGGATGAGTTAGAGAGAAAAATGGTGAAGTGCTTTTGCCATGGAGGGGGCGTGGGACATATGATGAGGAGGGACAAGGATGTCCAAATTTTCTCACTTTAGGGTAGAAGGGTCATTTTAGACAAGGACCTAAGTGTAATTTCGATAAAAGGTTAAGGGCATTTTGGTCATTTCGCATCCAGATATTTTAAAAATCATCATGACACTGGCACGCTTTCCTAGGTGACTTGACCTGACGTGACTTCAAGATTATTCATTAGGGGGTCCCGGTAAATCCCTATCAGCTCCGTTCGTCACCCGGTTTGAGATTCCGCCTGAATAACTTATATTATTCCGTTTTTTTGTGCGAAAGACCAATTTTAGCAAAAATGAAGGAAATTCGATTCTAAACCTAACTGTTTCGTTCACGAGTCAAAATTAGGTCATCTGAGCAGTAAAATCAAACTTTTAGTGAAAAACGCAGATCGGGTTCTGTCTGAGTTTTCGACCCAAAATTTACCCGTAACTCCCTACGATAGCGTAGAGCGTGAATGTGGCCTTAGTTTATTTTAATTCACTCTCTAGACCCTCCACAAAATACAAACTCATTTATAGAGTTTATTAATCTTAGAAAGTTGGAAAAAATCAGGGTGTTACAATATCTGATAGCTCCTGAGTTAATACAATTCATGGATAACTTATTCTTTAAGCCCTGGCCTAGTCAGATCATCGACAAAAGCACTAAGACTCTGCGGAACAAGACAATTCATTTGGTGAAGGTGTTTTAGAAAGGATTAACTCCGAGGAAGCAACTTGGAAACTTGAGAAGGATATCATGTGCCAGTATCTAGATCTTATACATCGAGGTACTCTAAACGCTTCGCTCTGTGCATATGTTAAGTTTTTAAACGAGTGTGTTTGGAGTTAATTTCGGGGACGAAATTCTTAAAGGAGGGGAGAAATGTAACATCCTAAAAAAATAAAAAATAATTAGGGATAATAATATAAGGAATAATACAGAGTTTTTGGGAGGTTTAGAGTATACGTTTTAAGCCCTTGAAGTAAATAAAGGTGATTAAAAATAATTAAAATTGGTTAAGAGTGATTTTCTAAGGGAAATTCACTTCCTGACACGTGAGCACGCCCGTGCTCAATATTAGCACGGCCGTGCTCATGTAGCACGCCCGTGCTGGAGAGCACGGTTTGCGATGTCGGAAAATGCTGATTCCAACACTAAGCGCCACTTGTCCGGCGCTGAGCGCCTGGTCCAGCAGATCGTGTTCTTTTTGATCGTGCAAAGAGCACGATCATGCCAAACAGAAGCACGCCCGTGGTCGACGTTAGTAACGTCAAAGCGAGGGTTTTAGAGGGTGAACGCATGTGACCCCTATTTATACTATCTTATAACACCCTAGTGCGGCTAGAAACCCTCTTTGCACCCCAAAACACCTTAGTAACGGATGTGGAGCATCCTCATGCTTGGGAGATGGGATTGCATTAGACAATGAGTTTGGAACAACAACAACAACAATAACAACAACAATAACAGCAACAACAACAACAACAACAACAACAAGAGGTAGAAGAAGAAGATGAAGGAGAAGGAGAAGGAGATTCAAGTTTGAGGAAGGCGACATATAGGATTCGCCAAGGGATACGCTTGGAGATTCTTGGAGGTCTTCAAGAGGTGAGTAGAAATACTCTTTCTCACCCTTTGCATGGTGCAAATTGTCTTGGGGTTGGGTTATGCTTTCAAAAATATGTTTTTTTGGAAAATAATCCTGTTTCTGGTCCAATCCTGATTTTCTAAATTTGGGGGTTTTCCTTCTAAGTTGTTTCTGCTATGAATTAAATGTTCATTCTTGAGATTGATGTTATAATATGTATGTTGTATACATTATTTGGTTGATTGGCATGCTATATTTGAATTATATGATGATATTGGTGATATTGGAATGATTCAATAACTGTTAAATGTGATGAATGTTGTTTGCTGCAATACCGCCTATGATAGGGGTATAGAAAGTAACACTGCCAATGAATTGGGGTGTCGAAATATGAAATACCGCCATAATGGGGTATCGAAAGTAACATCGCCACACATTGGGATATCGAAAAGAGTAATACCACCAGTGTGCAATGGTTGGTATCGAAATGAGTAATGTCACTGAAGAGAAGGTGACATCGAAATACCTTCACGAGTAAAGGTAGGCAATGAGACGCCATTGTTATGTGCAGTTTGAAAGTCATATGACATATGAGAACAAATTCATTATTATTTGATATATGTGATTTTGTCATACTTGATTTATGATGTGTCAATGATGACTGTTTCTTGCCACTAATAATTTATATTATTATTATTATTATTATTATTATTATTTTACTATACATTATTTTGAAAATAGAGGGTACCATGGGCAATTTTTTCGATTACCGCACTGGCTGAGAACAATGCTTTTGTGAAAACCTTTTAAACTGTATTTCTGTTCACTGAGATTTTATATCTCATTAGTAGTATTATTTTCAGAACCTGAGGACGACCCTGTTGAACAGCCAGACGTTTTGAATGTTGGGAATTTGTATATTTAAAAACAAAAACGCAGCGGAAAAATTCCCACCACAAGATCTATGCGAATGGTCATGACTCATGATTGTAGTGTTTACCTCTTGTAGCGAAGCTTTATCGCGACCACTGCAAGGGAAGAACAATTCTTTTGAATTGATCACGAGCACTACGAACACTACTCTGAAGAGGAGGATGAACGCTATCACTAGTACCGCAATGGAGCAGCAACTCTACATAGTCCATGCGAACAAATCACCGTCGGAGAAAGCGTCATGCTAGCTGTCTGCAGGGGAAAGAGGCGCGCCTACCAAGGAGGTGGTGTGACGGCCGCTAGGTTATGCGCAGCAATCTCTAGCCGCTTAAGTGAGGTGCACAACCTTATAAGCTGTCACCCACTTACCCTAACCACAATGGGTACAAGCCCAATCTATAATTAATATTATTAAATCATATTTAATAAATTAATTCATTCTCCGACTATTTGCTCTATACGTGTGACCCTATAGGTACTCAATAAATTGGCAATAATATTAAATCATATTTAATATTATAAATAATGAGCGGCATCTAGCAATACATCATTGTTACCCAATTAGTGAGAATATCGGTGATACGATATATACCTTATGGTAACCAAAATAACCGTGTAGTAAATATCCCTTCGTCCATATGTCTTAATTGAACACAAGACATAAATGTGCCATCCTTGTTAAGTTGAATTATTTATTTCTCAATTCCCGAGTAGACGTGTAATCACAAATGGGCCCAATATCACATATTGGCCCATTTCCGCGTGGCCACGCATATTGCACGTCTTACTCTATCCAGAGGCCCATGACATTACTCCTGTTATGTAGGAGGGACGAATGCTATCTAAATTACTCACATCTCTCAACATGTTTCATTGTAGGCCCAATAACTACCTTTATGATGATCCCGTTATGGATGACGTTTGATAGCATTAAATCCTACAACTCCACAAGTAGGAATCGTAGTGACTTCAAGTCGAAGGACTACTTCACTATGGTCGCCATGAGAAGTGCTTATGACACTTACATAACTATTATGCAGCGTTCTCATAGTGGGTCAATCCAGTACAAATAGTACTCCTAATATTTGCACTTGTGTGTTGACTTGATATCGCATATCCATGACCCGTGAGATGTGGTCATCGGTCTACTCACACAATAGTCTCTATGTATTATTGTTGTCCTAATTAACAATAATACTCGACTACAGACATTTTAAGAATAGCATTCTATAATTTAATGGGATCTTACGATCAAGTCACATTTGATGTTCCATTAAACGAACTGCCTATTCTAAGGACTTTATTATGCTAAATACCAATAACATAATAAATTAATGCCTTATTCATATATCAAATATATGATCAAAGTCATGATGCAAATGATGATATATTCCAAATAGATTGGCCACTAGGGCTTACATCAACAATCTCCCAGTAGCACTAGAGCCAATCAGGCATCAATCTAACACCCATCGATCTAGTGTGAGTGTCATGCTACTTGTAACACCCCGATTTTCGAGTTTTCCTAATTATTCAGTATTTATGAACTTATATTTTAATCGAGGCCTTAGAAATGGCAATAAAATATTCTGACCAGATAGGAATGTCCTACATAACCATAGGAAGCCATGGTTAAGTTTCAGGCGAAAGCTCAAACGGAGCCCGATCTGCGTTTTTCACGGATAGTAGTCTTTTTCTACTATCGAGACCTAATTCTGACGCGTGAACGAAACAGTTAGTTTTTATATTTTATTTCCAACAATATTGGTTATTTTGAAAATATTCAAAATAAATAAGTCGTCCTACGACTTTCTTGGGCGAAAACCTAAATCGGGTGAAGAACGGAGCTGAATACGAGATTTCAGTGACCCGCTACGGATAAGGTTGAAGTCACATGGTGTGCTATGACTCATCAGTGACTCATCAGTGTAATGATTACGTTTAGAAAATATCTGGACGTAAAATGACTAAAATGCCCTTGACCCTTTTCATAATTACCATTTGCCCTTGAATGAAAAGACCGTTTTGCCCTTGAGAATTTATGGAATAACCATTATGACCCTGTGACTCACCATGTCATCACTACCTTTCTAGAAATATCTAGATATTTATAAGGGAAATGACCAAAATGCCCCTAGTCTTTGAAGGAATTACCAAATTACCCTTTTGGTTATTTACAAGTTTGCCATGACATCAATATATATATATTTCTCTCTTTCTCTCTCATGGCCATTTCGGCAGCTCTCTTTCTCTCTCTTCTCTCTCTTGTTCTTCATGTTCTTCATGAGTTCTTGAGTGTTCATCAAAAGTTCTTCAGAAAAACCTTAGGAGGTATGATCCTCATCTTAACTCTCTCAATCTCTTTATTTCATCTCTTGATTCATTTGATTCATGAAGATCCAAGTTTAGATCTAGAACTTTGAAAATCCATAGAAAATTGTAGAAAAATCCTATGATCATGAAACCAATTTCTATGAAACCATCATGATGTGTACTTTGAGTGTCTAGAAGCATGAACCCAAAAGAAATTTTCTCCCTATTCTTCCATGGGAGGGCCGAATCCTATTAATGGTGCAAGGATGGGTTTTGTTGCAATTTTTGGCTATATAACACTTGTTCTAGATTACTTGATGTCTTTGAACCCTAAACCCAAGAGAAAAACATCAACCAAAGCTCCTAACCTATTTCTCCTCTTCATGGCTGAAACATATAGGGTGTAGAACCATGAGTTTTGTCTCAAATTTTTGGGTCTTAGGACTTGATTTAGTGTTAATCATGCTTAAGGACCAACCATCCAAAAGTTTGGAACCAAATGAGATCCCTAGCCTTTTTATCCTTTCATGGCCGAACCCTACACCTTCTTGGGGAAGAAAACTTATGTTTTGATTGATGTTGCTTTGTTGTTTGAATTGAAATGTGTTTGATTGTTTTAGGCAACGCAAACGGAACCGGAGCCAGAACCGAGAACCGATCTAGTTTGAAGTGAACACCTTTGTGAGGTAAAGGGAGGTAGTTCATTTTGATTTTGGTAGCCTCATGGTATATGATTGATTAGTGTGTTATTATTGAATTAAGACTTGATGTATATGTATACTTATATCCTGGATTGATTGGATGTTAAGTGTTATGCATAGTTGGTTATTTGATATAACTGTGGCATGGATGCCTTGGATGATATCTTATTGTGATATTGAACTGTTGATATATATATATCTATACATATATTCATATCCTGGATGAGCATAGGACTGGCTATCTCTCGATAATTGTTAAAAGACTCGGAATCGAAAACAAAGTTTTGAAAAATGCGTTTTGAAATTAAAAGTGGCTTTTGGAAAACGTGTTGCTTTTCAAGAAAAGTTAAGTTCTCTTTTGAAATGTATGTTCTTTTGAAAAGTATGTTCTTTTGAAAAGTATGTTCTTTTGAAATGTATGTTCTTTTGAAATGTATGTTCTTTTAAAAAGTGGTTTTGTGAAAAGTCGTGCAAAATGTTTTATTCTGTAAAGTGTTTAAAAAGGGCGTGAAACCTTAGAAAATGGTTTGTTTTCAAGAAAGGTGTTTTTCCCGGAAAATGTGGAAATGCTGTATTTCAAGAAAACAATTTGAGAAAGTTTGACTGAAAAGAAAAATGATGAACCTTTGAGACGAACCCAAACCTAGTGGCCGAGACGTCGGGGCTAGTGTTTTGTGGATTGAGCACTCGGACTTCGTGTCCTGTGTTTTTGATTTGAGTGGGCTTAATGCCTTTTTGAAACGAGTCGTGGACTTTATGTCTCGATATTTGAATGATTTGAGTGGGCTTAATGCCTTTTTGAAACGAGTCGTGGACTTTATGTCTCGACATTTGAAAGAATGAACGCAAAGAAAACAGAAAACTTTCTGTGTACATGCATGAACCGGCAGACGTGCCATTTGAAACCGAGCTACAACTCTAGTAGTTGAGAATGGAACCGGTTAAGACCACTAGGTCTGTAGGGGCATTCTGTGTTCGAGATCCCACAAGTGGCCGGTGGCGTTGCAACCCCGTGCCGTGGTATCGGCTGCCAAACACGAATGAACTCGATCAGGGACTGGACTATTCAGGATATGGTTATGACGTGGTACCCTGGAACAATTGTTGTGCGGACCTAAATAGAGAGGCCAACTCATGAGAACAATTGTGTTACGGGTGTTACTACGGCCTATCGCTCGATGTTGGGTAGTAGGAACCTCCGGAGTACATGAATTAGAAAGATGATATTGAAGTCTCATGCATTATTATAACTCATGATTGTGTTTGAGATATTATATTGTGTTGTATAAATAATTGTTCATATAACTGTATTTAAGCTGTTTGTCGCCTGTGCGGCTATCATGATAAACTTATTATATGAGTATCTCACCTTTGCCTGTACATGTTGGACACCTTGTTGTGTTTTTGGAACACATGTACAGATGTTGGTCATAGGTCCCCGCGGAGACGTGAGGACTTGGATGACGGAGCGTTCTGATGAAGTTGACGTTGGGTTGTACGCCAATGGCTACTTTTAGCCGACCAGCTTAGGAGTCTTTCATTTTGAGCAGTCTTATATTACTGCACGCTTTTGAACTTATGTTTTCAAGTTTGTAATATGTTATACAATAGGTGGATACTGATGTGCTATAAGAAGTTTATTTCTTCATCTTGAGTTTGTATCGCCTATGCATGTAAAAAATTTTAAAACCGCGTTTTCGAACGTAGCTATTTAATTAAAGTATTTTCCGAAAGCAACCAGCGTTTTATTTTCTTGATTTATTTCTGCATTAGAGTCCGAGTATGTAGCACCCGCGAGGGGGGTGTTACACTACTACTGAGCAAGAGACTCCATTATTTAATTGTTCAATGTTGTCATTCTACATATCTTCACATCTCCTTTATCGATCATCTTTCGAATGAGATGGAAGCGCCTAAGTATATGTCCGGATCACTGGTGAGATCAAGTTTCCCTTGCTTACGCGATTACTCCACCATCATCGTAACGAGATCAATGGAGTTCGTAAAGTTAGGAATTATGCCTTGTTCATAAATGAACTTCCTGATCCAAACGGCCTCTAAATCTGCATTTGAGGCAACTATATACTCGACCTCTGTGATAAAATAAGCAACTGTCTTACGCTTGAAACCTTTTCAAGCTCACAGTGCCACCATTTAGGCAAAACACAATTCCAGACTGCGATCTGGAATCATCTTTATTAGTTTGGAAACAGCGTCGATGTAACACCTTACAACGACCTCTTCCTCACCTTCATTTGTCAAGAATGTATCTTCAGTTCTTGTCATGTACTTAAGAATGTTCTTGACTACAATTCAGTGACCTTCACTAAAATCAATATGGTACCTTCCTGTCATGCTCAAAGCATAACAAGTCTAGTACATAGAATCATGCATATTTAAAGTGCCTGAGCACTTTGTCAGCAAATGTATTCGGAATAAGGTTGAGCATCCTCAGCGATCTATCTCTATAGATCTTGAGTCCTAACACTTAGGAGGTCTCGCCTTGGTCCTTCACCGAGAAACATTTCCCTATCCATGTTTTTACATTTTGTAGTGTAGGTATATCGTTTCCAATAAGCGGTATATCATCCACATACAATACGAGAAATACAATCTCATTCCCATTAACATTCCTGTACACACAAGGTTCATCCCCGTTCTTGATGAATCCAAACTGTCTTACAGCTTCATCAAAACGAAGATTTTAGCTTCTGAAAACTTGCTTTAATCCATAAATGGATCTTTGCAATTTACACACCTTTCTAGCATCTTTTGCATCGACAAAAATCTCGGGTTGTGTCATGTACACATCCTCGAGAAGTTTCCCGTTAAGGAATGCAGTCTTGACATCCATCTGCCAGATTTCATAGTCGTAATATGCAGCAATAGCAAGTAGAATCTAAACGGATTTAAGCATTGCAACTGGGGAGAAGGTCTCTTCATAGTTTACACCATAAATTTGTTTGAAACCTTTCGTGACCAGTCGCGCCTTAAAGGTATTCACCTTACCATCCATGTCAGTCTTCTTCTTGAAGACCCACTTGCACCCTATGGGTTTTATCCCTTCGGGTGGCTCAAACAAGGTCTAAACCTGGTTAGTGTACGTGGATTCCATGTCAGATCCCATGGCCTCAAGCCACTTATCAGATTGTGGGTCAATTACGGCCTCCTGGTAGGTTACAAGCTCATCTTGATCCATGAGCAGCACATCACCTTCCTGAGTCAAGAGAAGTCCACATCTCTCAGGATCTCTTAGGTTGGTGACGTGACCTTTTAGACCTACTAAATTCTTGTGTTACTTGAACCGGTGATTGAACTACAACATCTTGTAGAACCAGTTCTTGTTCCATTGCAGGCGGATCAGTACTTTGTGGCACTTGGATTTCTCCAAGTTCTACATTCCTCCCACTGTCTCCTTTGGCGATGTATTCCCTCTCAAGGAACACTCCAATCCTATCGACAAACACTTTGTCCTTGAAAGGGTTGTAGAAATAATATCATTTGGTTTCCTTAGGATATCCCACAAAAGTACATTTATCTGATTTGGGTCCAAGTTTATCTGAAGTCAAATAAACCTGACAAGCCAAATCCTCATAAATGAGATACCAGTCCTTTGGGCCACTTATATCATATAAGGTGTCATTTCAACAGCTTTAGATGGAACACAGTTAATGGTAAGAAACAGTTGTAAGTAAAGCATATCTTTAGAAATAGTGATAGAGTTCTGAATGACTCATCATAGATCGGACGATGACTAGCAGGGTACGACTAAGATAGTCATCAAGCTCATGGCCTTAGTATTCATCATTACGATCTGATCGTATGACCTTAATACTCTTGCCTGGTTTATTCTCCGCTTCATTCTTGAATTCTTTGAACCTTTCAAAGATTTTCGACTTGTGTCATACATAAATTCATGTTTATTGACGAAGTATGGGAACCTACCTTTTAGCAAACTTGTTTAGTGGCCATCATACATCAATATGCATCATGCAATAATATCACCAGCCCTTTCACCTTACGGGTGAATGGAGCTTAGTCATATTTCTAAACAAGGAAGATTTACATATCTCAAACGATTCACAATCGGATGAGTCCAAGAGTCCATTTTAGTGGAGCTTGGAAATGCGTTTCTTACTTATATGGTCTAAAAGATATTGCTAAAGGCATAGAGGGTCCAAATCACTTGGTTTGACTCTATTCGCATTTATGTTATAGATGGGCATATCGAGATCAAGGACACCAAGTCCATATCTCATATGAACACCGGTATAGAAAACATCGATTGAATGGAACAACAAATATCCTTTTATTACAACTCAAAATCCTCTCTTGTCTATACAAGAAATGGAAGTGATGTTTCTATTACCAGCGTGAACTAAATAACAATTATTTACTTCCATCAAGGTCCATAAGGCAAATTTAAACTCCTATAGTCAATGTAACAACTTTTGCTCCATCTCCACTCATACGTCAAACTTTGCCTTTAGTCAACATCCTACTCCCTTTGATCCTTCACATTAATGTGAGATCCACATGCGGTATTAAATACCCATGATTTTGAAGTAGGTTGACTTCTACAACACAATGCTCCAAGAGGAAGTCATATTTCCTTTCTTCTTCTTATACACTTTCTAGTACCCTTGACAGTTTTCCAATGTTTTGTCAAACCGCAATGAAAACGATTGTCTTCCTTTGCAACCCTGCTTATCAACTTCAAGACAGAAGTAATGGGCTTTGAACTCGTTCTTGCCCTGGTTCTTCTCCTTTTTTAGCAGTTTTAAGACTTTCCCTTTATAGACTATCACTATAGTCTACCCTTTTCTACTGTAGAGACTTTGCTCGACAGTTCTCTAGTTACTTGCAAACTCTGGCAGAGGTCTGTCAGAATCATTCATAATGAATTGACTATAATTATTCGGCAATAATTGCAGGATCATATCACTGGCCAACATTTGGCCTAAGGGAAAACCCAGTTTACCAGATTCTCAATGTACTCAATAGTATGAAGCACATGATAACTGTCTGGATTTCCCTTCTACTAGTTCGCATCTGAAAAGGGGTCTGGAAGCCTTGATGTTCTTGTGCATTGCATGCTCTCAATAAAGCATCATGAGGTGCATGATCATATCACGCGCCTCCATGGTAGGAAGCATGAGGCATCCTACATCCAGGACATTGATTTCATGCTTCTCGTAAGCATCCTTTTTGATTCTAGTAGGAAGTGGTTGCTCAGGAATCATTTGCTCGAGAACATACAACCCTTTCTCGTACTTGAGGACAATCCTCAAATTCCTGTACCAATCCAGAAATTTAACTTTGGATATCTTGTCCTTCGGACATTTCGCAGTTAATTCAGTGTAATACCATGGTAATTCTAAATACAGAAACATGTAGAAGATTTGTATCATGATAAAACATATTTAATAAGGTCTTTTATTAAATAAGCCTCCCACTGTTTTTCTCAAATCAATGACCCTCACCATTGACTCGGAAAATCCCGTTGGAAGATTTTCTAGTAGGACCAAGATCCATATTTCACTTCATTTTGAGTTAGCTTTGGCTGATCACCCAGAACTTGGCTATTTAGGTAGGAAACTCCTTTCCAATTGCATCTCATGCAACTCTTGGATCAGTTGTGTAACACCCCGATTTTCGAGTTTTCCTAATTATTCAGTATTTATGAACTTATATTTTATTCGAGGCCTTAGAAATGGCAATAAAATATTCTGACCAGATAGGAATGTCCTACATAACCCTAGGAAGCCATGGTTAAGTTTCGGGCGAAAGCTCAAACGGAGCCCGGTCTGCGTTTTTCACGGATAGTAGTCTTTTTCTACTATCGAGACCTAATTCTGACTCGTGAACGAAACAGTTAGGTTTTATATTTTATTTCCAACGATATTGGTTATTTTGAAAATATTCAAAATAAATAAGTCGTCCTACGACTTTCTTGGGCGAAAACCTAAATCGGGTGAAGAACGGAGCTGAATACGAGATTTCAGTGACCCGCTACAGATAAGGTTGAAGTCACATGGTGTGCTATGACTCATCAGTGTAATGATTACGTTTAGAAAATATCTGGACGTAAAATAACTAAAATGCCCTTGTCCCTTTTCATAATTACCATTTGCCCTTGAATGAAAAGACCGTTTTGCCCTTGAGAATTATGGAATAACCATTATGACCCTGTGACTCACCATGTCATCATTACCTTTCTAGAAATATCTAGATATTTATAAGGGAAATGACCAAAATGCCCCTAGTCTTTGAAGGAGTTACCAAATTACCCTTTTGGTTATTTACAAGTTTGCCATAAAATCAATTATATATATTTCTCTCTTTCTCTCTCTTGGCCATTTCGGCCACACTCTCTCTCTCTCTTCTTTCTCTCACTTGTTTATCCAAATTCATAGAGTTCTTGAAGTTCTTCATGTGTTCTTCATAAGCTCTTCACAAAAACCCTAGTTTGATCTTCAAAAGTTGAAGTTTTTTAGTGAAAACTTGTTTCTTCTTCACTAATCTTTGATCCTAGGAGGTATGATGCTCATCTTAACTCTCTCAATCTCTCTATTTCGTCTCTTGAATCACTTGATTCATTAAGATCCAAGTTTAGATCTAGAACTTTGAAAATCCATAGAAAATTGTAGAAAAATCCTATAATCATGAAACCAATTTCTATGAAACCATCATGATGTGTACTTTGAGTGTCTAGAAGCATGAACCCAAAATAAATTTTCTCCCTATTCTTCCATGGGAGGGCCGAATCCTATTAATGGTGCAAGGATGGGTTTTGTTGCAATTTTTGGCTATATAACACTTGTTCTAGATTACTTGATGTCTTTGAACCCTAAACCCAAGAGCAAAACATCAACCAAAGCTCCTAACCTATTTCTCCTCTTTATGGCCGAAACATATAGGGTGTAGAACCATGAGTTTTGTCTCAAATTTTTGGGTCTTAGGACTTGATTTAGTGTTAATCATGCTTAAGGACCAACCATCCAAAAGTTTGGAACCAAATGAGATCCCTAGCCTTTTTATCCTTTCATGGCCGAACCCTATACCTTCTTGGGGAAGAAAACTTATGTTATAGATTGATGTTGCTTTGTTGTTTGAATTGAATTGTGTTTGATTGTTTTGGCGACGCGAACGGAACCGGAGCCGGAACCGAGAACCGATCTAGTTTGGAGTGAACACCTTTGTGAGGTAAAGGGAGGTAGTTCATTTTGAGTTTGGTAGCCTCATGGTATATGATTGATTAGTGTGTTATTATTGAATTAAGACTTGATGTATATGTATACTTATATCCTGGATTGATTGGATGTTAAGTGTTGTGCATAGTTGGTTATTTGATATAACTGTGGCATAGATGCCTTGGATGATATCTTATTATGATATTGAACTGTTGATATATATATATATCTATACATATATTTATATCCTGGATGAGCATAGGACTGGCTATGTCTCGATAATTGTTAAAAGACTCGGAATCGAAAACAAAGTTTTGAAAAACCCGTTTTGAAATTAAAGGTGGTTTTTGGAAAACTTGTTGCTTTTCAAGAAGTGTATGTTCTTTTGAAATGTATGTTCTTTTGAAATGTATGTTTTTTTTTAAAAGTATGTTCTTTTGAAATGTATGTTTTTTTTTGAAAAGTATGTTCTTTTAAAATGTATATTTTTTTGAAAAGTATGTTCTTTTAAAAAGTGGCTTTGTGAAAAGTCGTGCAAAATATGTTTTATTCTGTAAAGTGTTTAAAAAGAGCGTGAAACCTTAGAAAACGGTTTTGTTTTCAAGAAAGGTGTTTTTCCCGGAAAATGTGGAAATGTTTTATTTCAAGAAAACAAAAGTGTATTTTGTTTTCCAAAGTTATTTTGAGAAAGTTTGACCGAAAAGAAAAATGATGAACCTTTGAGACGAACCCAAACCTAGTGGCCGAGACGTCGGGGCTAGTGTTTTGTGGATTGAGCACTTGGACTTCGTGTCCTGTGTTTTTGATTTGAGTGGGCTTAATGCCTTTTTGAAACGAGTCGTGGACTTTGTGTCTCGACATTTGAATGATTTGAGTGGGCTTACTGCCTTTTTGAAACGAGTCGTGGACTTTGTGTCTCGACATTTGAATGATTTGAGTGGGCTTAATGCCTTTTTGAAACGAGTCGTGGACTTTATGTCTCGACATTTGAAAGAATGAACGCAAAGAAAACAGAAAACTTTCTGTGTACATGCATGAACCGGCAGACGTGCCATTTGAAACCGAGCTACAACTCTAGTAGTTGAGAATAGAACCGGTTAAGACCACTAGGTCTGTAGGGGCATTCTGTGTTCGAGATCCCACAAGTGGCCGGTGGCGTTGCAACCCCGTGCCGTGGTATCGGCTGCCAAACACGAATGAACTGGATCAGGGACTGGACTATTCAGGATATGGTTATGACGTGGTACCCTGGAACAATTGTTGTTCGGACCTAAATAGAGAGGCCAACTCATAAGAACAATTGTGTTACGGGTGTTACTACGGCCTATCGTTCGATGTTGGGAAGTTAGAACCTCCGGAGTACATGAATTAGAAAGATGATATTGAAGTCTCATGCATTATTATAAATCATGATTGTGTTTGAGATATTATATTGTGTTTTATAGATAACTGTTCATATGACTGTATTTATGCTGTTTGTCGCCAGTGCGGCTATCATGATAAACTTATCATATGAGTATCTCACCTTTGCCTGTACATGTTGGACACCTTGTTGTGTTTTTGGAACACATGTACAGATGTTGTTCATAGGTCCCCGCGGAGACGTGAGGACTCGGATGATGGAGCATTCTGATGAAGTTGACGTTGGGTTGTATCCCAATGGCTACTTTTAGCCGACCAGCTTAGGAGTCTTTTATTTTGAGCAGCCTTATATTATTGCAAGCTTTTGAACTTATGTTTTCAAGTTGTAATATGTTACATCTTAGACCAAGATTTATGTTATGTTTACGTTTTTATGAACAGTGAATATCAACATGTGATATGAAGTTTATTCCTTCATCTTGAGTTTGTATTGTCTATGCATGCAGAAAAATTTTAGAACCGCGTTTTCGAATGTAGCTATTTAATTAAAGTATTTTCCGAAAGCAACTAGCGTTTTATTTTCTTTATTTATTTCCGCATTAGAGTCCGAGTATGTAGCACCCACGAGGGGGGTGTTATATTAGTGGTATCAGAGCTGATCGAGTCTTTTGGGAATCCTTGGGAAGTGAGTCTGTTATGTTTGTGTTATGTGATCTCTGTGTGAACTTTGTTTGAATTGTTTCTCTGCTGAAGCAATGTGTGTTGACACACTAGAACACTGTTACTTGACACACTAGTACTTAACGCACGAATTTATGTTTCCTTATTAAGGTATGATTGGTCTGCCTTGTACGGAAACATGAATCTTAGAGGTGGTCGTGGTGGAGGTTGCGGCATTGCTGACAACAATGTTGATGACAACAACATCAATCGATCTATCCAGGCAATGGCTGGTATGGCGGCTACTGTTGCTCAACAGACAGCTACGATGGCTCAACAGAATCAACAGAACCAACAAGGAGCTGATCTTGCTGCTCATAATCCACCGCAGTTGCATGGGGACTGGAAGTGCGAGAGATTTGAAGGAGGTTTGCGTTTCGGGATCAAGGAGTCAGTGTTACCCTTGGAGATCCGTACCTTCGGACAAGGAAGGGAGAACAAGAGTACTGCAGGAGGGCCGTCTAGGTCCAGGAACCCAAACCAGTACCAAAACCAGAAAGGGAAGCAGTCCCAGAAGAAGCCATATTCCCGACCTCAAGGGAATGGTCAGAAACAGCAACCTTATCGTTCTGTCGCTTCTACTTACAGTGGAGGGGGTGGAAACGACCAGAACCAAGGCCAAATCTGGAGATGTTTCAAATGTGGGAAACGCGGACATCAAGCTAACGACTGCGAACTGGAGGGAGTTCTATGTTTCCGATGCGGGAAGATAGGACATTTCATGAGGGAGTGCCCTACACCAAAAACCAAGCCGACTGTCAACAATGTTCGAACTGCTAGACCCACAACGAGGGGAAGGGTTTATACCATGACTGGTGTTGATGCTTCCAGATCTGATGATCTCATACAAGGTAGTTGCATCATGGCTGGTAATCTCCTAACTGTACTATTCGATTCGGGTGCAACGCATTCGTTATCTCTTTGGATTGTGAGAAACAATTAGACTTGCTTGTTTCTTCGCTGTTTTGGATTTGATTATCAGAACTCCAATTGCTAAGCCTGTTACTGTTAATACAGTATGTTTGAACTGTCCTATTATTGTTCATGATAGGAACTTCCTTGTTGACTTAATATGTCTGCCTTTGACTCAATTGGATGTGATCCTAGGCATGGATTGGTTATCTTCCAATCATATCCTTTTAGACTGTGCACATAGAACCTTAGTTTTTCCTGACCCTGAGGTTTCTGGATTTTTAACTGCCAACCAAGTAAGAGCTTCTTTGAAAGAAAGAGATCAGGGATACATGCTTCTATCCTGTTTAGAAATTGAGAGGGATGTCGTCTTGAGCGATTTGCCGGTTGTGAAAGATTTTCTGGAAGTTTTTCCAGAGGACGTACCAGGTTTGATACCTGTGAGGGACATCGAGTTTGCGATCGACTTAGTTCCAGGATCCGGTCCGATCTCTATAGCTCCATATAAGATGTCACCTACGGAGTAGCCGAGCTGAAGACTCAACTAGAGGATCTGATGTCCAAGCGGTTTGTGAGACCAAGTGTGTCCCCGTGGGGAGCACCAGTGTTGTTGGTGAAGAAGAAAGACGGGAGTTCTAGACTCTGTGCGGGTTACCGTCAACTGAACAAGATTACGATCAAGAACAAGTATCCTCTACCCCGCATAGATGACTTAATGGATCAACTTCAGGGAGCCTCTGTCTTTTCAAAGATTGATCTGAGATCCGGTTATCACCAAATCAGAGTAAAGAACGAGGACGTACCTAAGACTGCTTTCAGGACTCGTTATGGTCACTATGAGTACCTCGTGATGCCTTTCGGAGTGACGAACGCACCTGCTATCTTCATGGACTATATGAACTGGATTTTTCGTCCGTTTTTGGATCAGTTTGTCGTCGTGTTTATAGACGATATTCTCATTTACTTGAAAAGTTTCGAGGAGCATGAGGAACATGTACGACAAGTTTTGCAGATCCTTCACAGGGAGAAGTTGTACGCAAAGCTAACCAAGTGCGAGTTTTGGCTGGATGAAGTCAAATTCTTGGGACACGTGATTTCGAAGGCAGGAATTGCCGTCGATCCTACAAAAGTAGAAGCAGTACTTTTATGGGAGAGACCCAAGACTGTGACAGAAATCCGCAGTTTCGTTGGACTAGCTGGTTACTACAAAAGGTTCATCGAAGGATTTTTGAAGATTGTTGCGCCGTTGACTCAGCTAACGAGGAAAGACCAACCGTTTACGTGGACTGACAAGTGTGAGGAAAGTTTTCAAACGATGAAGGAACGTTTGACAACCTCACCAGTGTTAGCACTACCTAAACCAGACGAACCGTACGAAGTGTACTGTGATGCTTCACATCAAGGATTAGGATGTGTGCTTATGCAACATCGAAAGTTTATAGCGTATGCTTCGCGCCGGTTGAAGACTCATGAGAGGAATTACCCGATGCACGGCCTATAGTTAGCTGCTGAAGATCTGGAGACACTACTTGTATGGATCCAAGTTCAACGTCTTCAGTGACCACAAAAGTTTGAAGTACTTGTTTGATCAAAAGGAACTTAACAGGAGGCAGAGACGTTGGAGGGAATTTCTTAATGACTACGACTTCACTTTGCTGTACCATCCCGGGGAAGCAAATGTCGTTGCAGACGCTCTGAGTTAAAGAGCTAGATTTGATAGAACAGTTTCATGATCTCGATCTGGCTGTGGAAGTGAACCACGAGAGGATTTGTTTGGGAATGATCAAGGTATCTAGTGGACTGATGGAGACGATCCGTGGACAACAAGCAACTGATGAGTACCTCCAAGAGAAAAGGGAGTTACTGGGACAAGAGAAAGCTGCAAAGTTCAGTTTGGGAACTGATGACATCTTGAGATACAATGGACGAGTTTGTGTATAGAGCAACCCGGAGATGAGGGAAATGATTCTGGATGAACCTTTGTACTCACACTCCTGCGTATTAGAAATTTGAGTGGATGGGTTTAACAGTAACCTTTGGCCTAAACTTTTTCACGTCATTCTATCGAAAGATTTGTTAGGACTATTCCTTGAGTAGTACCACAGACAAATTCCTGATACTGAAAGTTTCTTGATGAAACTTAGTCGAATCACTTTTACTATTGATAACTGTGATCCAGTCTGAAATTTTTGCCAGACTGTTTACCTTTCGAATCCCTGATTTGTTGGAGAATTCTTATGAAAGAAGGGACTTTATTAGAGTCATGGTTGTAAACATGTATTAGCTATGCATTTTTACACTCACGAACCTACTGAAGAATCTTTTTACATATTGGATATTCCTGTACTCGTTTCCGAGAGATAGAATCCTTTTATATACTTTCCTGTGAGAGTAAGACCAAGAAAATTTCTTCTGTCGGAAGATTTCTTCCTTAATCTTCGAGGCCCGAATAGCGACCAAATCCAACTGTTTGCCCTTAACTCAAGTGGATGAGCAAGAAGACGTTTCGATCTTTGAAGGACTGGGTGGGAGTAAGTGTATTACTCTAACTACGAACATCCTGTCAGCAGGATAGACGAGAAAAGTTAAGCGTTCTGTTAAAGTATGGCGTAGTGGATGAGATGTGGAACCTGGGGGATCAAGAGGGTCTTGTCCAGTTTTGAGTCGTGAAATTTCGAGGACGAAATTTTTTTTTAGAGGGGTAGTAATGTAACACCCAGATTTTCGAGTTTTCCTAATTATTCAGTATTTATGAACTTATATTTTATTCGAGGCCTTAGAAATGGCAATAAAATATTCTGACCAGATAGGAATGTCCTACATAACCCTAGGAAGCCATGGTTAAGTTTCGGGCGAAAGCTCAAACGGAGCCCGGTCTGCGTTTTTCACGGATAGTAGTCTTTTTCTACTATCGAGACCTAATTCTGACTCGTGAACGAACAGTTAGGTTTTATATTTTATTTCCAACGATATTGGTTATTTTGAAAATATTCAAAATAAATAAGTCGTCCTACGACTTTCTTGGGCGAAAACCTAAATCGGGTGAAGAACGGAGCTGAATACGAGATTTCAGTGACCCGCTACGGATAAGGTTGAAGTCACATGGTGTGCTATGACTCATCAGTGACTCATCAGTGTAATGATTACGTTTAGAAAATATCTGGACGTAAAATGACTAAAATGCCCTTGACCCTTTTCATAATTACCATTTGCCCTTGAATGAAAAGACCGTTTTGCCCTTGAGAATTTATGGAATAACCATCATGACCCTGTGACTCACCATGTCATCATTACCTTTCTAGAAATATCTAGATATTTATAAGGGAAATGACCAAAATGCCCCTAGTCTTTGAAGGAGTTACGAAATTACCCTTTTGGTTATTTACAAGTTTGCCATGACATCAATTATATATATTTCTCTCTTTCTCTCTCTTGGCCATTTCGGCCACACTCTCTCTCTCTTATTTCTCTCACTTGTTTATCCAAATTCATAGAGTTCTTGAAGTTCTTCATGTGTTCTTCATAAGCTCTTCACAAAAACCCTAGTTTGATCTTCAAAAGTTGAAGTTTTTTAGTGAAAACTTGTTTCTTCTTCACTAATCTTTGATCCTAGGAGGTATGATCCTCATCTTAACTCTCTCAATCTCTCTATTTCATCTCTTGAATCACTTGATTCATTAAGATCCAAGTTTAGATCTAGAACTTTGAAAATCCATAGAAAATTGTAGAAAAATCCTATGATCATGAAACCAATTTCTATGAAACCATCATGATGTGTACTTTGAGTGTCTAGAAGCATGAATCCAAAATAAATTTTCTCCCTATTCTTCCATGGGAGGGCCGAATCCTATTAATGGTGCAAGGATGGGTTTTGTTGCAATTTTTGGCTATATAACACTTGTTCTAGATTACTTGATGTCTTTGAACCCTAAACCCAAGAGCAAAACATCAACCAAAGCTCCTAACCTATTTCTCCTCTTTATGGCCGAAACATATAGGGTGTAGAACCATGAGTTTTGTCTCAAATTTTTGGGTCTTAGGACTTGATTTAGTGTTAATCATGCTTAAGGACCAACCATCCAAAAGTTTGGAACCAAATGAGATCCCTAGCCTTTTTATCCTTTCATGGCCGAACACTATACCTTCTTGGGGAAGAAAACTTATGTTATAGATTGATGTTGCTTTGTTGTTTGAATTGAATTGTGTTTGATTGTTTTAGGCGACGCGAACGGAACCGGAGCCGGAACCGAGAACCGATCTAGTTTGGAGTGAACACCTTTGTGAGGTAAAGGGAGGTAGTTCATTTTGAGTTTGGTAGCCTCATGGTATATGATTGATTAGTGTGTTATTATTGAATTAAGACTTGATGTATATGTATACTTATATCCTGGATTGATTGGATGTTAAGTGTTTGTGCATAGTTGGTTATTTGAAATAACTGTGGCATGGATGCCTTGGATGATATCTTATTGTGATATTGAACTGTTGATATATATATATATATATATATATCCTGGATGAGCATAGGACTGGCTATGTCTCGATAATTGTTAAAAGACTCGGAATCGAAAACAAAGTTTTGAAAAACCCGTTTTGAAATTAAAGGCGGTTTTTGGAAAACGTGTTGCTTTTCAAGAAATGTATGTTCTTTTGAAAAGTATGTTCTTTTGAAATGTATGTTTTTTTTTAAAAGTATGCTCTTTTGAAATGTATGTTTTTTTTGAAAAGTATGTTCTTTTAAAATGTATATTTTTTTGAAAAGTATGTTCTTTTAAAAAGTGGCTTTGTGAAAAGTCGTGCAAAATATGTTTTATTCTGTAAAGTGTTTAAAAAGGGCGTGAAACCTTAGAAAACGGTTTTGTTTTCAAGAAAGGTGTTTTTCCCGGAAAATGTGGAAATGTTTTATTTCAAGAAAACAAAAGTGTATTTTGTTTTCCAAAGTTGTTTTGAGAAAGTTTGACCGAAAAGAAAAATGATGAACCTTTGAGACGAACCCAAACCTAGTGGCCGAGACGTCGGGGCTAGTGTTTTGTGGATTGAGCACTTGGACTTCGTGTCCTGTGTTTTTGATTTGAGTGGGCTTAATGCCTTTATGAAACGAGTCGTGGACTTTGTGTCTCGACATTTGAATGATTTGAGTGGGCTTAATGCCTTTTTGAAACGAGTCGTGGACTTTGTGTCTCGACATTTGAATGATTTGAGTGGGCTTAATGCCTTTTTGAAACGAGTCGTGGACTTTATGTCTCGACATTTGAAAGAATGAACGCAAAGAAAACAGAAAACTTTCTGTGTACATGCATGAACCGGCAGACGTGCCATTTGAAACCGAGCTACAACTCTAGTAGTTGAGAATGGAACCGGTTAAGACCACTAGGTCTGCAGGGGCATTCTGTGTTCGAGATCCCACAAGTGGCCGGTGGCGTTGCAACCCCGTGCCGTGGTATCGGCTGCCAAACACGAATGAACTGGATCAGGGACTGGACTATTCAGGATATGGTTATGACATGGTACCCTGGAACAATTGTTGTTCGGACCTAAATAGAGAGGCCAACTCATGAGAACAATTGTGTTACGGGTGTTACTACGGCCTATCGCTCGATGTTGGGAAGTTAGAACCTCCGGAGTACATGAATTAGAAAGATGATATTGAAGTCTCATGCATTATTATAAATCATGATTGTGTTTGAGATATTATATTGTGTTGTATAGATAACTGTTCATATGACTGTATTTATGCTGTTTGTCGCCAGTGCGGCTATCATGATAAACTTATCATATGAGTATCTCACCTTTGCCTGTACATGTTGGACACCTTGTTGTGTTTTTGGAACACATGTACAGATGTTGTTCATAGGTCCCCGCGGAGACGTGAGGACTCGGATGATGGAGCATTCTGATGAAGTTGACGTTGGGTTGTATCCCAATGGCTACTTTTAGCCGACCAGCTTAGGAGTCTTTTATTTTGAGCAGCCTTATATTACTGCAAGCTTTTGAACTTATGTTTTCAAGTTGTAATATGTTACATCTTAGACCAGGATTTATGTTATGTTTACGTTTTTATGAACAGTGAATATCAACATGTGATATGAAGTTTATTCCTTCATCTTGAGTTTGTATTGTCTATGCATGCAGAAAATTTTTAGAACTGCGTTTTCGAACGTAGCTATTTAATTAAAGTATTTTCCGAAAGCAACCAGCGTTTTATTTTCTTGATTTATTTCTGCATTAGAGTCCGAGTATGTAGCACCCGCGAGGGGGGTGTTACAAGTTGGGTGAATAACTCCTTATTCCAGTTTATCTAATAAATTGATGCCCAACTTCTTTGCCTCTAAGCCATTTCAATCCTGTTGAATTCTCTTAGTTAAGTCAAACCCAATGGTTAGCAATTGGATATTACAATTATCCCATCGCGCCTCACCAAAATATATTAAGGTACCCTGCTTTGGTAGATCCACACTTATTCGATTCTGGCCTTGACGAGTGCCACGCATCGGAAGGCATTTTCAAACGTGACTTAATATTTCCTTTTGAGGGATTTATTTATAAATTTGATCTCACCATAAGTTAAACTGTTTAACCTACTATATACTAACATGAATCTCATACATATATAGCATATAACAAATGTGACATGGTTATGGCCCCTAATGCGTTGATTCTCCCAAGCCAATGAGAGAATCTAAACTAAAACCCTAGTAGCGTACAAGCTTCACCAAGCATGATCATTACCAACTCGTCCTCTTCTGAAGTCGTCTTCTTGTCCCCACCATAACATTACAATAGGAAGAAACCTCTTTTACATTCGAGGGGAATAAGGTGAGAAAAGAATGTACATATGGAAATTAAGAGAAAGGCACGACACGCAGGCTGTATTTCAAAATAACCAAAGAAAGAAGAAAAAGGACTAAAGGCCATAACCATTCACCATACACAACCAAATACATAATAACAATTTAATAATAAAATACTATAATATTTATTATTATTATTATTATTATTATTATTATTATTATTATTAATATTAAGTGATTTCAAAAACCACTCAAAACAACGCTTCCGATATCCTCATAATCGATTACTACTATTCTAACTCCTCAGAAAATGTCTATTGTTCTATCATAATCGATTATCATAATCAATTATTGCTATTCTGACTTCTTAGAAAATGACTACTGTACTATCATAATTGATTACTGTACCACCAAAATCGATTACATAATTGATTACCTAATCCATTATTTAATCTGTTATATGAACGTTTATGCAAACTCTTTGCTTAATCGATTATTGTGGTTTTGACCAGAATTTGCCTTGCTTCCACGACGATTAGGGCATCAACATTTGATTCCTCATAATCGATTATTGTTCCATCATAATCGATTATGGCACGTATGGACGTAAGGTGCGCATGACTGTAATACTTGCTGTTGTCGCAAATCAAAACAAGGATTTCAGAAAAACGTTTTTCGCAAAACACTTTTACGATTTTCAAACATAACATGTTAAAGATCATATCTTTTCAAAATAAAACATGCTATAACATATAAACACACAAGAGAATCATGGTTTCGCAAGCGGCTCTGATACCACTGTTGGGAATTTGCGTATTTAAAAACAAAAACGCAGCGGAAAAATTCCCACCAAAAGATCCATGTGAATGGTCATGACTCATGATTGTAGTGTTTACCTCTTGTAGCGAAGCTTTACCGCGATCACTGCAAGGGAAGAACAGTGCTTCTGAATTGATCACGAGCACTACGAACACTGCTCTGAAGAGGAGGATGAACATTATCACCAGTACCGCAATAGAGCAACACCTCTACGCAGTCCACGCGAACAAATCACCGTCGGAGAAAGCGTCATGCTAGCTGACGGCAGGGGAAAGAGGTGCGCCTACCAAGGAGGTGGTGTGACGGCCGCTAGGTTATGCGCAGCAATCTCTAGCCGCTTAAGTGAGGTGCACAGCCTTATAAGCTATCACCCACTAACCCTAAACCCAATGGGCTTGTACGCTACAAGCCCAAGCTATAATTAATATTATTAAATCATATTTAATAAATTAATTCATTCTCCGACTATTTGCTATATGTGTGTGACCCTATAGGTTCTCAATAAATTGGCAATAATATTAAATCATATTTAATATTATAAACAATGAGCAGCATCTAGCAATACATCATTGTTACCCAATTAGTGAGAATATCGGTGATACGATATATACCTTATGGTAACCAAAATAACCGTGTAGTAAATGTCCCTTCGTCCATATGTCTTAATTGAACACAAGGCATAAATGTTTCATCCTTGTTAAGTCGAATTATTTATTTCTCAATTCCCGAGTAGACGTGTAATCACAAATGGGCCCAATATCACATATTGGCCCATTTCCGCGTGGCCACGCATATTTCACGTCTTACTCTATCAAGAGGCCCATGACATTACTCATGTTATGTAGGAGGGACGAATCCTATCTACATCACTCACATCCCTCAGCCTGTTGGACCATCCATAAGGAGATTGGGTCTGACCAGGAGAACCCCAGCTCCTGCTGCACAAAATGCCACCTTTGGTGTACCAAACCAGCAACTGCGGCCTTTAGGCCAAAGCTCACTACAAGGAGAAACCCAAAGTGAAAGTGGATCTGTTTGAAGTGTTTTGGAGTGGTTGTCTTTTTTGGAATGTAACAGACTTTAGGTTGTCTATATGGAATGGTTGTATTTTCGGGAATGTAACAGATTTTAGATTGTCTTTTTGCTGCAAAGATTAGGATTTGTTAAGTTTCATTTGGGTTTTTTGGAATGTAAGACTTAGATTGTCCATTTGGGATGTAACAGACACCTTTTTTTTTTGGAATATAACACATGGAAGTTGTTTCATTGTGGAAGTTGTTTCATTGTCCCAAATGCAGTCATATGCCAATGAATAAACTCATTGTTGCTGTCTAAAATAACTTTCATTAAAACATAACTTACATTGAAATGTCCAAATTGCTTGACTTCATCAAACTAAACACAACTTACATTGATGGAAACTGACTACATTAATGAAACACAACTTATATTTATGGAAACTAAACACACTTACATGATTTCTTATGAGGCACCTGTTCACTGCATGTGCATATGAAATGCCTACTTTCCTCAAAAGTACTGAGACAAGGAAAACATAGGCTAGAAACAACAAACAACAAGCAATTATTGAGTTCTTCATCCATTTTCTTGTTGTCTTGAGGGAGTCCTGCAATAACAATATCCTCCTCTTCTGTCTCACTATCTGAAAGTCCTTCTCATAAGCAACATCCTCAGAATACCATTCAAAAAATTTGCAGTAAGCATCTGGGTTGTTCTTCTGCAAATTGGAACAATAAAAACCAAGAAAAGCCAAAAAACAGAGGATGAAATTCGAAAAACCCATGAGTGAACAAACTTACCATATAGTACCTACACCCCCAGAACTTCTTTCCAAAGTTGTTAGCAGTTTTGGATGTGCGCACAACTGCACCATGCTCACCAGGGCAGTAACATAATGGTGCCCAACCATCGTGCAAGCTACTGGATATGGTGGAAGACCGGGTCCTCAAATTGCACGAATCAGAAGTCTCTCTCATGTAGGGAGACATTGTTGTTGCAGGGGAGGAAGATTGGGAAATATGGGTGAAACCTAGGTCACCACTTAATAGGTTGAAGAAGCCCCAACTCGCCCAACGGTAACAACCAGCTAGGATGACACGTCAGAGGTCCAAATGGTCACTTAAAGGCCAACTAAGCAAGATAGTAACGGAGATGGATGGGAGTTGACGTTTGGGCCAACGGTGTAAACTTTTGAAAACATAGAGGACTAATTTGTTCAAAAAAAAAAGATAAGGGACCAAATTGAACAAAACAATTAACTTAAGGGACTAAAAGAGTAATTTTGCCAAATATTTATGTACTTCACAACCAATGTTTGCTGATTCTTTTATGTTGAACCATATCATATTTGTTTCCTTGTCATAAGTTCTTAGTTGAGGGAACTCAAGGATACATACTGTTGTTTTCCGTCAAGATAGAGACTGAAAGTGATGTAGCGACTCTACCTGTTGTCTGTTAGTTTCTAGATGTGATCCCTAAAGAGGTCTCTACCTTACATCAAATATGGGAATTGAGTTTAACATAGATCTAGTGCCTAGAAGTGGACCAGTGTCAATAGCGCCTTATAGATAACACCCCTGGAGTTAAGTAAGTCTAAGAAACAATTA
Source organism: Ammopiptanthus mongolicus (assembly GCA_039655645.1). NCBI lineage: Eukaryota > Viridiplantae > Streptophyta > Magnoliopsida > Fabales > Fabaceae > Ammopiptanthus > Ammopiptanthus mongolicus. Next base: position 53,346,702 of record CM077344.1, read on the forward strand.
GAGGAGTTGTTAGAAAATGAGTTTTCGCACGTGAATTTGACTATTATAAAAAAAATTGGAATTTTAAGGTTGTTAATTCTTAACATTATATTCTTAAAATATATTTTCTTTTTATGTCGTTTATGAATTGGTTTGGTAGATGTATATTCCTTGTATTTATAAAAAAAATTGTTTTACTTTTATTTATCGTTTTGTGTGCATATTCTTCTTGATACCAAAATTACCAAAGAAAGTTTCACTGGATTTGAATTCACGTTTTTAACTTCCTTTAGCTTCAATGAGTTTTCAATTCATAAATGGAAAAATCCTTTTGTGTTATTGTTTGTTTTTTTAAGTAAAACCATAATGATTTGGAATTAAAACTTTCTTACCCTGATGCATCATTTCACCATCTATTCGGAGTTGCCATTATTTTTATTATTATTATTATTATTTGGAATCTAATTCTTTATTATTTGATTATAGTTTACATCAAATCCTACTTTAATTATTATTAAGAAATATGTTTGATTTTGTGATAAGTTTTGAGTGTTTCTAATGAAGAAAAAAAAATGATGGGAGTATGAACCCATGCGAGGACCTTAGATAATCGAACAATATAACCACTAAGGATAGGTATTTTGCCTAGAGTAGATAACCTTAGATCGTTTGGGTGGAGTAGTGGTTGATTTTGGTAAAGTGGATGTAGAAATAAGATGAGAGAACCTAAAACAGTGACAGACGTGAGAAGTTTCTTAGGATTGACAGGTTACTAAGAAGTTTATAGAGAGTTTTTCTAAGCTAGCTTTACCTTTGACCCAGTTGACTAGGAAGGGAGAATCTTTTGTTTGGGACCAGGAGTGAAGATAACTTCCAAGAGCATAAGAAAAGATTGGTGATAACGCCTGTCTTGACCATAGCAGACATTTTAGTGAGTTTCGTGGGTTATTGCGACGCGTCTAAGAATGGTTTAGATATATGAATTTGAATGTGACCTTGAATGCCTTAAATTTGACGTTGAATAAGTTAGGAATCTGTAGTGACCTTAGAGAAGAGATTAGGCGTGAATAGCTTTTAGACCACGAATTGCAATCTTTGTTGGGACATGAGAATTAAGAGATATTCGTTGATGGCATAGTAATAGGATCGTTGTTCCTAAGGAGGGGAGCCTCGGGAAAGAGTGTTAGAAGAAGCACATGAAGGAAAGTTAATCATACATCCATGAATAACAAAGATGTAACAAAACCTTAAGGAAATTATTAATGGACGGTAATAAAAATGGATGTTGTATTAAAGAAGTTGTACTTATATGATCAAACTTTATTATTATGTTGTATTTTTTTTGTATGCTTTTTTGAGAATTAATTTCCTTGCAATTTCAGATTGTTTCTCAAGTGACCAAATATTAATCACGATTAGTATACTCTTTGGATTTGTTTCCCATATAGATTAATGGCATGTCAAATCTTAACAAACTTACATTTTTTATCAAAGACCGAAAAGAAAAAGAATGTTATTTCTTATTTGTATTTGGTTACTCAAAAATCAAAATGAAATTGATTTCTCAGTTCTACTAGGTTATTTATTAATAAAGTTTGTTTTGAAAGTTGTATCTGCTCAATGACTGCATAGTTTAATTGCAAATTAACTAAATCTTATTCTCTTTTTTTTGTTACCAAATTTTGTTTTTAGTAAGATCGTCTTAACAAAAAGTGAAACTATTTCTCTTCTTATGAAATTATCAACTTGAACTAGATAAGACTTAGTACGTGGATGCCTTATTGTTTCTCCTTTCTTTCTTTGTTTCATTTTATTTGTTTATCTATTTATAAAAATTCCTATGTGCTTTAAATAATATAATAGTTTTGGTGTGGAATATATATGAGGGACTATAAGATCTACGTATGGATGGTATAAAACTTTACTTCAATTTCTTTTGTGAACTGTTTGTTATAAATCTATTTTTGAGAATGCTTATAATGATGAAATGCAAGTGAAGGTGTTATAATTTTAGGAGGATGGACAAAAACAAATGCTTAAGTGCATGATTTTATTATGTAAATGTTATCATTGACTTCCTTTAAAATTATATTTATAGTTAAGGTGCCATGAATTGTACACTTAATATGTGGTGAAATAGTTAATGATTGTATGTATATTGATGATGTGATTAGGAAATGTAGATCCCCTTTATGTTAGAATGAAGTAGGTGAGGAGATCTTGTTAGGGCCGGATTTAATCCAAGAGACCACAATCAGGATTCAAAGGGGAAAAAGGCGCATTGCGCAGAATAGGTAAAGAGTGTTGTGCCGACTAGAAAAGAAAGCCTTTAGAATTTAAGGAAGGGGAACATGTGTTCTTGAGAGTCACTCCTAAGTTTGGGATGGGAAGGTCAATGTCAGTCAGAAAACTAATTCTTTGTTTCGTAGGTCATTTTTTCAAATTCTAAAAAGTGTAGTCGGGCCTATTGTTTACCAAATGGCTTTTCCAATGTCTTTGTCAAATCTTCATGACGTTTTCCATATTTCTAAGCCCCAAAAGTATTTCACATGTGATAGCTTCTGAGTTAATACAATTCAAGGATAACTTAATCTTTAAGCCCTGGCCTAGTCAGATCATCGACAAGAGCAGTAAGACTCTACGGAACAAGACAATTCATTTGGTGAAGGTGTTTTAGAAAGGATTAACTTCGAGGAAGCTACTTGGGAATTTGAGAAGGATATCATGCGCCAGTATCCAGATCTTATACGTCGAGGTACTCTAAACGCTTCGCTCTGTGTATAGGTTAAGTTTTTGAATGAGTGTGTTTGGAGTTAATTTTGGGGACAAAATTCTTAAAGGAGGGGAGAAATGTAACATCCCAAAATAAAATAATTAGGGATAATAATATGAGGAATAATACAGAGTTTTTGGAAGGTTTAGAATATATGTTTTAAGCCTTTGAAGTAAATAAAGGTGATTAAAAATAATTAAAATTGGTTAAGAGTGATTTTCTAAGGGAAATTCACTTCCTGACCGTGAGCATGCTCGTGCTCAATATCAGCACGCCCGTGCAGGAGAGCACAGTTGGCAACGTCGAAAAATGCTGATTCCGGCGCTAGGCGCAATCTGTCCGGCGCTGAGCGCTAGGTCCAGCAGATCGTGTGGTTTTTGGTCGTGCAAAGAGCACGGCCGTGCCAAACAGGAGCATGCTTGTGCTCGACGTCAGTAACGTCAAAGCGAGGGTTTTAGAAGGGGATCGCGTGTGACCCCTATTTATACCATCTTAAAACACCCTAATGCGGCTAGAAACCCTCTTTGCACCCAAAAACACCTTAGTAACGGCTGTGGAGCATCCTCATGCTTAGGAGATGGGATTGCATTAGACAATGAGTTTGGAACAACAACAACAACAAGAGGTAGAAGAAGAAGATGAAGGAGAAGGAGAAGGAGATTCAAGTTTGAGGAAGGTGACATATAGGATTCGCCAAGGGATACACTTGAAGATTCTTTGAGGTCTTCAAGAGGTGAGTAGAAATACTCTTTCTCACCCTTTGCATGGTGCAAATTGTCTTGGGGTTGGGTTATGCTTTCAAAAATATGTTTTTTTGGAAAACAATCCTGTGTTTGGTCAAATCCTGATTTTCTAAATTTGAGGGTTTTCCTTCTAAGGTGTTTCTGCTATAAATTAAATGTTCATTCTTGAGATTGATGTTTTAATATATATATATGTTGTATACATGATTTGGTTGATTGACATGCTATATTTGAATTATATGATGATATTGGTGATATTGGCATGATTCAATAACTGTTAAATGTGATGAATGTTGTTTGCTGCAATACCACCTATGATAGGGGTATCAAAAGTAACACTGCCAATGAATTGGGGTGTCGAAATATGAAATACCGCCATAATGGGGAATCGAAAGTAACATCGCCACTCGTTGGGATGTCGAAAAGAGTAATACCACCAGTGGACAATGGTTGGTATCGAAATGAGTAATGTCACTGAAGAGAAGGTGATATCGAAATACCTTCATGAGTAAGGTAGGCAATGAGACGCCATTGTTATGTGCAGTTTAAAAGTCATATGACATATGAGGATAATTCATTATTATTTGATATATGTGATTTTGTCATACTTGATTTATGATGTGTTAATGATGACTGTTTACTGCCAATAATAATTTATATTATTATTATTATTTTACTTTACATTATTTTGAAAGTAGCGGGTACCATGGGCAATTTTTCCTATTACCGCACCGGCTGATAACAATGCTTTGTGAAAACCTTTTGAACTGTATTTCTGTTCACTGAAATTTTATATCTCTTTAGTAGTATTGTTTTTAGAGCCTGAGGACGACCCTGTTGAACAGCCAGACATTTTGAAGACTATCTCTTTAGTTTTAGAGCTTGGTTAGCATTGTATGGCATATGCCAGGAGGACCATTATTATTGTTTAGTTATTTTCTTATGCGAGCTAGATGTTATAGACGCTCGGTTTTGAAGCTTTGAAACTTATTATGTTATTTTGTTTTCTGAATTGATGTAAACAATTATTTTGGATTACTATTATATTCAGTATTTATTCATTATTTATTTAAGAATTTTTTTTATTTTCCTTGTTTTATTTAAATTATTATTTTGGGTTACTAATGTAACGAAGGGCGTTACACAATTAATAGCATACGATATCATCAGCACAGGATAATAATGTATAACATATAAATGTATCCATCAACTATCATGCAATGCAATGCGATGAACATGTTTCAATGCCTTATGCCACCAGGGTAAAACTCTGACCCCTACTCCATGGAGCTAACAAACATTGGACAGAGTGAATGAGATGACATGTTCCGTGTATGCCAGCCATAGGTGATGCTACAACATTCGTAACGTGCACGTATTTAGCTTTTACAGAAACACTCTACACCAAACATGAAAAGTACGACATCTAGTCGAAGATATTAGTGTATTGCTCGGAGTCGTCACGACACAGAAGAGCTATCAGCTGGTCACATGTCAGCCTTTCCAACCCTGATACCTCTAAGACTATTTAAAACGTCACCATAAGATTAGCAGCAACATCAAGGTGTAAGCTCAACTCCTAGACTCAAGGCCTTACAGACTTATGCAACACAATGCCAATGCTTACACGAAGCAGATGATATAAAATGTCTATCTACCAGTTAAACCTCGTAATTCCACAGGGATCTTTTCATATAGGTCTTTCACCATTAAAGTGTTTTATAACATTTATCCATCGTGTGACGTCCCCAAGTCCCACTCGAGAAAGTCTCATTATTTAGAACCCAATATACTGTTAATTATAATTTAACAATTACGCGCCTATTAAAACAATGATAACATATAATCCATTAAGAGCGCACAACATCAGAGTAAGCACAACAGGCTATAAGAAACACATGCAGTACTAATATATATACATGATGGCCCCATCAGTAGGGCTAAGTAACAATACAGTCTAAAATACATAAAAATTAACTGAAAGCATAAACAAAGTACATCTCAGGACCTCCAAAAAGAAGCTCTCAGGCTCACCAGCACACTCCCCAGCCCACTCTCAACTACATCAAAAACTTCTCCACATAATCCTAGGGACACACTGGCTGGCTCTCACCCTCAATGGTGAGGATGCCTTGAACTACCCTGTCCCTCTCCATGAGTGTGCCTATAAACCTGCATAGGCCCATACTCGGACGAGGAACTTGACACTACAATCCTGCGCCTCTAGGCTGCCCGCAAGTACCGCTCCGAGCGCCTGCGCTGTCCTCGGTGCACAAAGCCTCTCCTGCTGGATACTACGGAAGACTGGGGTGCCGCCCACAAGTAGTCCCGCTCTCTCTACCTCGGAGGGTGCCACATCCGAGAGAAGGGAAGAAAATGGTACACTCGATAAGGTCCGATGATGTCTGCATATGACGGAGTGCCGCTCCGGAAGATCAAGCTGACAAGTCCGGTATACACGGCCAAAAATGTCGAGGGGTCCACCTGCCATCCCCTCTCATCGTGGTAGAATATCTCAAGGTCTCCCAGCACCGGCATCCGCGGTACCCTTGTGATGAATGGGTGAAGCCTAGGGTCCATTCTGATCCTCTGCTAACTCGTCATCTGTCTGCAGAACCGAAAGTACACATACAAAGAAATGCATGGAGATAAGATATACAGCACATCTATAACAGGGATGATGCAATGCAGAACATATAGCATACACAATCATCTCTCAATATCACGACGCCACGGTCGTTCTCTAGCTAAATGTACACATACTCTTTCCATGCATGTCGGTCGGTACTAAACACCCTACTAAGGGCAACATCTCGTCTGCTTAACGGACCACACGTTGGTTTATTCCGGTAATCCGTTCCGCTCGCCGTGACCCATAAGAGTGCATCACTGCTCAACTGTCCCAGACAAAGAGGGTTAACTCGGCCTCCTCGGAAGATCCACCGGCAACTGGAAAGGCTCAGGGTCCAGTTGGGATAGTAGGACGTGCTCAGGACCGCCATGACACGATAGAGCTACCTCATCGGTCTCTTGTGGGTACACCTGTGTCCAGTATATCCCCGAGGTCACACAAACCTTCCCTTCCGTTTTCCGCACCCGCACTCGGTGCACCAATCTCATATGCCTCACAGCATACGGCTCGCCACTTGGCATCAAATGCATATGCTATGCATGTCATCCATCTCTCTTGAGCTGATATTACAACACATGCAACTTGCTCTTAGCAACATGATCTCCAAGCTCCATAGGTACACATACGAGTTCCAAGCTCCCATCATAACCTTATGAGATTCAAGCTCCACTATACCTCAGATCTGAATTATCAGCTCAAACATCCATCACGGGGTCAAAGCCCTAATCATGCTAAACCTCCGAATCTCATACGTACATGTATTTCCAGATATAATGCAATATTACATCAATTATCAACAAGCTCCATAAAGCAATAAACATCATAACATACTAAAATACCATCATCAACAATATCTCATGCATCTCTTGTGAGTATCAGTTATCATAGATAGCAGGTACACATATATCATCAATTATTATCACATTTTATCATGCATCACGAATCTGCTAACCTAGGGTCTAAAATACAACAGTGATAGCCCAAAGTAGACTAAACCTAGGGTTTAGGTACTTTGTTAGGGCTCAACCTCATATGGGGTTTAGGGTTCCCCTGTACACACAAAACATACAACACAACTATATGGACTACTCTTACCTCCCCGACGTGTGTAACTCTTTCTCCCCACCTGGTAGCGATTACGGTGATGACCACGATCACAACGAGCACTCCTTTGCTCCTCTCCTTGCCTTGCAGCCGCAGCTCTCTAGCTCCAAAGGGTTTGGTACGCAGCTGCCAAACTTGCCCTAATCACGGAAATAACACGTAGACTATAGCATTAACCTTAATACGAAGTTAAAACCGTGAAAAGAAGCTTAAACCAAACGATAACATTGTATAGGTACAATGTAGGTAGATACGGAAGCTCGGCTTACCTTTGACAAATCACGAAAGCAAATCGGTAGAATTGGAGTAGGAGTTGCGCTGATCACGAAAACACGATCGGAATTGGAATCGGAGGAACGAATTGATCACAACCTGGAATCAAAGCCTCAAACTCACCTTTGGACCTCTCTCTCACGTTCTCTGTATATTCTGAGTTTCCAAAATTTCACTCTCGGTGAAAATGAAGTATTTATAGAGAAAGATGTTGTTGAGAACGCTTTAGCGTTCTGGAACTCCACGCTTTAACATTTCAACGCTTGAGCGTTATATTCCTCCACGCTTGAGCGTTGATGTTTCCTCACAGCTAAGGCACCGCCCATCACGTGCCAGCCGCGATGCGTAACCGACACGTGTCACTTTATGTCCCATCACTGCCAGTCACTGGTCAGAGGGTCCACGCTCGAGCGTCCAAAGCCCTCCACGCTAGAGTGACATCACGCTTGAGCGTTACACGGGTCCACGCTTGAGCGTTATACCCCTGTTCCTTTGTTCTTCACCTTCCTCTTATCCTATTCACTCCTACTCTTAACATACTCTCTAAACGCACATTCAAGCCATAATAATAATCATAAAGAAATATATAATTATCCAATTACAGCTTCTGAAAACTGGGATTTTACACATTGGATAACTTCAAGATTCGCGAAGGTTCTCTTCCGTAGGAACTTCACACATTTTAAGTGTTTTAAACTTTTATCCAATGGATAAATCTCGTGATCCCTTCGCGATCGAGTCATCACAAGACTATGTAGTTAGACGATGTCCTCGGGTCTGACTGACCGGCCCGTCATCGAATTACTGTTCCAAACCAAGATGTTTCATGTTTGTGTTCATGTCTTATGATATATTCCTCAAGTCCTAAATGTCTTATGAAGAAGGATTGAGAATCCTCTAGTTAAGTCTTGGATCCTTTCTGAGTTAGAGGGTACTTGTCTTTCAAGTAGTGAAATACATCTTGATTCACTTAAGTCTTATGAATCGATTGATGAATGAATCACCAATGGTATAACATAAGGTCCTGTTTCACCATGTCCTATACTTTCTTATCTTTTTCTTTCACTCTAAGTTAATTACTCAACTTAGGGTTTTACAATTAGGAAAATCCTTAGCTTTGAGTTCAAAACTCTTTTGTAAAAAGGTGAGTACTTAATACTTATTTGTTTTATACCTTGGCAAGGTGCCTTAGTACATTTGATTCAAGTCTTATTCTTTGAAAACATTATTTTCAAAAAGCTTTGTAGTTTCAATTAAATTTAAAGTTGGAAGTTGGAGTTTAAAACTTTTTTGCATTAACTAAAGAAGAGAAATCTTCTTAAGTCCAAACCCTTTTTAACTTGAAATCATTTATACTTAAACTTGAAATTAAGTATTGTATTGAAATCAAAGATTGGTTTTAAGTTAAAAACACAAATAGTAATCGAATGTTACATAAGATTTCTCAAGGTTGTTTGTTATTGAGAATATTTGATCATTAGTTTTCAAAACGTCGTTTTGATTTACTTAAGCTATAACTTAAGATCAAAATACTTTTCCATTTTTTTAAAAATCCCTTGGCCTAATCCAAGGTTGCATTTCGTTCAAATATTGTTTTGCTTTGATTCATCGTTCATTAAATCAATTTAGAGTTAATGTAAAATCATTTAAGTTTCAAAGATTGAAATTAAAAATCCTTTTTGTTTATGCTCTGGCCGAATCCTATACTAGGTTTAATGTGAAGATTTTGCTTCACCAACGTCCATCGTAAGCAAGTTTAATCATCAATGCATCAAAATGAACAACAACATAACATCCAATTCCAAAAATCAACACAAAACCCGTATACAAAATTTTCAGTATTTCGAGCATCAACTTGTGACAAACATTTGATTGACCAAACAAACTCGGATTTGAGCAAATGAGGACTCATATGAAATCTTAGGATGTATAATTTTTGGGTATAAAATTTATTTTCACAAACAGTAACCGAGTTAATACAGTTTCACGAAATAAGCCACTGCAGTCACAATCCAAGACAGAAATTTATGCTTAGATTGAAACAGATTTTCAAGGGTTCAAATCTCCAATGAACTAAACAAAATTTGTTATCAACATGAAGCCCAAGATGTCTAGTTTCAGGATCAAAAAACAAGTTTTAAAATCAAAGGTATAGGTTGAGAGAAAAACCAAAATTACTCACACAAGGTCAGATCCGAAAATCACATTTTCACAAACTCTTTTCAACAAAAAGATGGAGGAACCCTAGTTTAGGGTTTTCCCACACATAAAAGTTATTTTCAACCATTCAAACACATCAATGAACATAAATCAAGCCACAAACAAGTATTACAACATTGTTCTCATAGAGAACCAAATAGATAAAGTAGCAAAACCCTTGGTTTAGGGTTTTCCCCAAACCAAACCCATAAACCATTTTGACAACCACCCATGTGGTGTGATGTGGTTCACTCCCCCATTACCTTAATGAAGATCCTTAGTGTTCTTGCAAATTTCCGGCAATGTAGTTCCGGGAATCAGAAGAACAACACTTACTCTTAGTTCAAAAACACTCTCCTTTTATTGAAATCTCTCTGAACTAGCAGAGTCAGGTTACAAAATAGCTTGCCCATTAAACATCTATATATAGGCTATAGAATATAATTGCTCCGACCATTATCTTTACTCTCAAGTAACTCCTCAGCTCCATGACATTCCCATGATCTCTCAATCGCTGGTATACACCTCGGCTCCACTCTCCACTTTGTTTTACTTGGTCTCCTCATCCCGATTTATCCAGACGGTACACAAGCCCCCCAACCTCTGAGCTTCAAAGAGGCGAAAGAGCTTTAGTAAATGTCTTCAAGTAAACTGGACTCTTCCCGAGCTGAGCTGTAAATGTCTCCTGGCAAATTCGAGCTCTTTCCGAGCTGATTTGCGAACGTCTTCAAAGAAACATTCGGTGTGCCTCGTTAAAGCCTTCCCGGGAAAAAAACTTTCAGGAAAAAAGTCTTCAAGCAAATCGAGCTTTGACTAACCTTTGTTTTTCCTAGCATGAATTCACATTCGTTTTGTCGAGCTTCGATTCGACAATTAAGCAATCCATTTCCTTCTTTCTAAGCCACTTGACTACTTCCAAGTCCATGTCATCCCTTATACCTGTTCAAATACAACTTCAACTAAAACGACAACAAAACATCATCACTTTAAACAAATAAGCTAACTTAAAATAACTTCTTTATAAACTCATTAACAACTAAGTCTTCGTCGAGTTGTTTCCTTATGATTTTATTTTCCCTTTCTTATAACTTCTTCAGCCTTGTAGTCCCGAGCTCCCTACCAAATTCTTCCTTCTCATAAACAACTTGCTAAATATAACCAACTAACTAAACAACCGCCAATTCGACCTAAAATCAAGACTTCAAGACTACAACATGTATCATAGACTTAGCAACTTTACTATACTTTCATAAGATGAATTTATGCTTGTGTAATATTTTAGCAAATCATAGTACTTTTGCTACAATGTTTATCATCCAATATTAATTCTTGTCTTTTACCCGAGCTTATCTCATTTTTTAGGACTTTATCACCTTCTCGCTCTAACAATGCCTTTTACCCGAGATTTGCTCGTTTTTAAAGACTTTATCACCTTTTCACTCCAACAATGCCTTTTATCTGAGCTTATCTCGTTTGTAAGGACTTTATCACCTTCTCAGGCCAACAAAGCCTTTTACCCGAGCTTTGCTCGTTTTTAAGGACTTCATCACCTTTTCACTCCAATAATGCCTTTTCCTTTTACCCGAGCTTTTGCTCATTTTTAAGGACTTCGTCACCTTTTCACTCCAATAATGCCTTTTACCCGAGTTTTTCTCGGTTTTAAGGTCTTTATCGGCCATTTCACTCCAATAATGCCTTTTACCAGAGTTTTTGCTCGTTTTTAAGGACTTTGTCTTCTTTTCACTCCAATAATGCCTTTTACCCGAGCTTTGCTCGGTCTTAAGGTCTTTATCCACCATTTCACTCCAATAATGCTTTTTACCCGAATTTTGCTCGATGTTAAGGTCTTTATCTCTTTTTAACTCTTGTGAGCTTGAGCTTTTTGTTCCCTGTTGCTCCTATACGGTGTCCTCTGGTGTGGAATGCTCTAGTTGTTTTCAGACCTCATCATCTTCATAATCATCATCTTCAACATATTGGACAATCATCTTCAAGCTCAGCTATAGCATCATTCCATGAAAAAGCCATGGAACTCCTAAACAACCCAGCAACACAGACACAACACATTCTCCAATATTCCTTCAACCCAAAAGCAACCTAGCTAAATGTTCGCACTTATATAGTTGGTTTGAATGTTTGTTTTTTTAGTAGCAACCGAATCTTACCAAGTTTTAGAAGAGGTAGCAATTTCCGTACATCAATCCTAAAATCATTCAGGAATTTCTATATGCATTTTAAATATTTTTATTTCTATTTGCTAAGTCATCCCTATATCCTATGTGAGTAAACAACGTCTGTTCGTTCTATTCCACTATATTATTCTCCTAATCAATGGATAGGTTCAAATGAAACAAACGCCTACCCACTTGTTTGTCGGTTTGAACAGCATAGAAATAAAGAAAATGTAAAATGCATTTTAAAGTCCCTCATATCACTTACGCAAATACAAAAACGTATATTAAGGTTGGTTTTTGATTAAAAAAGAACAATATCACCTGATGGTGGAACATTGTAGCATGCCAACATTATAGCATGCCATTGTGATGGTTGAGTCCACGACCTCTGGCTTCAGGAGTAACATGTTCTCCGGGAACACCATTCTTTGAGCTTGGACGAGCCGCAACATGAGGCTAACAATGAAAATCTAGAATTGGTTTTGAGGCTTTGGAAATGGAATCAACAAAATTAGTAAGCGCTGGGCTTCCAGAAGATACAACTTTTGAATCCATGCATAAATTAGAAAGAGACTCGTGTAATGGCTCCTGCACGGACTTCAACACATCAACAATAGCAACATTTCCACTCGGAGTTATGTTTGAGACATGTACATCTATTCTCAAGAATTTTAGGTCCTGCCACATCAGAACACACAAATCATCATCATCCACTATGTTGATCTTATGGTCCAATGTGCTTGACCCTTTATTCTTATTCAGGCCCAATTCTAATATCCCTTTCTTTGCTGCTGCTTCTCTTATCTCCTTCAAGTTTCTGTTGAAACGGTTAAGGAGTTAGTTATAGGAGTTAGTTATTGTGATTTAATTGTAACTTGAATTAGAAGGCTGTGATATAAAGCCATAGGAATCAGGGGTTGAAAAATATAGTTTTTCAGCACATTAGAAAGTGAGAGCCGGGAGAGAATATAGTATTGGAGAGGTTATTGAGAGTGGAAAAACACAAGTGAGTTGAGCTGAGAACTTGATGAATGTTGAGCAAGTTCTTGAAGTGATCACTAGGGTGTAACTCTTATCTTCATAGTGAATTTCTCAGCTCGGATCCTATCCCGCAGATGTAGGAGTTAATCTCTGAACTGCGTAAACAAATCACGGTGTTCTTCTTTCCTTCTCTTTCATCTTTTAAATTCTGTCAATTGATATAATTAGTTCATTCTTTCTTGCATGCGATAGTTCTTGGCACTGTTACATTGATTTCAGTTTTACTGGTTTCACTTTGTTTGGTTAATTGCAGGATCTTGGATCCTATTTTGTTGATCAAGTCACAACAACTGGTATCAGAGCCAGTTTTGTGATTCTTGAAGGAACAATGGCATCAACGAAATTTGATATGGAAAAATTCACCGGGAAGAACGACTTCAGCCTGTGGCGCCTCAAGATGAAAGCCTTGTTAGTGCAACAAGGGCTCGCAGGTGCACTTCTAGGAATTGCAAGCCTGCCCGAGACACTCTCAGATCCAGAGAAGCAAGCTATCATGGAGAAGGCACACAGTGCCATCATTCTGAGTCTGGGAGATAAGCTTCTGAGGGAGGTATCAAAGGAGACTACTGCTGCGGCTATCTGGTTGAAGTTAGAAACTTTGTACATGAAAAAATCTCTAGCCAACAGACTTTACTTGAAACAAAGGTTGTACACCTTCAAGATGCAAGCTGGGAGGCCGATCGAAGATCACATTGATGAGTTCAACAAAATTGTCAATGATTTGGAGAACTTAGATGTAAAGATTGATGATGAGGATCAAGCTCTTCTTCTGGTCAGTTCTCTTCCTAATTCTTATGAGAATCTTTCTGACACCTTATTGTATGGGAAAGACTCTCTGTCTTTGGAAGATGTGCAATCTGCACTGATTTTAAAAGAATTGAAAAGGAAGACCGAATGCAAGGGAGAAAGCAGTGGTGAGGGTCTGTTCATCAAAGGCAAGACTGAAAAGAACGGTTCCAAACAGAAAAACAAGAACAAGCAGGGTAAGGACAAGGATAAGTCCAAGTACAAGTGCTTCATATGCAAGAAAGAAGGGCATTTTAAAAAGGATTGTCCTGATCGAAAGTTCAAGAAGAAGAATGATAACAATGATGATGTAGGAAGTGTGTCCATAGCATCAGAGGGTTATGAAAGTGCTGAGGTATTGATGGCTACTACAACTATCACAAAGGAGGATTGGGTTCTTGATTCGGGATGTTCTTTCCATATGTCCCCTATCAAAGAATGGTTCCTTGGATATAGGTGCACTGATGGTGGAAAGGTAGTCATGGGAAACAACATTATATGCAAGGTTGTGGGAATTGGAGCTATCAAGATTCGGTTAGAAGATGGGTCTGAGAGGATTCTATCAGAAGTGAGACATGTTCCTGAGTTAAAAAGGAATTAGATCTCACTTGGCATGCTTGAAGAATCGGGCTGTTCCTACAAAGCAAAGAATGGTGTGTTAAAGATCACAAAGGGATCTATGGTGGTCATGAAAGGCACAAGGGATCATGGTATCTACACCTTGAAAGGTCATGTTATAACTGGCAGCTCTTCAAATGTTATTGGATCTGCTAGTCCTGTCACTGAAGCTATTGTCTCCAACAAAACCAGTCTTTGGCATCAAAGGTTGGGACATGTTAGCTTCAGAGGTATGCAGATTCTTGGTAAGCTTGGTGTTCTAGGTGGAGACAAGGTCACAAGTCTAAATTTTTGTGAGCATTGTGTGTTTGGCAAGATGCATAAAGTGAAGTTTGCTACTGGTGTGCACAACACAAAGGGTTTGCTTGATTATGTTCATAGTGATCTTTGGGGGCCAGCTAGAGTCAGTTCACATGGAGGGAATCGATTCTTTGTCATTTTTCTGGATGACTGCAGCAGGAGAGTTTGGATCTATCTCTTGAAAACCAAGGATGAAGCCTTCAATGCCTTCAAGGAATGGAAGGTATCAGTTGAAACCAGAACCGAGAGGAAGGTTAAGAATTTGAGGACAGATAATGGGCTGGAATATTGCAATGATCAGTTTGATAGATACTGCAAACAGCAAGGTATACACAGGCACAAGACAGTGAGAGGTACTCCACAGCAGAATGGGTTGGCAGAGAGGATGAACAAGACAATTCTGGAAAGAATGAGGTTCATGCTGTCCTATGCAGGAATGCCTATCAAATTCTGGGGAGAAGCTGTTCACACAGCCTGCTACTTGATTAATTTGTGCCCTTCCGCAGCAATTAATCTCAAGACTCCTCAAGAACTTTGGTTAGGAAAGCCTGCTACTTACAACCATTTAAAAGTATTTGGTTGTGTGGCTTATTACCATGTCAATGAAGGGAAGCTTGTCCCTAGAGCCAAAAAGGGTTACTTTGTTGGTTATCCTAATGGTGTGAAGGGCTTTCGGATTTGGTGTATAGAAAGCAAGAAATGCATCATTAGTAGAGATGTTACCTTTCATGAAAGTGAGCTTTTCAAATCTCTAAGAAGTCCTAAGGACCAGTTCATTGATCAAAGGGACTTAAAGAAGTTTGAGCTCGAGGTGGAGCCCAGAAGCAACAAAGAAACTCAGCATAACACTCCTCAACCTGCTCCTGCAGAATCTCAGCAGGACTCAAATGCTTCAGATGAAGAACAAGCTGTCACTGATGATTACCAGCTTGTTAGGGACAGGGAAAGAAGAACTATAAAAGCACCAGAGAGGTATGGCTATGCTGACATGATTAGCTATGCCTTAATGGTGGCTGAGGAGGTCAGCAATAAGGAACCAAGGAACTTCACAGAAGCTGTCAAATGTAGTAACAGCAAGGAATGGATGTTGGCCATGACTGAAGAACTCAACTCTCTAGAAAGGAATGACACTTGGGTGCTGATTCCTAAACCTGAGGGCACTAAAACAGTGGGAAGCAAGTGGATTTATAAGAGAAAGGAAGGCATACCTGGTGTTGAACCTCCAAGGTTTAAGGCTAGGTTTGTTGCCAAGGGATTTACACAAAGAGAGGGTGTGGATTATGATGAAATCTTCTCTCCAGTTGTAAAGCATTCTTCCATTAGAACAATTCTATCAATGGTGACTCAATTTGATATGGAATTGGAACAAATGGATGTTAAGACTGCCTTCCTACATGGTGATCTTAAAGAAACTATCTACATGCAACAACCAATCGGGTTTGAAGTTGAAGGAAAGGAAAATTGGGTATGCAACCTAAAGAAATCCCTATATGGCTTAAAGCAATCACCAAGACAATGGTACTTAAAGTTTGATTCTTTTATGTTGAAGCACAAGTTTAATAGATGCAAATCTGATTGTTGTGTTTATTATAAAAGGATATCAAATGATCTCTATGTGTATCTTTTATTGTATGTTGATGACATGCTATTGGCTTCTAAGAGCATGTCTCAAATTAATCTTCTTAAGAAATTGTTGAAAGAAGAATTTGAGATGAAAGATCTAGGTGAAGCAAAAAGGATTCTGGGAATGGAGATTAATAGGTGCAGGAAAAAGGGAAAGCTTATTCTGTCACAAAGAAGCTACCTTAGCAAGGTGGTGAGAAGATTCAATTTGAGTGATGCAAAATCTACAAGTGTTCCCTTAGCACAACACTTTAGACTTTCATCAGCTCAAAGTCCTGTTACTCAAGCTGAAAAATTGAATATGAGTCAAGTTCCATATGCTAATGCCATAGGTAGCATAATGTATGCTATGGTGTGCTCAAGACCTGACATTTCTCATGCTGTCAGCCTTACTAGCCGATTCATGGGAAATCCTGGAAGAGATCATTGGCAAGCTGTCAAATGGATACTAAGATACTTGAAAGGGACTCAATCTACTGGTTTGGTCTATAGCAAAGGCAGTGAAACAGCTAAACCTGTTCAGGGGTATGCAGATTCTGATTATGCAGGGGATATAGACAAAAGAAGATCGATTTCAGGTTATGTTTTCACTTTGTTTGGCAACACAATCAGTTGGAAGGCTTCACTACAGCACATTGTGGCTCTCTCAACCACAGAGGCTGAATATGTTGCCTTGACTGATGCTGTGAAGGAAGGTATCTGGTTGAGAAATTTGGTTTATGAATTGGGATTAAACCAGAATTTTATCTGTTTGCATAGTGATAGTCAAAGTGCCATTCACCTATGCAAGAATCAAATGTAGCATGAAAGAACTAAGCATATAGACATCCGGCTACATTTCATTAAAGACATGGTGGACAGAGGTGAAGTGGAAATTATGAAGATTCATACTAATGAAAATCCTGCAGACATGCTTACAAAACCAGTTCCACTTAACAAGTTCAAGCACTGCTTGAGTTTGCTGAGAGTGGATGTCGATTGATGATTGAAATTGGACAAGAGGATCTGATCTAAGAGGTTAATTACTGAGATGCCAAGTCACTTTGTACCAAGGTGGAGATTTGTTGATCTTATGGTCCAATGTGCTTGGCCCTTTATTCTTATTCAGGCCCAATTCTAATATCCCTTTCTTTGCTACTGCTTCTCTTATCTCCTTCAAGTTTCTGTTGAAACGGTTAAGGAGTTAGTTATAGGAGTTAGTTATTGTGATTTAATTGTAACTTGAATTAGAAGGCTGTTATATAAAGCCATGGGAATCAGGGGTTGAAAAATATAGTTTTTCAGCACATTAGAAAGTGAGAGCCGTGAGAGAATATAGTATTGGAGAGGTTATTGAGAGTGGAAAAACACAAGTGAGTTGAGCTGAGAACTTGATGAATGTTGAGCAAGTTCTTGAAGTGATCACTAGGGTGTAACTCTTATCTTCATAGTGAATTTCTCAGCTCGGATCCTGTCCCGCAGATGTAGGAGTTAATCTCTGAACTGCGTAAATCTTCTTTCCTTCTCTTTCATCTTTTAAATTCTGGCAATTGATATAATTAGTTCATTCTTTCTTGCATGCGATAGTTCTTGGCACTGTTACATTGATTTCAGTTTTACTGGTTTCACTTTGTTTGGTTAATTGCAGGATCTTGGATCCTATTTTGTTGATCAAGTCACAACACACTAGATCCACCAAGTCGCCATCTTCATCAACATATCTCAGCATCAAATTTGCATCAGAAGCAAAATTGAAAAGTGAACATATATTGGCCCTCAACCTAACCATTTCAATATCTAGCGGATTATTTTCATCCACAAGAGCACTAAATTGCCTAAGCGACTAGTGTGGTCTTTCTCGGCTAGATTGAGGGGTGTGAACGGCTCCGGTTAGATCACCAGTCTCGTGTTGGTGCAACGGAGTGAATGCAATAGTTGTGTGCCTGCTTTCCAATTCCTCCCATTTGTGGGTCTCGTCTAATCGACAGAATAGCCGAAGGTTTTGGCACAGAAAGCTAGCGACTTGGCTACGTCTTTTACGTACAGCACCGTGTACACAAACGTTGGGCTTAGATTCGACGCCATTGATGACTTCGAGTTTTTGATCTTCCAAAGCTTTGACGGAGCCCATGCTATCTGCATCCCTTTTAATAGGGAGAGGCAATATGAAGTGTCATTATGCAATAAGAACAATCATCGCGATCACCAACATATTTTTTCCTTCCAAGAATTTGAGAAAATAATTTACATAAAAATATAGATAACTAGTGTGATGTCCCGTGCGCTGCACGGGATGCACTGTGCTCTAAATTTATAACATTTAATATATGAAAATTAAAATAAATTTTTTCTTAAAATATATTGTTATTAAACAAAACATTGAGAAGAATAATTGAAAATAAAACTTCATAAAATTGGAAAAATACGCCTTTAATTATAAGAATTATTCGTGTTTCTTAACAAAAGCAAAAGATCACATCCAATTAAAAATTTACTACATCCAAAAAGATATGTTACTTATGCAACAGATAATAATAAAAAAAAATGATCTGTCAACTTTTATAAATTTAGTCAAAATACATTGAAGCATTATCATTCCTTTGTTGTATTATAGCAATTACAAATGATCAACAATCACCGACTTTACAAACCGTAAAACAATAAATTGTTAATAGACACAACAAATATGAAATTGTAATCTTCTCCAATTGATATCTTCAACATAAAGAAAGTTATTTCAAATCGCCGATATAACATAGTCCCTCCCTTTGAAGATATCTGAAAGCATAAGCTTGGAACAATTTTTTTTACTAATATCATAAACACATGATGTCCATGTGGGGTAAGTTGAAGAGTGTCTACTGATAACGACATAATTCAGTCTTAGAGAGAGAATCCTGCGTTGTGGGCCCTGCATAAAAATAAATTAGGTTGAGGCCACTTGAGATTCATTACGATCTCTTGATCTGTTTTACGGGGATCTTTTTAAATCGTGGGAGATTGACTGGGCTCCTTTGTTATCTCCTCCTCACCCCCAAACTCAACTAACCAACCTCGACAAATTTCGCTGCGTAATTGCCTTGTCAACATTGAATTTTTTGAATCTCCTTCACCCTCGTGTAACCGTGCAACCACCACACCTAATATGTTTACTCGCTAATGCAACAATGGCTTCACGAGTATGTCGGCAAACTCACAGGTTTAGTGACTCAAAAGCACAGCCTATAAGAAGTATTCAACAAAGTTTCTATTTGGCTTCGATATATATATATATATATATATATGAAAGTAAGCAAGTATCAAAATATAAAATATTTTAAAATTAAATAAAATAGAGCCACTTATCAGTCATGGTCTTGGGTAAGCAGATCAGCCTTTTGATTGCTTGCATGAGAATACTCCTATGGCATGCCGAGCATGCATGCCCCAAAAAAAAAAAATTAAAATAAAACCCTCGCATTTCTGTTGAATGTTCAAAAACAATGAAACATCCAAACTAGCGTCTCCTCATCGTATCATGATCTTCAAACCATGAGTTTGTTTGACTGGATGAATTGCCTAAGATTGATGGCAATTAGAAAATGCAAGTTAATTAGTGCATGGGGTTAGCATTCCAACAAGCAATCTATTACAAGTTAGCAATTACTTTCATAATGGATGAAAACAAAATAAGAAAGATTCTTCCTTGTGTGACCAAAATAGGAAATCTAGAGACGCTTTCATTGACATAATTGATCGGTTAGTGGATTCTTTGAGTTGAAATCCAAATCATATATTTGGCGAATGATCACTACGCCAAAAGAGGGAAAAATTGACGCAACCTTCACCAGCGTTTTCCCGTAAAACGCTAGAAAATATGAGGCGGAGAAGTATTACTAGCGCTTTCTTTGGTAAGTGCTA
The DNA here is from genome assembly GCA_039655645.1 of Ammopiptanthus mongolicus. Taxonomy (NCBI): domain Eukaryota; kingdom Viridiplantae; phylum Streptophyta; class Magnoliopsida; order Fabales; family Fabaceae; genus Ammopiptanthus; species Ammopiptanthus mongolicus. The sequence goes on from CM077344.1 coordinate 53,366,826, forward strand.
GCAAATTATTGGGATTTACCAGCGCTTTATTAATTAAGCGCAAGCAATGCTCTAACCTGGAGTATTACCAGCGCTTTTCCAAATAAGCGTTGGTAAAGGAACAAAACATTTGCCAGCGCTTTCTTAGGGAAGCGCTAGCAATAGTATTGCTAGCGCTTCCCTAAGAAAGCGCTTATTGCTAGCGCTTCCCTAAGAAAGCGCTGGCAAATGTTTTGTTCCTTTACCAGCGCTTATTTGGAAAAGCGCTAGCAATTGTCCTTTTCTATATAAATATAATTTTTTGATTTATATTACTGATTACTCGATCTTCACTTACACTTTCGCGCGCGCGCTTTTAGTAATAGTCTTCACACAGTACTCTCGTGACCTAAGCATCACCGCGAACTCAACCCTCCTCATCTCCTTCACAATCGCGAACTCAACCCTCCTCATCTCCTTCACAACCGTGAACTCAACCCTCTCCTCCACAACCGCGAACTCAACCCCTCTCCTCTACAATCGCGACAGACCCTCTCCTCCACCACAGCGACCCTCAATTCGCTCCTCCACAACCGTCGTCCACAACCCTCTCCTGCACAACCGCGACCTAAGCACTCACGCTCAGCACCTTCGTGAAACCTCACGGTTCTCTCCTCAAACCCTCTTCTCAACAGTGCGAGGACCTTGAGGTATTCTTGCTGGTTCCTTTTCTCTTTTATTTTCCTTGAGGTATAATCTTGCTATGAGAATGTGTTGAAGAAGGTATATTTGTGTTTCTGTGTTTTGTACTTTGACATGTCTTCCAGATTTCGAGTTTGCTTTTCTAATTTTGTATACACTTAGCAGTGGATCCCTGAACTCCAACATTTTGCTCCTGGTGTCCCAGTGGTACTAGTTGGAATCAAATTGGATAAGTCACCAATCACTGTTCTTAAATTCTTGTTTCAACCCAAAACCATTTTATCTTTTGATTGCGGATGTTCTTATTTTGCCAAATTATTCGTAAGAACATTTGCAGTTTGCAATGTATATCACAATGTATTACTCAGTGTTTTCCCCTTTATCCCACTTACACTCAAAGACACTCAAGAATTTGGTTGATTCTTTTCCTCTCTGTAATAAGCGTTTTATAAGAGTATTTTCTATTCTTGAATTCTCAACTAACGTGAATACTGATTGCAATGATAACAGTGAATTACTCCTACTTATAGTAGCACTAAAGCATAACTGAAATTAGTTACTGTTATACCCATTCATTTCATTAATTATGGATACGTATGAAAATAATAAATTATGTTATAAATTACTGTTTTATTTTCATAAATGAATTAAATAAATATTGTATGACACTAATAGTTTTATAACTTGGCATACCCTTAATAATCATAATAAGCTTTCATGGTAAATTAATCTTAGTTGTGGGCATTCCCATATTACCCTTAGGCACAAGGGCATTATTGTCCTAGTTTCAAATTATAAGAGGGAACTTATTTTTCCCCTGCTCCCTGATTTTTCTTAACTTTGGAAACCCTAGGAAAGATAGAAAGTGAGAGAAAGTTGAGGCAAAGAAGAGACAAGAGGAGGAAGTGGTGGTGTTCTTCCTCTCTTCATCTTCCATTTTTTCCTTTTAAGTCTTTAGAGCACCAAGGTGTAATTCTAGTTTGATCTTTGAGAAATATTTTGATTCCACATAGCAGCAAGAGGGCAGTATGATATGGGTTAGTTTAGTTAGTTTTCAGACACTCTGTTCCCTTAGGCTCTTTTTTTTGCCCTACAATTTCATGTTGTTCTTATACCAGGCATAGGAAAATAAAAATACTATTGTTGAACTATTAAGCATTCTTAATTCGTAATGTCCTTAAAGTTAGGAACTGAGCTTCCAAATGAGTAAAGTACAACCCTTTATCTCTTTGGTAATACCCTGCATCTTCCATGTTTTGTGAGCAACTTTAGTGCAATCTATAATTCTAAATCTGCCTTTTTTTTTGGCTTCCAAGTTTGCTCAAGTAGCTACTTCAGTTCATGAATTCTACTCATTTTACATATCAGTTGTTCTTCCTGTAATCTTAATTGCTTTCTTCTTTTGTTGTCCGATCTATTGGGTTTTTTTTCCTGTAAAAGATACAAGTACACATGCATTGGCACTCATAGAAAATTAATTACCATGATGAAACTGTCTAGGCATTGTTTAGGTGCATGACATGATGATATATACTGAAGGAAAATAGAATTAAATAATTTTCTATTGTAATGCTTTCATCATCTTATTTTGAGGTATATCAATTGCTTGTGACCAAAAGATGTTTAGGTGGAGGTGATTATGTGATGTATGAGCATTTTATAAAAATAAACATGATAGTTGTATCTATGATCTGCTTAGGAATCTTTTTGCTTGACAATCATTCAGTCATGAATCATGAACTTCAATTTCTTTCTATTGGTAAAGGTCATGATGTAGGTTTATCTCTTCAATATGTATCTGTAATGTGTTCCAATAAATTACAATATGTAGCATAGAGGGAAAGTTTTGTTGTTGCTGAAAATTTTGCATTCAAAGCACCTTGATTTAATCTATTGCATGGTTATAACCATATCTTGTTCATGTCATCCGATTTTAGCTTTGGCAAGCCACTTTTTATTATTATATAGATTGAAAGTTTCAGGTTTTATTAAAAATTAGCTATTCTACAAGAGATATAAGTATAAAATTGCTATAGATCAATGTAATGAGTGGCTCTATATATGATTAACTTACTACTAATATTTGTCTGAAGGATGATTTAAAAGATTGTCCTTTCACATGTAGATGAGTTGTATGGCAAAATCATCCTGCTTCTACTGTTGAATATTTCCACTTGAGTTCCAGTGGAGCTTTTTCTCAACTTCTCTGTGTGATGGAAACTACTTATTGATAGTGGAATGGAATTTCTCTTTTGCATGACTTTGTGGTTGTTATGCAATTTGAATTTATAAGATTCCTGTCTCATTGTCATGTGATTTTCCACATCTAAATCTAACTTTATTGGATTTCTCAGAGAAACTTTTCATGGAGTAAATTTTATGGGATTTGAAAAAGAATACCTGCACTTTTCTTGTTTTGTTTTGCCTATATAGTTGGTTTGAATCCCAACTTCCTTTATCATAAAATTTTCACCTCAATCTTGCATCTTTGACTTGAAAAAAGTTGTTGAATTATATCAAGTGAACACTTGCAGCAGTGTTCTTTTTAGCGGTTGCAGACCTATTTTCTTTTCATCTATTTTTGCCTAAGATCTAGTTGTTTCAATTCCTTCTTTACCATGATGAGTAAGTAAGACGTCAATTAGGATGTTCCTCTTGTATACTAAGGTGAAATGTGTGGTGTGAGAACCATTGATTATACATAGGCTCTTTTTTTTTCTTTTCATATTGATGTTTTATTCGGTATAGGAATATTAAGTGTACTGAAACAGCAAAATATGACATTTAAACCAAATAAAACTATGTTGCCTTAAATATTAAATACAAGTAGCAGAAGCTCATAATGTTTAGTAAAATTAAACTAATATTTATTGATCTAATACAATATTGTTATTTTTATACATCAGCATTTATGAACGCAGTAACAATTTAACCTCCAAAGCAGTGTCTTCACATGAGTTTGGACTGGTAATATATATTTGTTTCTAGGTTTTTCGAAGCTCTAAATGGCTATGTCAAAAGATTAACTTTAACAAGTAATGGCATGTTAATACATAACAAGTTTTAGTATTCTATTAAGATCTGATTTGTCCAAAACTTTAACCTATAACTTTCAATAATCTAAAGAACTAGTCATCTAAAAAAATAAAGGGTGGTTCAGAGGTGGGAACTAAAAGAAAAATAAAATCTTACATGTTAGTTAGTTTTGTGGGAGTAGCTTCAATGGTTTCAGAAAATTCATTTATTTTCTGTTTCTCATTTATATATTCTAACATGTGATAATTGAAGCAGTACATTACCAAGTAGGAATCACTTAGAAGAAATTCGTTCATGGAGTGATAGGGGCATCCCATTTCTCACATATCGAAATAGGTTAGTTTTCTTCTCTTTCATGTTGTCCTTGGTTCTGGTTTTGGTCTCACCTTCTTTGTCTAATTTTACCTTTACTTTATCTTTGTCATTTGATAATCTGCAGTTTTGGTCATGTCTTGATTTTCTTATTGTCTGCCACAGATTTCTTACTCCTACTAGGTATTTATCTTTTTTTAATCTCTTATAAGCAGTATAATCATTAGACATGTTTATTTTTATCGGTGTACACATGCATTAACCTTAGTTTCCTGTTCAATAAAGATTTGTATATTGTTTTTGACACAATATACAAGTTGTTCTTGAATTGTCCAAAGTGGACAGTCTAAGAATGTAAAATCGCATTCAATCCATATTATTGTATGTCTTAATCACTTCTTGATCTAAGAATGTCATTGGTTTGTATTTTCTCATTGTTCTCTGTGTACATACCTAATTTGGGTCGTGATACCACCTGAATTAAGTTGTGTGCTTGGAGAACTAAGGGGAAATGCTGCCGAAATTTTCTTAGAATAAGAAGTAATTAAGACATATATACAATAATATAATGCGAAGTTTACAATCTTGGATAGGATAGGACCCCACCCTTTAGTATGAAGTAGACATGCATCATGCATGCATGTAGTACTATTGAATGTAGATGTCAAACTCTTTAAACTCAAAATAATTGTTGTAGATCGGGAAAATATGGATCGAAAGTGGATGTCTACCAATCGTTTGTCGAAGGAATATAAGGACAGAGTGCAAGATTTTATTAGGTTTGCAGTTGGACACGCAGAAAACCCTAGTAGAATCATATGTCCATGTTTAGGTTGTTGTTATACAAGACGAGTTAGTGTACCTAAGTTGGAAGGACATTTAGTATGCAATGGAATTGATCAAAGTTATACTTGTTGGACAAAGCATGGTGAGACCAGAGGTGAATCTAGTGATATGGGGAATAGTGGGAGATATGCGTCAAATGATGCCAATACAAATACATATGAGGGCGATCGTTTTGAAGAGATGGCAAACGTGGTTGAAGAAGATCTTCGTGATTGTCCTCAAATGTTTGAGAAGTTGATAAGTGATGCAGAGAAACCGTTGTATGAGGGTTGTACTAAATTCACAAGATTGTCGGCGATGTTAAAGTTGTTTAACTTGAAATCGGGCAATGGATGGACTGATAAAAGCTTTAATGACTTACTCACACTATTGAAATCTATGTTGTCGGAGGATAATGTGCTTCCTAGTCGGACATATGAGGCTAAACAAATGTTGCGCTCTATTGGCATGAGCTATGAGAGGATACATGCTTGTCCTAACGATTGCATTTTATTTCGGAATGAACATGCATCGTTAAATACATGTCCTAAATGTAATGCCTCACGATATAAGAAGAAAGAATCAGCTCCAGAGAAGGTTTTGTGGTATTTCCCAATAATACCTAGATTTAGGCGCATGTACAGTAGTTCAGAAGATTCAAAGCACTTTACATGGCATGAGGATGAAAGGATTAAAGATGGCAAGCTACGGCACCCGGCAGATTCTCCTCAATGGAAAAGAATTGGCTATGATTATCCTGATTTCGGGCAAGAACCAAGAAACCTCCGACTTGCATTGTCTACTGATGGATTTAACCCACTTGGTGTTCAGAGTAGCTCTCACAGTACATGGCCTATGATTTTGGTGATTTATAACCTATCTCCATGGCTATGCATGAAGCGCAAATATATGATGCTGTCTCTATTAATTTCTGGGCCCAAACAACCTGGAAATGATATCTACATATACTTGGCTCCTTTAATTGAAGACTTGAAGCAAATGTGGGAGACAGGTGTAGAGGTGTACGATGGGTATAAAGAAGAAAGTTTCACCTTGAAGTTTATGATCTTCGGCACAATTAATGATTTTCCGGCATACGGTAATCTGTCAGGATACAGTACCAAAGGTCAATGTGCATGCCCTATATGCGAAGATAGTACAGATTGGATGCGGTTGGAACATGGTAAGAAGAATGTCTTCCTTGGACATCGTAGATTTTTGCATTCAAGTCATCATTATCGGTTATGGAGAAAGGCATTCAATGGGAATACAGAAGAACGTAGAGCTCCTTTGCCATTGACGGGTGTGCAACTGTTTGAAAAGGTAAAAAATTTGAGTATTGAATTTGGGAAACCTTTTGCCGGAGAGCTTGTGACACGAGGGTGGAAGAAAAAGTAGATTTTCTTTGAGCTGTCGTATTGGAAGTCATTATATGTAAGACATTTTATTGATGTGATGCATGTTGAAAAAATATCTTTGATAGTGTCATTGGTACCTTACTCAATGTGCCAGGGAAGACTAAAGATGGCATCAATGCAAGGTTGGACTTGGTTAGTATGGGATTGAGACGAGAATTGGGACCGGTGAAGAAAGGGAAACGTACATATCTAGAAAAGAGAAAATTTCTTTTTGTAAGTTTCTTCATGGAGTTAAGGTTCCAGAAGGGTACTCTTCAAACATTGCGAGCCTCGTGTCGATGAAAGATCTCAAGTTGAAGGGTCTAAAGTCCCACGATTGCCATGTTCTTATGGAGAGTTTGCTACCCATCGGTATATGGTCCATTTTGCCCAACAAAGTGCGGGAGACCTTAACTAAACTTTGCTTCTTCTTCAAGGCAATTTGCAGCAGAGTGATTGACCCTGAAAAGTTGCCAGCATTGCAAAGAGAAATAGTTGTGACTTTGTGTGAGCTTGAGATGTATTTCCCACCTTCATTCTTTGACATAATGGTTCATCTAACCGTTCATCTGGTTAGCTAGAGAGACACAATTGTGTGGGCCAGCTTATATGAGATGGATGTACCCGTTTGAGCGTTACATGAAAATATTAAAAGGGTATGTGAAAAACCGATTACGACCAGAGGGTTGTATTGTTGAACGGTATATAGTTGAAGAAGCTGTTGAATTCTGTACCGAATACTTATCCAATGTCAAACATTCCACAGGGATGCCAAAGTCTCGTCACACAGGAAGAACCATAAGGCAAGGGATTTCTGGAACTGAAATATTGACTATACCAAGAACAGAATGGGAGCAAGCACACTTGTATGTTCTACACAACGCCGATGAAGTTGAGTCATATGTTGTAAAACACAAGGACATACTTAAGAATTTGTACCCAAATAAGAATCAAAATTGGTTACAAAGAGAACATATTCAGTGTTTTATAACGTGGCTAAAAGATCACATTTCTGTTGAGTATGCTCTAAATCCTACCTCAGTTTCAGAAAGATTGAGATGGTTAGCGAAAGTTCCAAGTCTACATGTTTTATCTTACACCAGTTATTTGATGAACGAGTACACATTCTATACAAAAGAACAAGATGATCGAAGTACAGTGCAAAATAGTGGGGTGACTCTTATAGCTCAATCTATGCATATCTCAAGTGCCAAAGACAGAAACCCCATATATGCGAATATGTCATACTTCAGGGTCATCGAAGGTATATGGGAGTTGGATTACACAATGTTTCGGGTGCCTGTGTTCCGGTGTAAGTGGGTTGACAATAATAACGGTGTACAGATGGATGAGTTGGGGTTCATGCGCGTTGATTTCAATAAGGTGGGGTATAAAGATGAGCCTTTTATTTTAGCATCACAAGCTCAACAAGTGTTCTATGTCACCGATCCAGCTGATACAAATTGGTCCATTGTTCTATTATCTAACAAAATGGTTGTTAATGATATTGATGATCATCAAACACATGAAGATGCCAATATGGAGGACGATCCTTTCTTTGGGACATCACATTCACTTGAGGGTAATCCAACTAGAGAGGAGGATATGTATATTAGAAATGATCATGATGAGGGAATTTGGGTCAATCCATTATTTCGTACCAATAAGGGACACACAAGTCTCAATCCAACGAGAAAAAGGAAAAGATTGACTTAAGTAAGTATAGCTAGTGATTGTGTTTTTTTAAGTTCCAGGCTAATTAAATTTATTTTCATCGATTTTTGTATATATGATTATGAAATAATGTTTTTACTTGTGTCTAATTTTTTTTTTGCAGGTAAATGGCGTCTCCATCTCATGATAGTTTTGAGGAGGCGAAGAAAAATGTGAGGCGTCGCGGACCGACAATTAAGAAAAATGTCATTCGACAAAGGAGTAAAGGAGTGAGACCTTTGGTAAGATATCTATCTATCTATCTATCTATCTATCTATCTATCTATATATATATATATATATATATATATATATAATTAACTGTTTCATTTTATTGTTTGTTATCTAAATTTACACACTTAATCAATTTTTTCAGGTTAAATGGAATGTTAAAGGCCAGCCCGTTGGTAAAGTCAGCAGAGACATGAAGAGTTACATTGGGACCTTAGTGCGGCAGTCGGTCCCAATTACCTGCAATGATTGGAGGGATTCTTCTTTGCATCGTGTCAAAGAAGACATCTGGCATAATATAGAGGTAAATTAATTAACATTGATTAGTTATAGTGTTTCTTAATTATGTAAACATACTTATACTCTGACATTAATTTTGCAGACGACCTTTGATGTTGATAAATGTCGGCAGAAAATGTTAATTCAGATGGCCGGAAATATGCACCGATCATTCCGGTCTGAATTGACGACGAAGTACTTGAGAGATGAGGAAGGGAATGTCAGACCTGAGCCTCCAACGCCATATGCAGAGTACATTTCACTGGATGCTTGGAGAGCTTTTATAGCAAGACGCACAACAGATGAAGAATTTTTGGTATGTACAATATCCTTATGACTTGTATATATGACATTAATTAACCATGCATGCGTTGATATATATATATTTCTATGTCTGTGTAGAGGATTAGCAATGAAAATCGGCAGAGTGCGTCAAATCCTAAATACCCTTATAGAGGTGGAAGTCAGGGGTATTCCGGCATTGAGAAAAAGTTGGTATGTACAATATCCTTATAATTGGGTTATAATTTGCTAATGTTTACTAATATTTGTTTGTTCAAATGTACAGTTGTTGGTGGCAGGGGACGATGTTACAAAAAAAATGGTTCAACGCCATATTTTGTGGATGGAAAGTCGTCGAGATGAGAGCGGAGAAATTGTTGATCCCACCACTAGGCAAGTGGTTGAACAAATTGTAAGTATGAAAGCATTAATTAACAAGCGTTTTCATTTTTAACTTTCTTATGATAATATTTAACATTTTCATTTGTGTCTCAGGATAGCATATCACAGTCTGTATCACAAGGGGATATAATAGATTGTGATGGGCGTCAAGACATCCTTTCCCGAGCCTTATCAAGGAAAGAGTACCCTGGTCGCCTAAGGGGTACGGGATTTGGCGTCACTTCGAGCCTTCTCTTCGGACCACAAACGCGTGCTAATAATGATAGAATGGAAGAGATGATGCTTGAGATACGCTGTCTACGGAAAGAAGTAGATGAATTGCGAAGCACCAAGCAAGACAGGCATCCAGTGGAGGCGCATGAGCCTGCTTTCCCTACCCCTACCCCATATAGCGCCAGAGATGGTTGCACTATGCTGTCACCCGAGGTCATTAATAATTCATACGCTGTTTTTACTTAAACGTATTTAATCCATTTACAGTTTAAATATTAATATTTTGTTTATCATTTATTCAGGACACCTCTGCATGCAACCTATATTTGTCAAGCCCAACTCGTCGAATGGTCGATAAGGGGATAATGTTTAACGAAACGGTTCAAACACTATTACACAACCGACCATTACCTCTCGGTCATGTGAAAGTTAGAGTTGACCATGCGGTTGAGAGGAATGCATCATTGCCTGTACCACTTGAGGAGGCAGATGTGTTGACTGTGGAAGATGCAACAGGCACCTATGTGGCATGGCCAATCAGCCTCGTAGTTGTAAGTAACATGATATAAGTTAATAAACATGCATGATTTATTATCGTAAAATCATTCACTAACTAATTAAAGTATTGCAATGCAAAATATCCATGTACCCTCAAAATCCAAAGCCAAGGACAATGGCAAGGGCAAAGTGTCAGAGCACACAACTGACAAATCCCGACCTTCCCTTCCTATAGTTGGCAAGGGGCAAACAAAAGGGTCAATAACATCTTTAGTGAAGAACGGGAGCAAATCTCAGCCCCAGAGCAAATCTCAGGCCTCGCGTTCTCCTACGGCTCATGGTGCAGATTATATGGCTTATCTTGAAGCCTATATGTTAGGGAATATGAATGCACCAGATGTTACAGTGCCATTGGAGCCAGAAATGTTGGGTTATGAGACCACTTTGTTACTCGACCTTCGTTTCGAAATCAAGGAAGTTCTTCGTCATGAGATACTATCTCAGACTGTTATTACGATTTATCTCAGGTATTACATCAAACTTATTTTTTCTATCTCAAGTACGGTTATTGTTTATCCATTAATTTGTTTACATGTTTTAATTTAAGGTACTTGTATCATGAGATATTGATCCCAGAAGAACGGACTCGGAGGTTCGTGTTTTTGTGCCCACATAAAACAGCTTTGCACAAGTCAATAACTGGGCAAAAACAATATATAACCGATCGCTTAGCATTAGCTGAACCTGGCGTTGAGTCATTGTTTTTGTCACCTTGCAACGTAGGGTGAGTCATTTTAATTAACGATAATAAATTTTGTGAAATGTGATTATCTAGGCTTAGGATTTGCCAACTCTGTTCATTTTTGTAGGGGACATTGGGTATTATTAGCAATCAATCCCCATGAAGACATTGTGTACTATTTTGACCGATTGCATGTCCCTTATACCTATCGCAAACCAATGATGGATCAATACAATAAGTAAGTATACACATTTATTTTTATCTTAATATATATAATGATTCAAATTATATACTTTAATGAATTATTTGATTTTGCACTTAGGGGTTTGCAAATTAATCATGCCCAGAGCAGAGGAGGCAAGTCCCGATTTTCTTCATCATCCAAGACTAACTGGATATTTATGGATGTACGTATTTACAAATTAAAAGTTCTATCTTATATATGCAGTTATTTAAATTAAAAACTGAAAACAATTAATTTATTATTTTTGGTTTTATAGTGCCCCCGTCAACCGAACGACATCAATTGTGGCTACTATGTAATGAAGTTTTTGAAGGATATCGTCGTTGAGAACCAAACTCAAATCCCATCATTGGTATGTACTTTTCGTTCTAGTTTATCTTGAAAGAGTATTTCAAAGTCAATTAGTGGTTAGTAGTTATGAACTGTTGATGACAGTTATAACAGTAAATGTGGTTAGCTCTTTGAGCTAGTTAGATGATTTAGTTAGACCTTTAGTTAGAGGTCTAGCTACATCTATAAATGTGTGAAGTGTAAGTGCTCAGTAATGGCTAGTTGCTTGAAAAGGGATTCACGATGCACATGCAACATGAACACATGGAGATTCTTGATGCTCACAATAGAAGAATTCTGAAGGCTCCTCTTGCTCAGAATAGAACCTTTCAAGTTCAAATCCATGCTGCTGATGCTCAGAACCTTTTATCATGATTCACCTCACAAACCCATTTCTGGTGTAATCCGTTTACATTACTCATCATCATGTAAGTTTTCCATAACTTGTCATCATAATCATTTTCCAAACAACAAATTTATCATCAAGCCATAACTTCCAAATCATTGAATTTGATAGTGTCCTCAACCGCAAGAACAACAAAAAGATAACCAAATCAATGGTACCATTCTAAAATACAATTTTGCAACTGAACTTCATAATGCATAAAAGGATGACAAGGAGTTTGAACACCCTAGTCCTTCATATATCATTCTTCTACATGCATTTGAACACCAACACAACTAAGAATCTATACACTAGCCCTGACATGATGAATTTCATCAACTCATCTGCTTTTGAAGAAAAAAAAGCACAAATATCAACTCTATGAACTCCCTACTGTCCTAGCAGAACAGTAGGCAAAGATTTGTGCATATCTCGGGGTAGGGACCTCCTGTAGGTATGAGGTTAGTGTCATTTGAAAGATAAGATCTAAGGCCACATTTGGTGAAAATTTCAAGAATTAAGGATCATTGTATCATTCTCAATAGTTCTTTGAAAACGGTTCTATTTTTGCAAAATCTTGCAGAAATAAGATTCTGAACAATGTACAGTTATAAATGCATAACTCTATGTATAATAATTGAAATTGCGTGCCGTCAGAGAAATTAAAAACCTAAGACAAATACCTTCACTCCATGGAAATTTCAGAATTTTTAGTCTTACGGATAGATACAGTTTAAACTTCAAAGTTGACTCATGTGCTGCAAAATCCATTCCCGACAGCCTGAATTTCGAGATGCATATCTCGGGCTACCAAAATCCTTTTAACCTAATTCCGGTGGCTATTTAAAGCTAAGACGCAAACATTTATGATGGAGAAAATTCATATTTTATGGTCAACAAACGGATTCCCAGTAGGCCATTATGCAGAAAAGTTTTTTCTGCTGCCCTAGTTCTGGACAGCCTAGGTTGCAATGCGCATAACTCGGGTTGTAGGAACCCAAATGGCGTGATTCCGGTGACATTCAAAATCTAACAAGCAATAATATTTATATCTAAAATTTTATAATTTTCTAGTATGTATATTGGTACCGTTGTTTAGCCAAAGTTTCACTACGGTTTAAGTAACAAATCAAGTTTTTTTGCTCAACAAAGTAAATCTCAGATTTTGAAGTGTGCCCTTGGATGTGCTTTTCTTGATTAAAACCAATGCAATGAAAACCAATGCATTACTAAAGAGTATAGACCAGTGGCCAACGCAAAGATTCATATATAAAATAACCCTACAAAACCAAACAAAAGCTGCTCAACACAAATGTGCTAAAGTGTACATATTGTTGCCAATGTAAAAAGATTTGTTACCTCTTCTACAAACAAATTGCTCATGATATTTCTTTCCTTGTGACCTAGTAACAAATCTGCAGGAAATCCAGTGATAACAAATCTGCAATCAGTTTGGCAAGAAATCCAGTGACTCATGGCAGGAGTAAAAATATTGAGACCAAATTTCACTTCTTGCGTGATCTAGTGAATAAAGGGAAACTGCAATTGTGCTTTTGCAGGTGATCTGAATTTCATAAAGTAGATATCATGACCAAGCCTATGAAAATTGAGAGATTCAAAGAGCTAAGGAGTTTTTTGAAAGTTGTATCAATAAGATAATTGATTCAGACTTGATGTGCAGCAAATGATAGATGGAGTCTAGGTGCCAACCTAGTTGGGATGTTAGACTCCATAGTGATGCATTAGCATATCTTGTGTGTTGAGTGAACTTTGAATTAGGTGGTTGTGTTGACAGAGTATTTCAAAGTCAGTTAGTGGTTAGTAGTTATGAACTGTTGATGACAGTTATAACAGTAAAAGTGGTTAGCTCTTTGAGTTAGATGAGTTAGTTAGACTTATTAGTTAGAGGTCTAGCAGATCTATAAATGTGTGAAGTACTGTAAGTGCAGTGATATATGAATTCAATAAAGAGTTAATTTTGAGTATTATTCAGCATATATCTTTTCTCTCTAAATCTTCTCTGTTTTCAGTAGTGTGTGTGGACTTCTTCTTCCCTTCTCCCCAACAGTTTATATATTTAATTACTCTCACATTTGACCATATTTGAAATGTACGTACTTTAATTATTAACTTGATTTAATTTTCGTTTCGCAGTACTATCCAGAACGTAAATGTCCGGTATACTCTGATGATCAACTTACCGCACTCAAGCAAGAGTGGTGCCGTTATATTGTTGATTTTATCGAATGAAGGTATATATGTAAGTGTGATCTATTGTAGTCCTTGACATTTCGAGTTTATATACCATTTTGAACTTAACAATGTTTATTTGGATATTATTGAAGGGGAGCAAGGATTTTGTTGAAGGGAAAGCAAAGGATTAATTGATCAAGGGCTTCTTCAATCAAGCTAGTAGTGCTAGCTAGGATTTTGGTTTTTGCTCTTGTATATAAACATATTGTTGGTTTTGCTAACTGTATGCATGTACATGAATATAGTAGTGCTAAGATTGATCGAGTGCTTCTTCTTTCTTCAATCAAGCTACTGTGATAGTACAAGATTTTTGTTCTTGTATATATATATAAACATATTGTTGGGGTTTTGCTATATTGTACACGAATATATATATATATATATATATATATAACTTGTTTGGTTTTGAATCATCTGTATATATTGTTGGTTTTGCTTGTGTTGATCTTACAAATTGTATTGGTAAATGCAGGGGGAAATAGATAAGAAAAGTGTGTGTGTGTGTATATATATATATATATAAAACAGGGAATTGCCAGCGTTTACTTGAAGAAGCGCTGGTAAAGGTTCAAAATTACCAGCGATTCATTAGGAAGCGCTGGCAACCTTTACCAGCGCTTCTTCAAGGAAGCGCTGGCAATTTTATAACCTTTACCAGCGCTTCTTCAAGGTAACGCTGGCAATTTTGAACCTTTACCAGTGCTTCTTTATCGCTGGCAAACTTTTCCCCCCTTTTGCTAGCGGATAAATAGTTAGCGTCCGAAAGTGCTGGCGAAGGCCTAAAATAAACGCTGGTAAATCCCTTTTCTGTAGTAGTGGATCTTGAATATTCAGCCAGGAAAGTTTATCTCGTTCCCACAGACAGCGCCAAATGTTCTTGCAAATTTCCGGTAATGTGGATCCGGGAATTAGAAGAACAATATCGCTATAATTCACACTCACTCTTAGTACAAAAACACTCTCCTTTTATTGGAATCTCTCTGAACTAGCAGAGTCAGGTTACAAAATAACTTGCCCTTCCTATACATTAAACATCTATATATAGGCTATAGAATATAATTGCTCCGACCATTATTTTTCCTCTCAAGTAACTCCTTTGCTTCATGACATTCCCATGATCTCTCAACTGCAGGTATATACCTCGGCTCCACTCTCCACTTTGTTTGACTTGGTCTCCTTGGCCTGATTTATGCGGACGGTACACTTAGGATGAGCAAAACTTCAAGCACCAAGAAAGAGGTGATGGCCGAACCTACATTGTTAAAAAACAACAAGGTTTGAAAGTTTGTTTTGGAGAATCATGAACTAAAGAAAATGTTTCATGATTCTAAGAAAAGAAATGAAGAGAGGATGAGCTTACAAACTTACTTAGTGAAGAACACTTTGACTATCAAGGTTGGTGTTCTTGGAGCTCAAGAACAAAGTTGCTCCAAATGAAAAACTTTATTCACCAAATGTGTAAAGGAGATCAAGGCAAGAACAACTATGGTTTAAAAATTTAGAAAAGAAATTTGGATAGTAATTTTCTATTAATGGCCAAAAATGAGGGAGCAAGAGAGAGAAGAGAGGAAATGTTTAAGTGTTTCATGAAAACTCACTTTGATTCATGAAGTAAGAAAATGAAGCAATATTTGGTGTTTTCAACACCAATTGGCCGTGAGGCCCATAGGATTAGGAATAGAATTTTTAATTCAAAAGCTAAAAGATTAAGTGTAAGACATTGGATGGTGAGGATTTAAAGTGTAGGATATGTTGTATAAAGGTGAGTGAAAGTAGTAGGATTTTCCTTAAATAGAAATGTTCCTTTATCCATTTAGAGTAAGGTAGAAGCTTCTTTATCCAATGGATTAAGGCATAAATAAATTCATTGGTTAAGAGGAAGAAAAAGGTGATGGATAGTTGATATAAAGGTGATAACGTCTCGTGAAACGTGAAAATCAGTCATAAACTCTCCCGACTCTAGGTCAAAGTAACTTCCTGGCCCTGGGCCAGATTACTTCTCGGCTCTAGCATGCATTCCAAGATAAAGCGATCTCGATTAAAATAATAATATTTTTATCGATTCTGACCCAAAACAACACATCGGGTTCAAAATAATATTTTATGATTATTAAGCTCATAATTGAAATTCAAATATGAATTTTCAATTATTAACTATTATTATGATTATGATTAATCAAATTGTATTTTCAGTCAAGTTATTCACACAAACAATTAAAAGACGGACATAAAAATTTTGGAATGTTACGATAACCGACGTGTCCAACACTCCAAACACGTGTTCATTTTCCCCCGACTGTCTGAAGGCATTAAATGCCATTGAAGAAATCGTGCCTGGTTTTGTGTTAAATGCAATTGATGTTGACGCAAAAAAGAGGCAAAAGACAACAAATAATAATATTTTAATGTCAAAACTTAACCTGAACACCTCATCTTTTACTATTCATGTAGATTGGCTAGTCCCCCCTCATTAATATGTTATAAAGATTCTTCTTAGGGCATTAAACTAGTTTTTTTATTCTTTTATTCTTTTTCCTTTTAAGGAAGGACCAAGGCGAAAGAACAGAAACAATAACCTCATGAAATTAACCACGATGGGCAAACAAGACCCTACAAAATCAGCAAATAGAAGCTGGGTGACCCTTTGAGGAGGGAGCTCCCATTCCATAACTTTGATGCAATCATTAATTTAGCGGAAGAACCATTTCGTTTCTGAACAGACTTGAGAGCATGCATTATTGCACTTCACACTTCTAACTTTTCAGTAGATGAACCAAATCCCATGGTCATGGCCATTCCCACTTCAAACCTTTCGCAACCTTCTGAAAACATGCATAGCCCATAGCAACCTTTTAACTGGAAAATCCCTGCACGTCATATACATAAAATTCCCCAACAACATTCCATCTTCCATCTACATTTCCAACCACTTCACCTTTCTCTACTCCAAATGTGGCACCCTCTCCAATGTTATAACCGCTTTCAACATCACCAAATACCAAAATGTGTTCTCCACAACACCATCATCTATGCTTATGCCAAACACTCCCTCATCCATCATGCCCGCCAATTGTTTGATCAAATTCCTTAGCGGGACCTTGTGTCTTATAACACCCTTATTGTTGCTTATGCCGATCGCGACGAATGTGAGCAAGCTTTGAGGTTGTTTGAGGAAGTGAGAGAGACCCATCTTTGCATTGATAGGTTCACTGTCTGGTGTAATCACTGCATGCTGCAATGACATTGGTTTGATCAAGCAGTTGCATTGTTTTGCAATGATTGGTGGGTTTGATGCTTATGCTTCAGTGAACAATGCCATTCTTACATGTTATAGTAGGAAGGGTTTTTTGAGTGAGTGGAGGCGGGTGTTTTTTGAGATGGGTGATGGTAGAGATGAGGTTTCATGGAACTCGATGATCATGGCATTTGGGCAGCACTAGGAAGGATTGGAGGCAGTGGTGTTGTTTCTGGAGATGGTTAGGATGGGATTGAAGGTTGACATGTTCGCAACGGCTAGTGTTTTGACTGCATTCACCTGCCTCAAGGATTTGTCAGGGGGGAAACAGTTCCATGCTATGATGATTAAGAGTGGTTTCCATAGGAACTCTCATATTGGAAGTGGTTTGATTGACTTGTACTCCAAGTGTGCCAATGGCATGTTGGATTGCAGGAAAGTGTTTGAGGAGATTCCTACGCCAGATTTAGTTCTTTGGAACCCAATGATTTCTGGATTATCCTAGAATGAGGACTTGTCTTAAGATGCTCTTTGTTGTTTCCATAAGATGCTACATGTTAGTTTTCATCCGAATGATTGTAGTTACATATGTGTAATTAGTGCATGTTCCAATTTATCATCCCCCTTAGTGGGAAAATAGGTTCATGCATTAGCAATCAAATCTGACATCCCTTACAATTGAGTTTCGGTGAATAATGCTCTTGTTGCAATGTACTCTAAATGTGGGAATCTTCAAGATGCAAGAAGGTTGTTTGATACGATGCCAGAACATAACACGGTATCATCGAATTCAATGATTTCAGGTTATGCCCAACATGGTATTGAGGTCAAATCACTCCAGCTCTTTGAACTGATGCTGCAAAAGGATATTACCCCTAACAGCATAACCTTAATATTTGTTCTTTCTGCGTGTGCACACACTGGAAAAGTTGAGGAGGGTCAAAAATATTTCAACATGATGAACGAAAAGTTTGGGATTGAACTAGAAGCAGAACATTATTCATGCATGATAGATCTTTTGGGTCGGGTAGGCAAACCCAACGAAGCTGAGAGGATTATTGAGACAATGCCATTTAATCCTGCTTCCATTGAATGGGCTGCTTTACTTGGTGCATGTAGGAAGCATGAAAATGTGGAGCTAGCAGTGAAAACGGCCAATGAGTTCCTCCAGCTGGAACCTTATAATGGTGAAAGCATTGTCCTCAAGGAATATTTCGTAGCAGTCGAAATTCCCCCAGGATACAGCTAACTCCTCTTGGCTATTCAGATGCCAAGGCTCAACAAGAATTTGCAGAGAGTTGTGTTTGAATTACATGTATTGTACCTGGAATTGAAGATGAGTTTATATAGAAAAGATATTAACGTTGGAATGATAAGAAAACTCTTGGAAACAGAAATTGGGGAATAGGAAAAATTATAGGTGGACGGTGTTGACTCATAAAGATGGACGGTGGTCAGCTTTAATGTGGACGGTGGGTAGTCAAAACGTTTTCTTGAGGTAATCAAATGCATCGTCCAAAATACAGTTGTTTGAAGATAAGGTTTGCTAAATAATTAAATTATATTTTCGCAAAAGATAATTTTATTAAGCCCAACCCAAAAAGTGACACCCCCTTAATCGTGCGCAGGGGGGAAATCGGAGGATTTACACAATGTTGGCCCAATTTGGGTCCATCCTCATGGGCGCGAGGTTTCCCCTTTCCCAAGTCCTTTTGTAGTCTTAAAACTTTTGTTTCCTTGCAAACACTTGAGGAAGTCCATCACCAAGCAATGTGGGACTTATCTCTTTTGAAATACTCATATATTCCAATAATCCCCCACATATTTCAAAAGAAGAAAATAAAATAATTTTTATAAATTTCCGGGTTACATAATGAATGCAGACTTTTGAATCTGGTGTCTTCTGGACTATGAACCAGACCTAGATAAATGGGACCTTAACTTACAATGTAATTGGTGAAGTAAATTTCCATGAACCAAAACATTTTGGTGTAAATTGCAATCCCACTTGATCTCATCTACATTCTCTTATATCTCTGCTGTTAACGCCGTGTCGCGCTTTTCAGCCGTGCGCTTGCCTGGTTGTTCTTGAGTGCTCTAGAGATTATGCCATAATCTCAAGGGAGAGGCCCCACTCCACACTCATATATGAAGGAACCTGTTTGAAACACAAGAAGGGGGATTGAATTGTGTTTCTTATGTTTTTAAAACTTTTCGCAAGCAGATATATATATTTTCACAAAGGTTGGACGATAAAAGGATAGCGGACACAAAGAGCGTTTCCAGAACACAAGTTGGACGCTACCTTGAAGGGAGTAAAACAAGTATAATAAGCGTGATAAGAAAGCAATTCAATCCCAAGGGTTAGTCTGAAAACAAACTAAAGTAAAGATAAGGGAAAGAAAAAGAACACAAGGAATTTATCCTGGTTCACTCTTCACCAAAGAGCTACATCCAGTCCTCTCTACTTGTGAGCTTTGTCCACTATAAGAAAAACCCTTTGTTACAAGTATTCAACACCTCTTCAGGCAAACTAAGTATTCTTTTACAGGCAAGCCTCTTCGGGCTCAATTATTCTTTCTAAGCAAGCCTCTTCAGGCTCAACCAACTAAGATTTTGAAAAGATTTGTTCTACTAACCCACTAAGAGTGAGAGTTTGAAACTCAAGCTTAGAACTCTAAACCAAAACTCTTCGCAGAGAGTGATATGAAAGTTTAAGAGCAGAGTGAGCTTGTAAGCTTAGATTTTTCTCTTGATAGCTTGTTTTCTTGTATGCTTGTATTTTTCTATGGTTCAGTTGTATGTCACTAGTTTGCATCTTCAAGGGAAGAGATATTTATAGCATTCTGGTCTTGATCAACTTCAGTCTTCAACAGTTGGAAAAGAATCCATTCTGATTAAGCATTAAATGCATTAGTCCGTTGAGTCTGATAGCTTATTGAGGCTTCTGATCAGTGAAGTAGACTATCAGGTTTGATAGCTTGAAATAGGACTGACATCTTTTCCTTGTACTCGAAAGTTGCCTATTGTCTTTCCTTTTGGAGATAGTCAAATCCTTTTGTGTCAGGGAAGGATTGGCTTCAGCTTTTTGATAGTACGAAGATTACAAGGAATGTTTGTCCATAGGATACAAGCTTTTACACATTGAATAATAAATTTAAACGATTACAAAAGCGTTCGTGCTAAGAAGTCAAAAGTCATTGGACTAAACAGAGAGAACATGTAAAAGCAAGAGTCTTTGGACTCTGATACAATGTTGAGAGTTTATAGTCCATACAGAGCGAGAAATACTTATTGGACGTGTTGTAAGTCTTTGGACTTATATGGTATTTAGATTTAGATTTTCCTGCACACTTAAGATAAAGCATCAGTCCACAACTAATCTTTGTTATCTTAAATTAGTCTTTTGTTAACATTAAAACTCAAGGGACTAATGGACCATAACCACTTTGGTTCCAACAATCTGCCCCTTTTTGATGATGACAAAACATATTAATTTGATAGAACAAAGTCTTCTAGAGAGCTAAGAAGCTCCCCCTAAGAAAAAGACTACTAAACAGATAAAGCACGATGAAAAGCTATAGTCCAATAAACATAGTTGTGAGACTTATGTAGATGCAATCAATGGATCAGATAAGCATGAACGAGACAAAAACATCAAAGACAAGTATATCAAGACAAATATTTCTAATCAAATTATATTCCCTTTCTCCCCCTTTTTGTCATGAGACAAAAGAGAGATACAACCATCATTGTCAGATAAAAAAAATTGTAAAAAGAAAGAGAGTTTTAAGAAGGTGGAGGAGGAGGAGGTTTTTGGAATAAATTCTTTAGACATGGCCACAATTTGTTGCAGCAGCACTGCGTTGTTTGCCTCAATGGACCGTTGGACGAACTCCTGAAACTCTAGAGGAATAGCAGAGATAGAGCTCTCAGTAGTGGCCTTAGTTGCCTCAGGATTCTGTTGGTCAGGGATCACACTTAGAGTGTTGGATGGGGAAGGATCAACAGGATGCATTACTGACAGAGGCAAAGGCTGAGACTTAGAAGGTTTTGAGTCAGCAACATGCTCAGCTTGCTCTTCATGATAGGGGTCCTCATAGACAATCTCTGTGTCCCCAGATTCTTCAGGGAGGACAGGAACAGGTGCCTTAGGAAGAGAGTCCTTTTGCACAACAGGCTTAGGTGGAGGCGGAAGTACCTCAAGGATGATCTCAACATCATCATATCTACTTTCTTGTCTCCATCTAGGCTTTCGTCTAGGAAGAACATCTGTTGGATACAGAGGGATGCCAAAGATATCGTCCATAATCATAAAATTAGTCTCAGAGAGTTTGTACTATCTCCTGAATATGCGAATTTTACTCTTTTCTTCGTCTGATAGATTAGACGTTGAAGCTTCCTTGGTACATCTCCAGATGTAGTTTTCCCAGTAAGTCCGCATCTGGATCATATCTTGCAGAGGAATCCTTTTGCCATATATGAGCTAGTTCTTGTGAGTCATCTCTTGGCCTAGTACAGAAGAGAGGATCAAAAGCAGTTCTATAAGGCGGCATCCATGTTTCAAACCTTTTTCTTCCATCTTTGTTTTTGTTGGGATCCAGAATAGGGATTCTTGGACAAGCTCGAGGAGGAACAACTCTTACTCTTGTTTTAGTACTTCTGCTCCAAAATTTCTTTGGCAGGTTGTGATGGATCTTGGCTTCTCGTGACATATCACACTCCTTTCTGACAGCATAATATGGTAAGAAGTCCCTGACATCAGAGTATTCTTTCCAGGCTGAGGGATAGCTTGGAATGAACTTGATATCGCGATCAAGAAAGATGTTGTCCAAACCAAAAGTCCTTGATCTTCTTTCCTCAAGTGGTTTTGCAACCTTCCTTTTCTTCATTAAGGAGTATCACATGTCTGCCGACATTATTGTGACACCATTGGAACGCCTTGTTCTTAATGAGATTAGGGTAGATCTTCTTTGGAGGGAATTTTTCTGCTCAAGACGGACTAACAAGGGTCCATGAGCATTGTAGAGTTGGCTTGGCAGTGGTCCGGAGGGTGTGTAAGGGATGGGATAATATCCATGTTCAGGAGGTGGACCGGAGGGGTTTTGTTTGTGGTGGAGGGGAAGGTGTTTCATATTGATATTCTGGTGGAGGAATTAGACCTTTAGGATGTTGAGAGGTGGAGGGAGGTGAGTGTTTATGAAAAAGAGCGGGGAATCTCCTTTTAACGTCAGCCCAATTAGAGCTTTCATTTTCAAAAGTGATTCTGGGTATGCGTCTGTATTGTATTTTTGGGTAGAGCATCCTGGGATAAGGTGCTCCACATGGTTTGAAGGGTTTAGCGGTAGGAGGGTTTGAGGATTGTCTTTGTGGTGAAGGGATGATTTGTGTTTGAGGTGAGGTGGGTGGCGAAGGATCTATGGACGGTTGAGAGTCCATTGTCAAGTCTTCAACCATAGAAGGTTGCTCAATAACAGGAGTAATAACTGAACTAGATTCAGGTTCAGTATTACCTTGAGTCTTGGATCTTGTAGATCTTGGCCTTGTTGCAGCAGGTTTAGATCGAGAGGCAGTAGAAGAGGATACTTTTCTTGGACCTTTGATCACCTTCGAGATAGGTTGGTCGTCCTCATTTTTCGTCATCAACAGAAGCTAGAACTAGCTTCCTTTTTCTTGTAGGTTGGACGGGAACAGATGTTGGACGACTGGAAGATGATTTAGCCTTTGGACGAGCAGGCTCTATCAACCGTTCAGCAGGGACTTGTTGATCAGACACTTCATCAACAGCTTGCGTCTGAACACCTTTTAACTTCTCTTCTTTCTTGGACTTTTTAATACAGTCCAGTTGCATCATCACCAAGCTTTGCTTACTGAACTCTGATTGATGCACCCGATCAATGCCATGAACTCCAAAATATTTAAGTTTCTGTTCTGGAGTCAGGGACAAGAGATCGTTGTAGACCAGATGCTTCTCAAAGATTCTTGAAAGGAGAGCAGCATAAAGAATGGCGGTGTTCTTCCCAGAGCCTTCAATAGCGTACTTAAAGCAAGTGAAGAGAAGGTGTGGAAGATTGATTTGCCTTTCCAGAATCAGGTAAACTAGGCAAAATTGATGTGCCTTTGAGACGTTGTCCTTCGAATCAGCTTTATGAAGGATGGATTTGTTTAGTATCTGATGAAGAACCCTAGCCTTGTCAGTCATTCTCGAGGCTATAAGCTTGTCAGATAAGTTCTTCAGAAGGCATTCTTTGATGGTGTCAGAACCACCTAGTTCTTCTTCCCATTTATCTTCACAAGTTATTCCAGATTGGGCACAACCAATGGCGTTGGAAATAGTTGCTTCAGAGACAATAAATTCGGTGTTAAGGACCTTGTTTCTGATTTCCCTTGCAGAGATAGTAGGGTTTGTCCAGAATTCCCTTACAAGTACTGGGTAGATGATTGGAGAATCTTCAAAGAAACTTGACCAACTAGCAGCTTGAATGTTTGGGGAAATGTCTATCATGTGATCAGCGAAGAATTTCATATTAAACTTGACCTCAACCAGCACTTCAGCGGTCTGAACATCAAGATTCTTTCCTTTACTTTAGTGGTCATGGAGGAGGAGGAGGCCATTGTTTCAGAGAAAGAAGCTTTTTCAAAAGAGGGTTTTTCAGAAAAAAGAGAGAGGTTGAAGATGAAGAGATTGTGAAAAGATTCAATCTTTTAACAAGTACGTTTTTATAGGTCAAAAACCGTTCGTATTTTCAAAAAAAAAAAATTAAAAGAAAAGAGGAGAGAAGGAGGTGAGGCGACGTGCATTAAATGACTGCATTAAATGACTGACACACGTTCCAGACTTTGAAACCATAAAAAGCAGTTTTGTAATTATTGAAAACGAAACTGACTCAGTTAGGGAATAAGAGATAAATACGTATTCGACAAAGATTTTGTTCAATTAATGCATTGGACGAGCAACTCAGCATATATAGAATTCACATGTATTGGATTGAGATACACTATTGGACGCATGCATTGGACTATTATTCAATTAATGATATGCATGTTTAAATATTTTCTTATGAATGTAAACCTATCTTCAGCTAAGGGTTTGGTGAAGATATCTGCCCATTGATGGTCAGTATCAACAAATTGAATATCAATTATTCCTTTTTGCACATAATCTCTAATGAAATGATGCTTGATTTCTATATGCTTTGCTCTAGAGTGCAATATGGGATTTTTTGACAAATTAATAGTAGCAGTATTATCACACATTATTGGAATATTACTTACAAACACGTTGTAGTCTTCCAACTGATGTTTAATCCAAAGAAGCTGCGAGCAACAATGTACTTGGCTTCAGCAGTTGATAATGCAATTGTGCTTTGCCTTTTGCTTGACCATGAGACTAGATTGGCTCCAATGAAGTGACAACCTTAACTGGTGCTTTTTCTTTCTATTCTGTCTCCAGCAAAATCAGCATCACAAAAACCAACTAATCTGTATTCATCAAATTTCTTATACAACAGACCCAGATTCGTAGAACCTTGAAGATATCTAAAGATTCTTTTAACTGCTGAGGGATGAGATTGAAATCGAGCACATAAGCAAACACTAAACATGATATCAGGTCTGGACGCAGTTAGATATAAGAGGGAACCAATCATACCTCTATATACCTTTTGGTCTACCTTTTTATCTTTCTTATCCTTGTTTAGTATGGACGTTGGATGCATGGGAATATGCATTGGTTTGCAATCATCCAATTTGAAACGTTTCAGAAGCTCCTTAGTGTATTTCGTCTGATGAATATGCACTCCATCTCGTGTTTGTTTGACTTGAAGTCCAAGGAAGAATTTTAGTTCTCCCATCATACTCATTTCTAATTCTTTCTGCATGAGCTTAGAAAACTCTTGACAAAGAGACTCATCAGTTGCACCAAATATTATGTCATCAACGTAAATTTGCGCAACAATAAAATTCTTTTTACTCATTTTTCTAAAAAGGGTTGTATCCACTTTTCCTCTTGAGAAACCATTCTCCATTAGGAATGTACTGAGTTCTCATACCAAGCTCTGGGAGCTTGTTTGAGTCCGTATAAAGCCTTCTTAAGATTATATACATGCTTAGGGTGATTTTGCTCTTCAAAACTAGGTGGTTGTACAACGTAAACGTGGGTTGTCTGTCCAGAACTCTGCACTCGCTTGTCCTTGTTAGGCTCCAAGCTCTCGATCAGGCGACATTTTTCCATCAGCTTGAGAAACACAGAAATCTCCAGAGGAACCACAACCCTTTTCAAATCGAGCCTTAGACCCCCTTCGAACTTCCTGCATTTCCACTCCTCTCTTTGGGTTGTCTAAGAAATAGTTTGAGAACTTCGCCAAACTTTCAAACTTGGCCCCGTACTCAGCTACAGACATTCCCCCTTGTCTTAGCTGGAGGAACTCCATCTCGTTCTCGTGCCTCACACTTGCAGGAAAGTACTTTTCCAGGAACTTCCCCTTGAAAGCATTCCAGTCCACAACTTGTTGATCATGCATCAGCATCTGACGGGCTCCTTCCCACTAGTATTCAGCATCTTCCACCAGCATATATGTTGCATAG
The DNA here is from genome assembly GCA_039655645.1 of Ammopiptanthus mongolicus. Classification (NCBI taxonomy): domain Eukaryota; kingdom Viridiplantae; phylum Streptophyta; class Magnoliopsida; order Fabales; family Fabaceae; genus Ammopiptanthus; species Ammopiptanthus mongolicus. Next base: position 53,392,449 of record CM077344.1, read on the forward strand.
AAAACCTTGTCGTTCTCAGTACACCTTAGAGCTCCAAAGATCTTCTCCAAAGTCTGGATCCAACGCTCAGCTTGTTCAGGATTGAACTCACCCTTAAACTGAGGTGGGTTCCTACAGAGGAATTCGTCCAGTCCTCTACCCCCAGCAGCTCTCTCATCACGTTGAACCATCACAGCAGCCATCTCCCGTATGGCGTTCACAGCAGCATTCAGGTTTTGAGCAGCCATCGCTACCAACCAGAATTGTTATACTCAAGGGACCACAACACAACCAAAGCAAACAACATTATCTTCCTTACGGAGATAACAACAAAGGAACACACAGAGAACACAACACAAACAAGACAGACCATAACCTACAAACCCCAAAAGACTCGGCCAACTTTGATACCAAATAATGCAACACCCTTTCCCGAGTGTCACATTCCCAAACGATTATAAAGCCAAAGATAATATTAATGCGGAAAATATGGTTTTTATTTTATTTTATTTATTTTCGCAAAGATGTAATGGGATTAGTAAAGGTAAGTAATAATAAATGAACTTAGGTTCACCATGTATTTCTAGAAGTCATACTGAATTAAAGTACAGAAATAGAAACAATACTGTATACAGACATAGGTCCAAGCCTAAATGATAATAAGTATATAATTAAGTTCTAGGAATCACAACTCCTCAAAGGGTACAACTGACACTTAGACACAGCTTGGCCAAAACAAAACAGCAAAAGGAGTCCCCCTCCGGACTCAAAGTATATGCTGAACTGAATCGTCATCGCGCCCATCTTCTTAAGCAGAAACAGCAATACCAGCAGAGAAGATATACAGATTTGGGTGAGATTCCCAATCATCAACACATCAAAATACCAGAAGTAAAAACGGGACGACGCACCAAGTAATAACATACTTAACATGCATACCACAATTCTCAATATATCGTGTTAATCAATTAGCAGCATAATATAAGGCATCCTCGAAAACAGAATAGTGATGTACAACAAGTAAATGTAATCATCAACAGCCATGCAATGCAATGCAATGTACATGACTCAATGCCATATGCCACAAGGGTAAACTCTGACCCCTACTCCATGGAGCTAACAAAACATCGAAAAGAGTGAATGGGAGGACATTTTCTGTGCATGCCAGCCATGGGCAAGATGCTACAACATTCGTAACGTACATGTATCTGGCTTTACAGAAACACTCTACACCAAACATGAAAAGTACGACATCTAGTCGAGGATATCAGTGTATTGCTCGGAGTCACCACAACACAGAAGAGCTACCAACTAGTCACATGTCAGCCTTTCCAACCCTGATACCTCCAAGACTATTTAAAACGTCACCGTAAGATTCGCACCCGCATCAAGGTGTAAGCTCAACTCCTAGGCTCAAGGCCTTATAACTCATGCAATGAAATGCCAATGCTTACACAAAGCAGATGCAATAAAGCAATGTCTATCCACCGGATAAACCTCAAGGTTCACTAAGGTTCTCTTCCTTAGGAACTATACACGTCTTCGTATTTATAAAACTTTTATCCACCGGATAAATCTCGTGATCCCTCCGGGATTGAGTCATCACAAGACTGAAACATTTGAACGATTGACCTGGATCCGAATCACCGGTCCGTCATCGAACTACTGTTTCAAAGCCCAAAATTTTCATATTTATGTTTGTGTCTTATGAATTATGTCTCAAGTCCTAAGCATTATGAAGAAGGATTGAGAATCCTCTTAGATAAGTCTTTGATCCTTTCTAAGATATTAATTCCTTGAGTTTCAAGTAATGAAATAAGTATTGATTCACTTAAGTGTTATGAAGTCATTGATGAACTAAATCATCAATGGTATAGTGCATGGTCTTGTTCCACCATATACTATACTTAATTATCTCTTTTCTTTTACTCTAAGTTAATTACTTAACTTAGGTTTTTCATGCGTAAAACCTTACGATTTTGAATTGAAAACTCTGGATTTGAGACTTTGTAAACCAAAACCTTTCTAATTAAAAACTCATGTGATTGGAAATAACTTTTTTACTTGCTTAAATTAAAGTATCTTAACTAATTTGAAAAGGGTTTTTCCTCACTAACTTAGTGTAAAACCATGATCTAAGTTAGTGTAAAAGAAAATAGAATTTCATTTAGTTTTCAAACTATGATTCAATTAGTTCAAACTTGAGGACAAGGTCCTCTTTATACATTGTGGATTGAATGTCAACTTTGTTTGAAAATGAAGGTGATATCCCATTAAAACCTAAGGTAACTTCATATTACTTTTACTTCCATGAAATCACTTTCATCATTTTACTTTTAAAACACTTAGTTAATTGGATATACTATGACTAAAGTAAAAATACATTTTCACCTTAGTAAAAACACTTGAAGGTCAAAACTCTATTTGATCTTTGGATCAAAATCACTTCTTATTTTGTTTTGAAATATAAGTTACTAAAACATTTTCTAACTTTCAAAAACATTGAATGTTCAAGAACAACTCTTGTTCTTCCTTTTTGTTATGGTCATGGCCAAATACTCCCACACAAGGGATGTGAAGATTTTTCTTCACTCACTTGTCAAGTGATATCTCAGAATGCTCACAATATTATGATGAACAATAATCATGCATCATTCAATCATAATCAAACATAAAAATCCTTACTTGATTTAGAGATCAAAGTATGGTTTTCAACATACATGAAAATATTTTTCCATCCAAACATACATCATCATAAGCATATACTAAACATGGAACTATTATTACAACCATGTTCTCAAAGAGAACTTCATAAATAAAGTAGTGAACCCAAACAAAAGGGTTTCACCCAAACAAAGCATAAACAACCATTTTCATCTTCCACCAATTTTGGTGTGATGAGATTCACTCCCCATACCTTTTGCGAAGTAATCCTCCAGATGAAAATTCGTCCAACCGGTTTGCGAATCTCCCGATTACTCGCCTGAAAATGCAACACCAACTACAATCACATAATCCAATCAAACATCAACATTAACAACACAGATTTTTCCTATTCCCTTAGACTTATGGTTCGGCCATATATAGAATAAAAAGCTAGGGATTTCATTTGGTTTCAATCTCGTGGGTGGATGATCCTTAGGTATACCTAGCACTAAAACAAGTCTCATTACTCAAAACTTGAATAAAAAACTCAAGCTTTCTCAATATATGTGATTCGGCCTCATCATACCCATATGGGTTAGAGAACTCTTTTGGTTACAAGCTCTTGGATTATGAGAGAGGGCAATGAAACTAACTCATAGAAATTGGTTTGACATTAAAAGGATTTTTTTACAATTTTTCATGGTTTTATGAAGTTTAAGCTTCAAACTTAAATAGAGCTTGAAAATGAAGTTTCAATGGAAGAAGCATGAAGATTTAGAGATCAAGAATGAGTCTATACCTCTTAGAGGATGAAGGTGAGTGAAGTGATCAACTTTGCTTCTCAAAGTTCTTGAAGATTCTTTAAGAAAAATGAAGAGAAAGTGAAGGAGAAAAGAAGTGAAGGAGAAAGGAAATGGAGGGTGATTTGATAAAGAGAGGAGGCGTGGGAGAGGTGAAGGCAAGGGTAGGAAGGTCCCAAAAAATTTCACTTAAGGGCAAAATGGTCTTTTCACACAAGGTTAAATGGTAATTATGAAAAAGGTTAGGGGTATTTTATGTAACATCCCAAAAACCCTATGTCTGTCTTTTAACTGTTTGTGTGAATAACTTGATTGAGAACACAATTCGATTAATCATAATCATAATAATGGTTGATGATTGGAAATTCATATTTGAATTTCAATTATGAGCTTAATAATCATAAGGTATTGTTTTGAACCCAATGTGCTGTTTTGAGCCGGAACTGATAAAAATATTATTATTTAATCGGGACCGCTTTACCTTGGGATGCGTGCTAGGGTCGGGAAGTAATCTGGCCCAGGGTCGGGAATTTATTCTGGCTCGGAGCCGGGAGTAGTTTATGACTGCCTTGCACGTTTCACGAGACGTTATCACCTTTTTCATTCCTTTAACCAATGGACTAAATTCTTATGACTCTTGGTTAATAACCTAACATCTTATCCTTTTATGGAGAAAGCTAATTAACCTATTTATGGTTAATCTCTACTTCTTTTAATGTGTGATCAACAAGTGTGTACTTGGATCAATCTTAGCCATCCTTTTTCTTACACTTGATCACATCAAATTATCTAATTCTTTTAGCATTTTCAATTGAATCCTTTCTCTTAAAATGAAGAAGGCCTTACGGCCAAGTGTGTCTTAACACACTAAGTTCCATTTCTCTTCTCTCATGACACTTACACATAAACTTATCTTCTCTAAAAGCTTCAACACAAAAAATACTCTCTTTTCTCTCTTTGAGCTTGGTTCGGCCATGGCTATGGTGACCATCACCATTTTTCCTCTTCAAAAACAAACACCATAGTTGTAATCACCTCAACCTCGACTACAACTTTGATAAAGAAAGTTTTTGATTTGGAGCACCTTTGTTCTTGACCCTCAAGAACACTAACCTTGTTCATCATGTGTTCTTCACTAAGTAAGTCTCTAATCTTATTTTCCTCTTCATACCTTTTCTTAGAATCATGAAACAACTTCTTCTAGTTCATGATTTTGTGAAACAAGTTCAAGATCTTACCTTTTCCTTTATGTATAGGTTCGGCCATCTTTGGCTTTTGGATGCTTGGAGTTTTGATCATCCTAAAGATCTACAAGAGGTAATGGGGGAGTGAACCTCATCACACCACATTGGTGGTGGTAAAGATGGTTTATGGGTTTGGTTTGGGGAAAATCCTAAACCAAGGGTTTCCTACTTTGTCTATTTGGTTCTCTATGAGAACAATGTTGTAATAATTATTTGTTGCTTGATTTATGTTCATTGATGTGTTTGAATGGTTGAAAATAACTTTTATGTGAGGAAAAACCCTAACCTAGAGTTCCTTCATCTTTTGTTGAAAAGACTTTGTGAAAATGTGATTTTCGGATCTGACCTTATGCGCGTCATTTCAGTTTTTCTCTCAACCTAGACCTTGGATTCCAAAACTTGTTTTTGATCCTGAAACTCGACATCATGGGATTCATGTTGAGTACAAATTTCGTTTGTTTTCATAAAAATTTGACCCTTGGAAACCTATTTCAATCTCAGCACCAATTTCTGCCTCGGATTCTGACTACAGTGGCTTGTTTCATAAAACTGTACTAACTCAATTACTGTTTGTGAAAAATAGTTTTATATCCAAAAACTAGACATCCTAAGCTTTCATATGAGTCCTCATTTGCTCAAATCCAAGTTCGTTTGGTCAATCAAATGTTTGTCACAAGTTGATGCTTGATATGTTGAAATTTCTGTATATGGGTTTTGGTGTTGATATTTGGAATTGTATGTTATGATGTTTGTGTGACTATTTGGGTTTGAGTGTTAGTGTTGAAAATCATTTTGGCATGGTGAAAAACTAGTCTTAGGTTCAAGACCTAAGGATAGGATTTTTGAATGATGAACTTGTTCATGCATTTACTACTTGATGGAATGACTATATGTTGAGATGTTTCATGATACTAGCATGTTGTTGGATGGCTTGTATTTTGTTGGAAAACACCATGTGAGGTTCGGCCTTGTTAAGTTATAAAGGGGAAGCCAAAGCTTCTATGTTCAAGTAATGGTGTAATGGACTTAAATGATTCCAAGAAGGCAAAAGAAATTAAAAAGACCTACCTTACTTACATGGAGGCATTCGGCCATACCATAGTAATTAGGGCTAGGAACCTAAAATGTTGATGCTAAGAGACTTAATGTGTTTATACTAAAGTATAAAGGGAATAGAAATTAAAAAGGTTTTCCAAAGAATTCAAGTTTTTGTTCCAAAGAACCAAGTGTTGTAAATTAAGTATTTTGATCTCGTGTGAAAAGTATTCAAGGATATGAGGGTTTGATGTTGATCAACCACTTATTTTATCATGTTGTTTCAAGGAAAATATTTTCAAGAACAAAGAGTTTTCTAAATGATTCATGTGGTTTCCAAAGGTCTTGGTTAGCAAACCTACTTTCAAGAGAAATGAGAATTCTTGTAAATATTTTCTTTAAAACAATGAGTCTTTACACTACTATGATTAATTTTGGAATGTTACCAAATAAAAGAGTTATAGTTTTCATTTGAAAATGAAAAGGTGATTTAAAGAAAAATACGTTTTCCCTTTTTACACTAAGTATTATTTCAAAGGAAGTTTTACGCTAGTTTGGCAAAAGACAAGGTACTGTGTATCTTGGGGTTTTGGATACCTTACGAGTATATGTATAAAGTTTTCAAAACTATATTTGATAAAGGAGATTCCATGAACTAGTTTACTACCAAGGAGAGTATTTTAAAGACTTTACTATAATAGCGTAAATACATATTATCTTCTAAAGGAAATTCAATGAGTTCCATAACGGATTCACAAAGGCTAAATAAAATACATGCACCTATACCTTGTAGTCATGGAGAACCATGTCCCACACCCTTGATGATTTAGGTCATCTAAGGATCCATAATACTTAATCACAAAGAATTACTTATACAATAAGTAATGCTTTCTTTGATAGATAAGTGAGAATATATGATAAAGGAATCCTTGTGGACCCTGTCCTCCATAATACATCTAGGTTATGAACTAACGTATCATAAGACATGAACATCGTGTTACGAACGACGAGGTGGTACGTGATTGCAAGGAACGGAACCAAGGATGGGCGACTGATGGCAAGTCGTGTGAAAGTGGGTTTTGTAGGGGTGCCCTGTGGTTTATCAAGAGATAGACGTAGTGCTACAGTGATAGTGTAGTACGTATTTTGTGTTGTGGCATTTCTTGACATGCATACACATCTGTGCATGAGTTGGGCGTTGTTCCTAGGAGTTGAGCTTACACCTTTGTGCGGGTGCGATTGTCTAAGGTGTCGATCATGAGGATTTGGGGACGTAGGGGGTTGGGGAAGATACATGTGGCCAGAGAGTAGCTCCTCTGTGTCGTGGATATCCATCGAAAAACACTGACGTCCTGACTGAAACAACTGGCAAATCACGATTTGGGTAAAGAACGTTTGGCGTGAGTCGTAAAAGCGAATTCGCAATCTTGTTGAGATAGCACATGTTGGGCTGAGATAACGCAGACAATATTCTCCCAATCACCCACTCCAGTTATGTTTAGCTCCATGGAGTAGGGGTCAGAGTCTTACCCTTGTGGCATATGGCATTGAGTCATGTACATCGCATTGCATTGCATGACTGTTGATGGATACATTTACATGTTATACATTATTATCCTATGTTGATGATGTCTTGCGTTGTTGATTGGATAATATGAGATATTGAGATGTATGATGTGCATGACTAGTATTGTATTGTCTTGTGTGTCGTATCGTTTTTACTTCTGCCATGTGTTGTGCTGATGAATGGGAATCTCACCTCATTACTTTGTATTGCATCGTTGTGTGCTTCTCTGGTTGTCTCCCAAGAAGGTCGTGTTATCGAGAATTCAACCGACGTTTTGGATGTACCTCTCTGTTGAGTCTCCCAGTGGTTTTGGTGTTTGGACATCTAGTCATGATGAGCTTCTAGCAAAGTACATGGGAAGAGCCACACGCACTATCCGCAAGAGTCGCAGAGGAAGAGTTCTTGACTACTCAACAGCTCGTTTTCATGTCGTCTGCTGTCAAGGTTGTACTCGTAAGTGGAATGCTAGATGGACTTTTCCGTCGATGCATTCAGTGCCTTCTCCCTCTGTTAGGGATAGGCCGCTTGTTGGCAAGGTTGCTTCTAGGGCAATTTCTGCGGTGTCTTCCATAGGAATTCCAGTGGTAGTCCCTGCTAGGATTCCTGTTAGGTCTCATTTGATGGGTCCTGGTTGGAAGGCGATAAGTGAGGAGATTAGGAGGGAGGGGATCTATCCATGCCTCCTATTCCTTTCGCTTGTCTCTCCATATGGGAGGAGTCAGAGGAAGCATTCGGCGGTTGATCCGAAGGGTGTTTCCCTGTGTAGTCTGTTGTCGGCCAGTGTAGGGTGTCAGAGTGTCTGTACCTTTCTTTTATCTTTGGTGGAGCTGCGACTCCAAGTATCTTATGTTTAGGAGCTGCTTTTCCAACCTTTTATGATGAGTCTGTATCTTTCTGTTTTTTTTTCTGTAGTTGGGTTGGGTTCTTATGTAAACCTTTATGAACTTATGAGCTTATATTATGAAGTGTTGCTATTTACCTTACACGCATAAACGGTTACGAGCTTTTACAGTTATGTCTGCGAAAAGGAAAAATTCACCCCCATCTTTCTTAAATGTTTTAATTAACCCGTTTTTCAACCTTAGAGTATTTTAAAATGTTCGTAAATGTGATGCCCTCGGAAAGGGTGTTACATTTTGGTCTTTTCACGTCCAAATATTTTCTAACGTCATCATGACACTGGCACGCTTTTCTGGGTGATGTGACCTGATGTGACTTCACGATTATTCGTTAGCGGGTCCCAGTAAATCCCTATCCAGCTCCGTTCGTCACCCGATTTGAGATTTCTCCCGAATAACTTATATTATTTCGCTTTTTGGTGCGAATAACCAATTTTAACAAAATTGTAGGAAATCCGATTCTATGACTAACTGTTTTGTTCACGAGTCAAAATTAGGTCTTCTGAGCAGCAAAATCATACTGTCAGTGAAAAACGCAGACCGGGCTCTGTCTGAGTTTTCGGCCCAAAATTTAACCGTAACTCCCTACTATAGCGTAGAGCGTGACTATGATCATAGTTTATTTTATTTCTTTTTCTAAACCTCAGATAAAAATATAAACTCATTTACATAGTTTATTGACCTTAGAAAGCTTGAAAAATCGGGGTGTTACAATATGAAAGTAATATTCGTATGGCTTCTAGTCTAGCTAATGGAGCAAAAGTTTCAGTATAATCACTACCTTCCTCTTGTGAGTAGCCTTGTGCAACTAACCTTGCTTTATTCCTAACAACTTTGCCATCTTTGTCTGCTTGTTTTGATATACCCACTTGGTTCCAATGATAGACTTATCCTTTGGCAAGGAAACCAGCGTCCAAACGTCGTTTCGTTTCGTCCATTGACTTTGGTTCCAATTCGGAGATGAAGGCTGAGTCAGCTTGTTCACTGAAGGTTGACCTTGTTTGGACTTTATAATTTGGTTTACCAATGATTTGATCCTCAGGATGGTAAGTCCTAAATTGCCACGAATGAGGGGTGTTAGCTACTTGTTGAGATGATGAACGGTCTGGAATTGCGTCTGATTCTCCATCTTCCTTAAGTGTTGGACGATCTTCTACATCGTTTAGATTCATACTTGCAAAAGATCCATCTAGCTCTGATAATCTCTTATCAAGTTGTTTGTCATCAAATTTAACATGAATGGATTCTTCAACAACTAAAGTTCTAGAGTTATAGACTCTAAAAGCTTTGAACATTTCAGAGTATTATAACAATATTCCATTATCTACTTTAGCGTCAAACTTATAAAGTTGATCCTTAGTATTTAAAATAAAACATTGACATCCGAAAGGGTGAAAATAGGAAATGTTGGGTTTATGTCTTTTCCACAGTTCATAAGGAGTCTTATTCAAGATAGGTCTTATGTATATTCTGTTTTCAATGTAGCAGGCAATATTTACAGCTTCATACCAGAAGTGTTTGGAAACAGAATTATCACTGAGCATTGCCCTAGCCATCTCTTGAAGAGATCGATTCTTTCTCTCAACAACACCATTTTGTTGTGGTGTTCTAGGGGCAGAGAAATTGTGATGAATACCATTTTCATCACCGAACCTTTGGAAAAGCTTATTCTCAAATTCGCCTCCATGATCACCTCTGATTGAGCTTATACATATGCCTTTTTCATTCTGAACTCACTTACAGAATATAGTAAAGACCTTGATAGACTCATCCTTGTGAGCAAGGAACTTAACCCATGTCCATCTTATATAGTCATCTACTATGACAAGTCCATATTTTTTACCACTAACTGAAGCAGTCCTTGTTGGACCAAACAAATCAAGATGCAACAGCTCTACTGGCCTTGTAGTACTAACAAAGTTCTTGGACTCAAAGGAATGCATCACAGAGTGCGTCCGATCTATACACAATCTTTGGTAGACCTCTTACGAGGTTATGCTTGTTTAGTCTTGAGATTAATCTCAGACTTGCATGACCAAGTCTTTTGTGCCAGATCCATCGCTCATCTTCAACAGACACTAGCCATGATACACTTTGATTTGTGAGTTCCACCAAGTTAATCTTATAAAGATTATTTTGCCTCTTGGCAGTGAATAAGATGGACCCATTAGGATTCTTAACTGTACATTCTCCTTTGTTAAAGGAAACATCAGACTCGCTATCACATAATTGACTTATGCTAAGCAAGTTGTGTTTTAATCCTTCAACCAGCAAAACATTATCAATAGATGGAAAAGGATGCTTTCCAATCTTACCAATTCCAGCTATCTTTCCTTTCTGGTTGCCTCCAAAGGTGACCCATCCACCTGTCTTTTCACGTAGTTCTTGGAACATAGACTTTTCTCCCGTCATGTGACGTGAGCATCCACTGTCCAAGTACCGGGATTAAGGTCTTCTTTGAGTTGCTAAGAAAATCTACAACAGGGATTATCATACTTTAGGTACCCAGATAGACTTGGGTCCTTTTTGGTTAGTCTGTGGTCTTCGTCCATGCCAAATATTTTTCTTTTTATGTATGCATTTTGAGAAGAGGTGACTATTTTTTCCACATAGGTTACAATAAGCATTAGATGCATGTTGTTTGATTTCATTTTGCTTTCTATGAGATTGGAAAACTTTATGATATTGGTTGGGCCTTGATACTTTGTGAGAAGCTTCTTGTTTCTCAAAGTCATACCCTATGCCAGACTTATCATGGGGTGATCTTGAATACCTCAATATCAAGTTTAGCTTCTTTGATCCTCCAACAAGCTTTGATACGCTTTTGGTTAGGTCAGATACCTCTTGTTTAATTATGGTTACCTCGTGAGGTTCACTAGACTCAGAGGTGAGTTTATCAGTTAGACTGATATTCTCAGCTTTCATCTTATTGTTTTCAACAATGAGCTGCTCATTTTTCTTACTGGTACCTTCCAGTTCTTTGTTTATCTTTGAAAACTTTCTTTTAAGCATTAAATATTGATGATGCAGTAAGGAGGAATCGTTAAATAATTCATCATATGCTTCTTGAAGAGAGTCAGAATTAGATACCTCATCTTCATCTGATTCAGCGTCTGATGAAGCATTTGCCATTAGGCAAAGGTTTGAGGAGAAAGGGTTCCTTGATCTGAACACATGATCTAGAGTTGCCAGCTTTTCCTTTGCAGTTAGAGACTGCATCACTAACTCCAATCTTGGTTGATCTAGAGCATTAATGAGACACCAGTTAGCATGGGCATTTAGTGAGTACCGTCTGATATCTTCATTCGTCTAGTTAGCTTCAGGTTTGGACACTGTTGAGCCGTCCTCAAGAGTGATTGTTAGACGATGATCTCCATCAGTGAATACATTCCAAAACTCAAAGTCTTGAGCTTGGACGTATATTTGAAAAGTGGATCTCCAATAAGGATAGTCCATTCCATTGAAAATGGGTGGAACATTCCATCCTCTTTCAGAGTTAGCTTCCTGAGTTCTTCCTCGGGAACAACAAGTTGCTCATCATCCGAAGAGTCTTCTTTTTGAGCATTGGACCAAAGACAGAGGTTAGCTTCCTCATTTGTTTCTTCTTCTTCTTCTTCTTCTTCTTCTTCTTCTTTTTCTTCTTCTTCTTCTTTTTCTTCAGAAGAAGAAGAATCGAGATCTTCCCAGGTGGCCATGAAGTTCTTTATCTTCTTTTTGAAGAACTTCTTCTTGTCTTTTAACATGGGACAGTCAGCCTTGAAGTGGTCTGGCTTATTGCACTCGAAACAGATAAGTTGACTTTTGTATTTGGGCTTAACATGGTCCTTGAAGTTTTTTTTTTTGAAATAACCTTCTTTTCATCCCATTTTTCTTTGTCCACATGTTTTGAATTTTTATGGAGATGAAGGATAACTTGTCATCATCTGATACTTCATTATCAGATTGATCAACATCATCACTAGACTCATCAGCTTTTAGAGTTTTGAGTTGTTGCACTTTTGAACTTTCAAGGCAATCCCTTTATTTTTCTTTCCACGATTATCAAGATCAAGCTCCTGTTCATAAACTTGCAGAGTTCCTACCTGATCATCTAGCGTGAAATTAGAGAGATCTTTAGCCTGGGTGATTGCAGTAACAAGTGGTCTCCATTTCTTAGGCAAGCTTCTAAGTATTTTAGAGACATTCTCCTTGATAGTGTAAACTTTCCCAAGGGATTTTAGGTTGTTGATGATCGTCTGAAATGACCCATCGTGTCCAAGATGGACTCTCCTTCGGCCATGGTGAACATTTCATACTGGCCAACTAGCATGATAATTTTTGAATCTTTTACCTTGGTGGTCCCCTCATGGAGATTTGACAAGGTGTCCCAGATTTGCTTTGCTGATTCACATGTGTGAATCTTCTGAAATTCATCATGACTAAGAGCACACATTAAAGCATATCTAGCTTTATGATTTTGTTCCATCCTGGCTCTTTCGGCATCAGTCTAGTCATCTTCAGCTTTTTCCATCCTATCAGAGTTGAGACACACATTTGGACCATTCATGATTCTGGCACAGAGAATGGAGTTTGTACTTAGGATAAAGCCTTTGAATCTCTCCTTCCAGTACAAGTAGTGGGTTCCGTTAAAGAACGAAGGTCTGGTCATGGAAGTGCCTTCCATGACAGGTTGACTCCCGCTTGGCATGCCTTGTCCTGCCATATCTGCTGTAAAAGCTTTTCCTCTACAAGGCTAAGTGCTCAACCTAGAGGCTGAGCTCTGATACCAATTGAAGGAACTTGTTTGAAGCACAAGAAGGGGGTTGAATTGTGTTTCTAATGTTTTTAAAACTTTTCGCAAGCAGATATATATATTTTCACAAAGGTTGGACGACAAAAGGATAGCGGACATAAAGAGCGTTTCCAGAACACAAGTTGGACGCTATCTTGAAGGGAGTAAAACAAGTATAACAAGCACGATAAGAAAGCAATTCAATCCCAAGGGGTTAGTCTGGAAACAAATAAAGTAAAGATAAGGGAAAGAAAAAGAACACAAGGAATTTATCCTGATTCACTTTTCACCAAAGAGCTACGTCCAATCCTCTCTACTTGAGAGCTCTCTCCACTATAACAAAAACCTTTTGTTACAAGTACTCAACACATCTTCAAGCAAACTAAGTATTTTTTTACAGGCAAGCCTCTTCAGGCTCAAGTATTCTTTCTAAACAAGCCTCTTCAGGCTCAACCAACTAAGGTTTTGAAAAGATTTGTTCAACTAACTCACTAAGAGTGAGAGTTTGAAACTTAAGCTTAGAACTCTAAACCAAAATTCTTCGCAGAGAGTGATATGAAAGTTTAAGAGCAGAGTAAGCTTGTAAGCTTAGATTTTTCTCTTAATAGCTTGTTTTCTTATATGCTTGTATTTTTCTCAAGTTCAATTGTATGTCACTAGTTTGCATCTTCAAGGGATATTTATAGCCTTCTGGTCTTGATCAACTTCAGTCTTCAACGGCTGGAAAAGAATCCGTTCTGATTAAGCATTAAATGTGTTAGTCCGTTGAGTCTGATAGCTTGTTGAGGCTTCAGATCAGCGAAGTAGACTATCAGGTTTGATAGCTTGAAATAGGACTGACATCTTTTCCTTGTACTCGAAAGTTGCCTTTTGTCTTTCCTTTTGGAGATAGTCAAATCCTTTTGTGTCAGGGAAGGATTGGCTTCTGCTTTTTGATGGTACGAAGATTACAAGGAATGTTTGTCCATAGGATACAAGCGTTTACACATTGAATAATAAATTTAAACGATTACAAAAGCGTTCGTGCTAAGATGTCAAAAGTCATTGGACTAAACAGAGAGAACATGTAAAATCAAGTGTCTTTGGACTCTGATAAAATGTTGAGAGTTTATAGTCCATACAGAACGAAAAATACTTATTGGACGAGCTGTAAGTCTTTGAACTTATATGGTCTTTAGATTTCGATTTTGCTGCACACTTAAGATAAAGCATTAGTCCACAACTAATCTTTGTTCTCTTAAATTAGTCTTTTGCTAACATCAAAACTCAAGGGATTAATGGACCATAACCACTTTGGTACCAACAATATAGGTAAATTTCATCAACTGTATACTGCATTTTATACAACACCCGTAAGGGATATGAAATTTATTAAAAGCCTCTTAGCTTATCCTCAATAAATGCAATTCTAGCACTTCTCATGAATCTCACACCATAAGAAAGGACTTTCAATGTGCTAGCAGGATTAACAATGACTTGTTATTACCCATATGAACCTTTACATGGGGTCTCCACTCAAGAGGTTAGGTCACCATCATTGTTAATTTTCAATTGGCTTAAGTCCCATTCCCCTCGACGTGGTATTTATCAAGTTCCTTCCCAAAGGCTTAGTCAGAGGATCCGCCAAGTTCACTTCTGACTTTACATAATCGATCGATGTAATTCCATCCTTTAGCAGCTGCTTTATCACTCCATGTCTCAACCTAATGTGTCTGTTCTTACCATTATAGGTTTTATTGCTTGCAATAAAAATTGATGCCTTATTGTCACAATGTACAGACAAAGAAGAAGTTGGCTTTATTCCCAACGGAATATTGTCTAAGAAATTCCTTAACTATTTTGCCTCATTACAGCCCTTCTCCAGAGCAATAAACTCTGATTACATGGTGGACTTTGCAAGTAATGTCTGCTTGGCTGATTTCCAAGTTACTGTACCCCCACCAAGGGTGAATACAAAGCCACTAGTGGATTTGATCTCATCCGAATCTGAGATCCAGTTAGCATCACTGTATCCTTCTAATACAGCAGGAAATCCACTATATGCAATACCAGAGTTCATGGTACCTCTCAAATATTTCATTAGTCTACTCAAGGCAGCCCAATGATCATTATTAGGATTATGAGTATATCTACTCAATCTACTTACAGCGTATGCTATGTCAGGTCTAGTGTAATTCATCAAGTGCAACAGACTTCCAATGTTCTGTGCATACTGAGACTGGGCAACCGGGTCGCCAATATTTTTCTTCAACTAGGAGTTAGAATCATAAGGGGTACTCAAGGGGTTGACATCAAAATGTCCAAACTTATTTAAGAGTTTCTCAACATAGTGTTCTTGTGACAGTGATATACTATCACACTTCCTTATGATTTTAACAACCAGAATTACACTAGCCTCTCCCATGTCTTTCATGTCAAATTTGGATGCAAGAAAATGCTTAGTTTGATGCACTATGTCAAGGCAAGTACCAAAAATGAGCATATCATCCGCATATAGACAAATAATCACACATTCACCATTCACTAATTTAGTATACACACATTTATCAACTTCAACAGAAGAGAAACCATCACCAATCAAAGTTGGATCAAACTTTTCATGCTATTGTTTAGGCGCTTGTTTTAGACCATATAAAGATTTGATTAGTTTCCACTCTTTGTTTTCTTGACCAGGAACTACACACCCCTCAGGTTGTAACATTTAAATTTCTTCTTCTAATTCTCCATTTAAAAAGGCTGTTTTGACATCCATTTGGTGAATAACCAAATTATATGCAGAGGCTAAAGCAATCAAAACTCGAATAGAAGAAATTCTAGTTACAGGAGCAAAAGTATCAAAATATTCTATGTTTTGTTTTTGAGTAAAACCTTTTGCTACTAATCTAGCATAGTTCCATTAAGATGATATTTTCTTTTGAAAATCCATTTGTAACCAATTGGTTTTGCTTCCGGAGGTAAACTCGCTAAAACCCAAGTATTATTACATTTAGTAATCGACTATTTCATATTTAAGGCCTTCTTTCCAAAAGGATGCATTAGGTGAAGAAAAAGCTTCAGAAATGGTTAAGGGATCATCATCAACAAGATAAGTGTAAAACTCATTTCCAAAAGATTTTTCTTTTCTTTCTCTTTTACTTTTTCTCAAATCATTATGCAAATCCTCATGTAAGTCATTACATGAATTATGGGCAGATGTTTCAGGGTTCTTCTCTATTTTTAGAGGAAAAACATTTTCAAAGAAGTTTGCATTTTTTGTCTCAATTATAGTCATACAATCAAGCACATCACTTTTTAAAACTAAGAATATATAAGCAGCACTATGATCAGCATAGCCAATAAACATGCAATCTGAAGTTTTAGAGCCTATTTTTCTTTTCTTTGGATCAGGTAGCAAAACTTTAGCTAAACACCCCGACACTTTTAAATATTTTAAATTTGGTTTATAACCCTTCCATAACTCATATGGAGTTATACCCGTTTTCTTATAGGGAATCCTATTTTGTAAATGACATGCAGATAATAAGGCTTCACCCCAAAGATTATTAGGTGCATTAGAACTAATTAAAAGAACATTCATCATTTCTTTTAAAATCCTATTTTTCCTTTCAGCTACTCCATTCGATTGGGGAGAATAAGGAGGTGTTGTTTCATGAATTATTCCTTCCTTTTCACAAAAATCATTAAATAAAGTATATTCACCACCTCTATCCGATCTTACTCTTTTAATCTTTTTATTTAATTGATTTTCTACTTCTTCTTTATACAAGAGGAACATTTCAAAGGCTTCATCTTTATTTCTAAGTAAATACACTTTGGTATATCTAGAAAAATCATCAATGAAAGTCATGTAATAATTTTTACCACTTCTAGTCATGGTTTGTTTTAATTCTCCTAAATCAGTGTGAATTAATTCTAGTAATTCAGAATTCCTTTCTACAGAAAAACATGATTTTTTAGTCGTTTTTGATTTAGCACATATTTCACATTTACTTAAACATGCATCACTATAACCAAAAATTAAACCAAGATATTGCATTTTCTTAATTTAAGAAGCACTAACATGTCCTAGTTTAGCATGCCATATATCCATAGAGTCAATCAAGTAAGCAGCAAATGAAGCATTTTCATTAAAAACTTCAGCAACATTGAGTACAAAATGTCCTTGGTTACAGTAACCTTTCCCCACAAGTACATTATTTTTTGTCATCACAATTTTATCAGATTCGAAAGACACCTTAACCCCAACCTTTCCTAGCAGTCCAACAGAAATTAAATTTGCTCTTATGCTAGGTACATAAAGTACATTGTTGAGAGTTAGGGTCTTGCCAGATGTGAGTTTCAGAAAAAACTTTCCTTTTCCAAGAACTTCAGTAGTTCTAGAGTCACCAAGGTACACTAATTGTTCTCCATCCCCCACAGAATCGTAGGAGGTAAACATGTTCTGATTTGCACAAATGTGCCTGGTAGCTCCAAAGTCTACCACCCAATCACTCACACTAGCCATCAGCGAGGCTTGCGAAACAACCGTAACAATTATGTTATCTCCTTCAACCAATTTTGCCTTTGGTTTAGGAGGATTTTCATTCCTCTTTCTGTAACGGCATTGAGCTGCACGATGGCCTGGTTTGCCACACACATAACAGTTTCCTCCACTATTCTTGAAAGTGGGATTATTCACCTTAGGTACAAATGGGGTTTTACTATAATCAGACTTTTTGTAGGGTTTGTTGTCATACCTCTTTTTGTTATTGGCTTGAATCATGTTTGCACTCGCAGCGAGTGCCTTTGCCCTTGCAACCTTAAGCTCGTTTCTGTTAGTGTCTTCAATAATGATATGGGTGATCAGATCAGCAAGCGAAATCTGCTTGTTTTTGTGCTTGAGGTGCTGTTTGTAGTCCTTCCATGATGCATGCAGTTTTTCAATAAGCAGTCTAGCAACAAAGTCATCTGGCAGAGTTATTTTTTCAGCCTTTAGGTCCTCCAACAGTTTGTGATATTCATTGATTTGGTCCTTAACGTCATCATCTTCATTCATCTCCCACTTATAATAGTTTCTAATCACGAACTTCTACCTCCCAGTATCTTCAGCAGTGTATTTCAGCAGTATAGACTCCCAGATTTTGTTTGTTTCCTTGTAAGAGCAGTAAACATTAAAACGTTCATCAGATAATGTACTAAGAATGATATGCCTACAAACCTTATTAGCATGAGACCAGTCCTCCATTGTCTTAGATGGAACAGTAGAATCTGGTTTCGAGGTGGTGAGGGCATGAGCCACACCGTGCATGTCAAGAACAGAGTAGACACGCTCCTGCCAATGTTTGAAGTTTCTGCCTTCGAACATTTGTATCTTTGATACATCAGGAAAAGGTTTGGAGTGTGCGACTTTGTGAACCACGACAAGTGTAGGCGACTGGCGGTCGGATCTCGCAGGCGATTGATTGTTATCTGATTCGGCCATATTCCTTGAGATTGATGTAACAAAACCGAAACAAATAGGAAGTACTGGTCAGGGGCGTGCTGAAAGCACTGTCCTCAATGAATATTTCGCAGCAGTCAAAATTTCCCCAGGATACAGCTGACTCCTCTTGGCTATTCAAATGCCAAGACTCAACAAGAACTAGCAGAGAGCTGTGTTCGAATTACATGTATTGTACCCGTAATTGAAGATGAGTTTATATAGAAAAGATATTAACGTTGGAATGATAAGATAACTCTTGGAAACAGAAATTGGGGAATCGGAAAAATTAAAAGTGGACGGTGTTGACTCATGAAGATGGACGGTGGTCAGCTTTAATGTAGATGGTGGGTTGTCAAACGTTTATCTGAGGTAATCAAATGCACCGTCCAAAATATAGCTGTTTAAAGATAAGGTTTGTTAAATAATTAAATTATATTTTTTGACACTCCCTTAATCGTGTGCAAGGGGTAAATCAAAGGATTTACACAACGTTGGTCCAATTTGGGCCCACCCTCATGGACATGAGGCTTCCCCTTTCCGAAGCCCTTTTGTAGTCTTAAAATCTTTGTTTCCTTATAAACACTTGAGGAAGTCCATCAACAAGCAATATGAAACTTACCTCTTTTGAAATACTCATATATTCCAACAGTTCCATATGTCATCCTTTCAAATATGTATGCCAGTGCTGGGAGATGGGAAGACGATGCAACAGTTAAAAGGCTTATGCGGGAAAGAGGAGTGAAGAAGAAACTAGGTTGTAGTTGGATTGAGATAGATAAGAAGGTGCATGTCTTTGTGGCTGAAGACACTTCACATCCAATGATAAAAGAGATTCATGAGTACATGAGGGAGATGTTGAGGAAGATGAAGGAAGCAGGGTATGTGCTAGATATAAGATGGGCATTGGTGAAAGATGAAGAGGCCAAGGTTCTAAATTGCGGTTGCGGTCGCGGATGCGGTTGCGGTTGCGGCCGCTGCGATTGCGGTCGTTGCGGCCGCTGCGATGCGAAATGCGGCCGTTGCGGCGTGAAATAATTTTATAATTGCACAAAATGTAAAAAAATTATATAATTATTGAAATTCTTTATATATACTTTATTGATAGTGTTGTATAAATTTCAATTCATTTTTAAGACATTGCATTATCTTTGTGAATAATTTAAATTTAATTATAGTGAAACTAATATTATCATGAATAAACATTTTAAACACATATATAAGTACTGAATTAATAAAGAAGTAAGAAAGTGACAAACTTAAAAGTGCACAAATGTATACAAATCACAAATAAAAAGAAACTAGTCTAACATAAAATAATACACCCAGCTGTAATTTTGATTCTGAAAAACGTCACATTGTCACCATTTAGAAATAGGTCTTCTGTCTTCACTACAAAAAAAAAAATGATAAATACAAGCAAATTAATAAATTCAAAATAATAATAATAATAATAATAATAATAATAATAATAATAATAATAATAATAATAATAATAATAATAAATAACAAATATATGAATCAAAGATAATATAGATAGAACTTACATGACACTTTCTACCACATGGTGGAATGACGTGGAGGGTCATAACCTCTATTTTCACTTTGGCTATCATCTTGTGTAACTCCTTGCCCAAAGACATAATAAAAAAATCCACCACTTGATTGTTGATCATAAGGATCTTGATAATTCATTGATGGTTGGTGGTATGAGGGAGCTTGATCACTTGCATATGGATTATATGTGTTGAGATAAGGATATTGATAAGAAGGTGGATAAGATTGTTGACTACTTTGAGAAGAATCATTAATACCAAAGTCACTAAAACTTTGTGCAATACTAGAAGAGGAAGAATCTTCAAGTGGAACATTATGTTTTCTTTTTCCTCTCTTAGAATGTGACCCACCTCTTCTGCTATCAGGTAATGAACTACCAGAAGGAGCCATATCAGTCAAGCTCCTATAACGCCTATTATATGGTGAATCCTGATATTGATCATTTTGAAATTGCTCATCATCATCATCATTATCACCACCATCACCACCACCTTGTTCAGCTTCTACATCACCACCCCCATCACCACTATTATTACTTGGTGGACTTAAACCGCCACTATTTCCATTAGAATCATCATTATCATCAACAACTTCCAAATCTTCATCATCTGTATCCATTATGGGCAACCATTCTGCATTTTGTACACCATCTAATAGTGGATTTTCTCTCTCTTCAATCCATGGAGATAATGCATCATCTTCTTGAAATATATAATCAAGATTAATAGGATTAAAACTTGCTTCAATTTCATCTTGACTTTTTCTCATTTGATGCCTCATTTTCAACTTCATGTTGTAATGGGTGAAGACAAGCTTTTGTAACTTTTTATACTTCAGTCTATTCCTTGTCTTCGTGTGGATATAACTAAATGTGCTCCAATTCCTCTCACAATTTGTGGCTGAAGTTGTTTGACTGAGAACTTTTATAGCCACACGTTGAAGTTCAGGAGCACATGAACCAAAAATCAACCACCATTCAGCTTTATAAAGGAGCGCCAAAAATTAAACAAATTATTAGTTATATAATAAAAAACAAAGGTAAAGTTGATTGATTGATATAAAATAAAAATTAATATTTTACCTGGATTCATCTTAGACCAAGCTTTTTGAGCTTGAGGCGTACCAAATGTTTCACTCATTTCTCTAAAAAGCATTAACTATATAATATAACATAATATGTCAATACGTAAACATATATTGATAAACAATGATTTATAAGATTAAAAATATAAATATTCACTACTAACCTGGTTCAGAGCTTTAATTTGATCATCGATGTCCCTTTCTAATTTGGTGATGACCCTACTCGTTCCTTCAAATGTTTCTTTATAGACATCATCTCCATGTTCAACTCCATATTGAAATTGCGGATTAAGAAAATAACCTAAAAAAAGGATAATCAATTATTGTGGATGAAATTATTGTAAATATAAAAATTACATGATAAAATTAAATTTATAAGTTTTATTAACATACCAGCAGAATGAAGATCAGAATGCATGAAACTCCAGCGCTTGTCTATTATATCATTGTACCTGGAATGATAACGAGAAGCTTGTTGAATTGCTTGTTTAGCTCGATCAATGGCTTCATATATAAAACCCATTGTTGGTTTCTCGTCACCATCAACAAGTCTCAAAACTTTTACTATAGGCTCAAACACCTTCAATATGTCATTGGCCTTACTCCAGAATTCACTATCTTGAACAATTTTCCTTGCTTCAAATGCTGGTCCAGTTTTCTCCCTACCAAATTTGGATCTTCTAAACTCTTCAGAGCTGAACATGTTTCTTAGACCTTGCTTTTGCTTCACAATTGCTTGAAGTTGTAGAAATTGTGTTGCAAATCGGGTAACACCAGGACGAATAATTTCTCTACCTCCAGTATATTTTTTCATGAGATTTACAGTCCATATATGGTTATAGATAAAAGTTGTCACTATCTTTGCATCACTTAAGGACTTTTGTATATTTTTCTTTTTCCCTATATCCTCCAAGCAAAGATCTAAACAATGAGCCGCACAAGCAGACCAATACAAATGTGGCCTTTTCTTCATTAATTCTTGACCAGCTGCTTTTAATGCTGCTTCATTATCTGTAACCACCTGAACTACAAACTCTTCTCCCACTTCTTCCACAACTTTATCTAATATCTGAAAGTAGTATTCGGTATTTCTACTATCAACACCAGAAGCATCAATAGATTTCAAGAAAATCGTCCCCTTACTACAATATACCAAAAAATTCATAATATGAGTATGGTTGATACTGGCTGTCCAACCATCACACATTATTGTTACTCCTTTTTCTTTCCATGTACTCTTCAACTTATTCAACCACGCACACATTTTCTTATATTCATTCTCTAAATATACATCTGAGATTTCATAAGGAGTCGGACATTTAACCCCTTTACCTACCTCGGCAGCTGCTACGATCAAATTATGCAACCAAGGAGAGTTAGATAAATTCATAGGTAAACGCTCATAAATTATGAACTTGCTTACAGCCTCTCCAAGCTTCTTCCTCAATGTCTTCATGAAACCCTTACTGATTTTTGGCTGCTTCGTGCTTTTGCTCCTAACAAGGTCAATATCTGTAGATCTCAACTCAAAAGAGACATCTTGAGGAAGGGAAGAGCCACCTACACTTGCATGAGAGCTTCCACCTTGTTCATATATATTTTCATGCCCTCCTGTTTGTTGCCTGAATCGTTGCCTATCTTCCCATTCCTGTTGTGATCTAAGGCTTTCTTGTGTAACAAACCTCATTTGCTCATCACTAAGGTAATGCACATCATCCTCTTCATCATCTCCTCTCAAACGTGCTTCAAATTCGTCTTTTCTTTTCTTAGAGTCATTTTTCTTTGCTTTTCCATCAAGGAGAAGTTTCATCATATTTTCTCTAACCATTGTGTTCACTCTAGCACAACCAGCCACTTGTCCTTTCATATGTGCTATATGTTGTTTCAATCTTGTAATGCCACCTTTTATTATTTTGTGACAAAGTTTGCATTCGATGTTGTTCCGACTTCCAGCTATTTGTTTTCCAAAATGCCATCCAATATCTTCACTTGGAGCACCCTCTGATCTTGAAGTGGGAAATTCTTCTCTTGGTGGCATTGTGTATATTTTATATTACCTATTCAATATTTATAAAATAAATATCAAATTGCTTGAAAAAAATAAATATCAGACAATAATTGAATCAAGCTTACAACTTTAATATAGACTAGTAATTAGTTAAATACAAATAATCTAATTACTTACCTGTAATGTAAATAAATAACAATTTAACATAAAATATAAGGTTCTAATTGACTAAATACAATAGATCAAGTTAAAATATTGCGGAAAAAAAATAGATCAAGTTAATATGTAATGTATAATACTGATAGACATCAAATAAGCGCATCGGAAAAACGATCTCTTCTCCGGTATCCCCAATAATTTTGGGATAAAAGTTATCTGACCTAACCCAACTAGAATGTATTACCTCAATTAAATTTGTTATATTAATGATCAAGTCAAATGGTTCTGAGGTTCTCACCATTTGATTGAACCACCTAGATAAGATAAATTTACACTTGAGGTACCAAAAAATTCATCAAAATTGACTGAATAAAAATAATTAACCGAAAAAAATTTACTGATAAAAAAAATTGCTTCCCTTTACCAGTTGAATCCCACTCCCAACAGCCTTCACGAATGTTCTTCCACGGCAGTGGCAGGCACTACCTTATTATTAATTACCTAACCTAATCTTCAGTGTCTATTGTCTAAAGTCTCTGACTCTCTCCAATCTCCATTCTCTGATTTCTCTCATCTCTCCCTCTCGGCCTCTCGTCTCGCCCTCTCCCTTTCAAGTTTCAACCCCCTTCATCAACCTCAAGCCTCACAATCACAAGTCACAACTCTGTTTCTATGTCTCTTCTCAAGATGAAGCCCTCACCCCTCAGCCAGTCACCCTCCTCAAGCCGCCGCATGCCTCTTCTCTCCCTCTCAACAAGCTCTTAACTCTGTTTCTGTGTCTCAACTCATGCCAAAATCGCCGCGACGCCGCCCACCACCGTCACGGCGTCACCCACCACCGTCACCCACTTTCCCTTCCACCACCGTCACCCACTTACCCTCCCACCACCGTCACTCATTCCCTAAGTCCCAAGATCAAACATGAGATGAGAAAGCAGAGGACAACTCACCAGAAACCAGAAATGGCAGATCGAGGCAGCAAAGGAGAAGGGCGTGACCGTGAGGCAGTAGAGGACAACCGCCGTTGGAAGATTGCTTCACTCTTCAGATAGATCGGGTCATCGGGGGCGAGGCAGAGACGCAGAGTGTTGAGGGCTTGAGCAGTTGAGCTTGAGGCAGAGGCGCAGGGAGAAAAGAGATGAAGCAATAAAGCATAAAGGTACAACTACAAGTCTACAATCTTATCATAAATGTATGAGGTCAGAAATTTTTGATTTTGAAAATAACGGGGAACGGGGAACGGGGAAAGGGGTGATGCGGGGGTGATGCGGTGATGCGGTCCGTTACGGATCCGCGGTGGCCCCGTTGCGGACAAAATGCCGTTATGTTGCGGCCGTTATGGGAGATTTCGAATCTCACCGCAATTGCGGCCCGATGCCGTTGCGGCCACCGTCGCATCCGCAATATTGCGGCCGCAATATGTATTGCGGACCGCATTTTAGAACATTGGAAGAGGCAGCGGCAGAAGAGAGAGAAAGAAGGTTATTGCATCACAGTGAGAAACTGGCAGTGGCATTTGGTCTGCTCTCGACTGAAGAAGGGGTGCCAATACTAGTTGTGAAGAACCTAAGAATTTGTGGTGATTGCCACAATGCCATTAAACTTATTTCGGCCATTGCTGGCAGGGAAATCACAGTTAGAGATTCTTACAGGTTTCATTGCTTTAAGGAAGGGCAGTGTTCATGTAGGGATTATTGGTGATAACATAATCAAAGGTTCTACTTCAGTGGGAACATGAGTTAGGCTACCATATTAGATTATTAGTTATAGACTAAAGACCTAATTGGTTCTCGACAAAAAATCATCGTGACATTTTGGTCAGAAATGAAAAATACAAATTTGTCTTGAAGAATGTAAAATGTGAGTCAAAATAGTCCTTGACAAGGATTGAAATGTCCCTAAAAATTACTGTAAAAAGGATCAATTCAACCTGTATTTTACATTCTTAAGGATTAAATTGATATTTTCATTTCTCAGGAATCAAAATATCACCTTATTTTTTTTGTCAAGTACCAATTTAAGCTTTTATTCTTAGTTATATACCTAGTAGGCATCTAAAGCTAATATAATACTGGATAAAATGACCGGTTTAGTCTTTGTTTATTCAGTGTTCTGTCAATAACAATTCTATAATCATACCGGCACAACTTGTTGAACTCAACTGCGTGCTTGCAGAGCTTATTTGCTGAAGCCTGCTGACAACTATAGTTTGAAGTGATTTCACTTTTCCATTTAGAGCTGTGTACTTCTGACTTAGTGAAAGCCCGAAGTCAGTTGTATTTAAGTCACTTGTATAAGAATAGTAATATATAGAATAATAAATACATAATTACCATCCAAAGATAAAATATTTTGTTCTCGATTCATTACAAATTCACCAAGTTTACTGTTATACACATTCTTAACTTTACCACTTGCTATCATATACTTTTTAGCTTTAAATGGTTTCTTTGAACAAAAGCTGATTGGCTAGATAAATGATGATGAAGACTGACTATACTTTCCAAATTGATTTCTCTGTATATTTGTAGATGGTAATTGAAATCCAGAACAAAGTGAAGTAATGTGTTCAAACTACAAATAAAACCACTTAACATTACCATCTGTGAGATTAGGACATTTGGCTCATTTTTTTTGTATTCTCGCAATGATGCATTGGTGTCAGAAATATTTATGCTTGAAAGACATTTTGGCATATTATCTAGAAAAAATTATGGCTCTACATATTTTGAAATCAAAGATGACTTCCGAAGTTTTTGTTTTTCTGGCAACTTCTCAGCCATGATAATATTCCACCGACAACACGAGTATCTTTCCAAAATAATGATTGTACTAGTAGTTTGTCAGTCAAGCAAAACTGATATATTAGTTTTTTTTTTTTATACACTAGTATGGTAGTGTAGAAATCTAAGAACAAATAAAGATGAAGCAGAACACACGTTCGGATGAATCCAGAACCAAGAACAATTGCTAGCAGAACACACTATGCCAGAGAGAGATTGAGAGAAAAGAGTGAAACTCAATATAGAAATGATTGCAAATGAATCACTTGATTGACGAAAGAGAAAAAATAAGTTTATATACATCAGCTAACTCATAACTAACTGATGACTGCTCCAACTAACTTGCTAACTACTTTAGGTAATTAAACTAAATTAACTAACACAATTAATTAAGTTTTGTCCGGTAAGACCCCCGCACAAGCTAGAGCAAAGATGTTGAGAAAGCCCAACTTGGATTGAATATCTTGATAGGCTTGGGAGTTGAGAGGCCTGGTCAATATATCAGCAAGTTGCAAAGCTGATGGAACCGGCAGAAGCTTAAGTAGACCAGGGGAAGATTTCTCCCGGACTATGTAGCAGTCCAACTCTATGTGTTTGGTCCATTCATGAAAAACGGGGTTGGCAGCAATGTACATAGCAGATTGGTTATTACAAAAGAGGAGGGCTGGAGAAATGGATTGGACTTGGAGATCTTGTAGTAGATATGTGAGCCACTGCAATTCACAAGTTGTGGCAGCCATAGCCCAATATTCAGCTTCACAAAAGCTGTGGGAAACGGTGGTTTGCTTCTTGGACTTCCAAGAGATGAGGGAAGAGCCAAGCAAAATGCAGTAACCGGTGATCGATCTTCTGGTGTCAGGGCAGGTGGCCCAGTCACTGTCACTGTCACTGTATGCTTTTAATTAGACTGTAGAAGAGGTAGGAAAATGAAGACCAAGGCCAGGAGAGCCTTTAATGTACCTTAATACCCGCAAGGCTGCAGCATGGTGCATAGTGGTAGGTTTGTTCATGAAGTGAGAGAGCTGTTACACCGCAAAAGCAATATCAAGGTGTGTTGTTGTGAGATAAAGTAACCTACCAACCAATCTCCTGTATGCGGGAACATCATCAAGAGGAGCCGAATTGTCTTGATGGAGATGTGCCTTGCTGTCCATGGGAGAAGTAGCAGGCTTGCAAGCAAGCTGACCAGCATCTACTACTACTTCCAAAGCATATTTCCTCTGATTCACAACTATACCAGAAGGATTTTGAGCTACTTCTAGGCAATGTTCTAAAATGCGGTCCGCAATACATATTGCGGCCGCAATATTGCGGATGCGACGGTGGCCGCAACGGCATCGGGCCGCAATTGCGGTGAGATTCGAAATCTCCCATAACGGCCGCAACATAACGGCATTTTGTCCGCAACGGGGCCACCGCGGATCCGTAACGGACCGCATCACCGCATCACCCCCGCATCACCCCTTTCCCCGTTCCCCGTTCCCCGTTATTTTCAAAATCAAAAATTTCTGACCTCATACATTTATGATAAGATTGTAGACTTGTAGTTGTACCTTTATGCTTTATTGCTTCATCTCTTTTCTCCCTGCGCCTCTGCCTCAAGCTCAACTGCTCAAGCCCTCAACACTCTGCGTCTCTGCCTCGCCCCCGATGACCCGATCTATCTGAAGAGTGAAGCAATCTTCCAACGGCGGTTGTCCTCTACTGCCTCACGGTCACGCCCTTCTCCTTTGCTGCCTCGATCTGCCATTTCTGGTTTCTGGTGAGTTGTCCTATGCTTTCTCATCTCATGTTTGATCTTGGGACTTAGGGAATGAGTGACGGTGGTGGGAGGGTAAGTGGGTGACGGTGGTGGAAGGGAAAGTGGGTGACGGTGGTGGGTGACGCCGTGACGGTGGTGGGCGGCGTCGCGGCGATTTTGGCATGAGTTGAGACACAGAAACAGAGTTAAGAGCTTGTTGAGAGGGAGAGAAGAGGCATGCGGCGGCTTGAGGAGGGTGACTGGCTGAGGGGTGAGGGCTTCATCTTGAGAAGAGACATAGAAACAGAGTTGTGACTTGTGATTGTGAGGCTTGAGGTTGATGAAGGGGGTTGAAACTTGAAAGGGAGAGGGCGAGACGAGAGGCCGAGAGGGAGAGATGAGAGAAATCAGAGAATGGAGATTGGAGAGAGTCAGAGACTTTAGACAATAGACACTGAAGATTAGGTTAGGTAATTAATAATAAGGTAGTGCCTGCCACTGCCGTGGAAGAACATTCGTGAAGGCTGTTGGGAGTGGGATTCAACTGGTAAAGGGAAGCAATTTTTTTTATCAGTAAATTTTTTTCGGTTAATTATTTTTATTCAGTCAATTTTGATGAATTTTTTGGTACCTCAAGTGTAAATTTATCTTATCTAGGTGGTTCAATCAAATGGTGAGAACCTCAGAACCATTTGACTTGATCATTAATATAACAAATTTAATTGAGGTAATACATTCTAGTTGGGTTAGGTCAGATAACTTTTATCCCAAAATTATTGGGGATACCGGAGAAGAGATCGTTTTTCCGATGCGCTTATTTGATGTCTATCAGTATTATACATTACATATTAACTTGATCTATTTTTTTTCCGCAATATTTTAACTTGATCTATTGTATTTAGTCAATTAGAACCTTATATTTTATGTTAAATTGTTATTTATTTACATTACAGGTAAGTAATTAGATTATTTGTATTTAACTAATTACTAGTCTATATTAAAGTTGTAAGCTTGATTCAATTATTGTCTGATATTTATTTTTTTCAAGCAATTTGATATTTATTTTATAAATATTGAATAGGTAATATAAAATATACACAATGCCACCAAGAGAAGAATTTCCCACTTCAAGATCAGAGGGTGCTCCAAGTGAAGATATTGGATGGCATTTTGGAAAACAAATAGCTGGAAGTCGGAACAACATCGAATGCAAACTTTGTCACAAAATAATAAAAGGTGGCATTACAAGATTGAAACAACATATAGCACATATGAAAGGACAAGTGGCTGGTTGTGCTAGAGTGAACACAATGGTTAGAGAAAATATGATGAAACTTCTCCTTGATGGAAAAGCAAAGAAAAATGACTCTAAGAAAAGAAAAGACGAATTTGAAGCACGTTTGAGAGGAGATGATGAAGAGGATGATGTGCATTACCTTAGTGATGAGCAAATGAGGTTTGTTACACAAGAAAGCCTTAGATCACAACAGGAATGGGAAGATAGGCAACGATTCAGGCAACAAACAGGAGGGCATGAAAATATATATGAACAAGGTGGAAGCTCTCATGCAAGTGTAGGTGGCTCTTCCCTTCCTCAAGATGTCTCTTTTGAGTTGAGATCTACAGATATTGACCTTGTTAGGAGCAAAAGCACGAAGCAGCCAAAAATCAGTAAGGGTTTCATGAAGACATTGAGGAAGAAGCTTGGAGAGGCTGTAAGCAAGTTCATAATTTATGAGCGTTTACCTATGAATTTATCTAACTCTCCTTGGTTGCATAATTTGATCGTAGCAGCTGCCGAGGTAGGTAAAGGGGTTAAATGTCCGACTCCTTATGAAATCTCAGATGTATATTTAGAGAATGAATATAAGAAAATGTGTGCGTGGTTGAATAAGTTGAAGAGTACATGGAAAGAAAAAGGAGTAACAATAATGTGTGATGGTTGGACAGCCAGTATCAACCATACTCATATTATGAATTTTTTGGTATATTGTAGTAAGGGGACGATTTTCTTGAAATCTATTGATGCTTCTGGTGTTGATAGTAGAAATACCGAATACTACTTTCAGATATTAGATAAAGTTGTGGAAGAAGTGGGAGAAGAGTTTGTAGTTCAGGTGGTTACAGATAATGAAGCAGCATTAAAAGCAGCTGGTCAAGAATTAATGAAGAAAAGGCCACATTTGTATTGGTCTGCTTGTGCGGCTCATTGTTTAGATCTTTGCTTGGAGGATATAGGGAAAAAGAAAAATATACAAAAGTCCTTAAGTGATGCAAAGATAGTGACAACTTTTATCTATAACCATATATGGACTGTAAATCTCATGAAAAAATATACTGGAGGTAGAGAAATTATTCGTCCTGGTGTTACCCGATTTGCAACACAATTTCTACAACTTCAAGCAATTGTGAAGCAAAAGCAAGGTCTAAGAAACATGTTCAGCTCTGAAGAGTTTAGAAGATCCAAATTTGGTAGGGAGAAAACTGGACCAGCATTTGAAGCAAGGAAAATTGTTCAAGATAGTGAATTCTGGAGTAAGGCCAATGACATATTGAAGGTGTTTGAGCCTATAGTAAAAGTTTTGAGACTTGTTGATGGTGACGAGAAACCAACAATGGGTTTTATATATGAAGCCATTGATCGAGCTAAACAAGCAATTCAACAAGCTTCTCGTTATCATTCCAGGTACAATGATATAATAGACAAGCGCTGGAGTTTCATGCATTCTGATCTTCATTCTGCTGGTATGTTAATAAAACTTATAAATTTAATTTTATCATGTAATTTTTATATTTACAATAATTTCATCCACAATAATTGATTATCCTTTTTTTAGGTTATTTTCTTAATCCGCAATTTCAATATGGAGTTGAACATGGAGATGATGTCTATAAAGAAACATTTGAAGGAACGAGTAGGGTCATCACCAAATTAGAAAGGGACATCGATGATCAAATTAAAGCTCTGAACCAGGTTAGTAGTGAATATTTATATTTTTAATCTTATAAATCATTGTTTATCAATATATGTTTACGTATTGACATATTATGTTATATTATATAGTTAATGCTTTTTAGAGAAATGAGTGAAACATTTGGTACGCCTCAAGCTCAAAAAGCTTGGTCTAAGATGAATCCAGGTAAAATATTAATTTTTATTTTATATCAATCAATCAACTTTACCTTTGTTTTTTATTATATAACTAATAATTTGTTTAATTTTTGGCGCTCCTTTATAAAGCTGAATGGTGGTTGATTTTTGGTTCATGTGCTCCTGAACTTCAACGTGTGGCTATAAAAGTTCTCAGTCAAACAACTTCAGCCACAAATTGTGAGAGGAATTGGAGCACATTTAGTTATATCCACACGAAGACAAGGAATAGACTGAAGTATAAAAAGTTACAAAAGCTTGTCTTCACCCATTACAACATGAAGTTGAAAATGAGGCATCAAATGAGAAAAAGTCAAGATGAAATTGAAGCAAGTTTTAATCCTATTAATCTTGATTATATATTTCAAGAAGATGATGCATTATCTCCATGGATTGAAGAGAAAGAAAATCCACTATTAGATGGTGTACAAAATGCAGAATGGTTGCCCATAATGGATACAGATGATGAAGATTTGGAAGTTGTTGATGATAATGATGATTCTAATGGAAATAGTGGCGGTTTAAGTCCACCAAGTAATAATAGTGGTGATGGGGGTGGTGATGTAGAAGCTGAACAAGGTGGTGGTGATGGTGGTGATAATGATGATGATGATGAGCAATTTCAAAATGATCAATATCAGGATTCACCATATAATAGGCGTTATAGGAGCTTGACTGATATGGCTCCTTCTGGTAGTTCATTACCTGATAGCAGAAGAGGTGGGTCACATTCTAAGAGAGGAAAAAGAAAACATAATGTTCCACTTGAAGATTCTTCCTCTTCTAGTATTGCACAAAGTTTTAGTGACTTTGGTATTAATGATTCTTCTCAGAGTAGTCAACAATCTTATCCACCTTCTTATCAATATCCTTATCTCAACACATATAATCCATATGCAAGTGATCAAGCTCCCTCATACCACCAACCATCAATGAATTATCAAGATCCTTATGATCAACAATCAAGTGGTGGATTTTTTTATTATGTCTTTGGGCAAGGAGTTACACAAGATGATAGCCAAAGTGAAAATAGAGGTTATGACCCTCCACGTCATTCCACCATGTGGTAGAAAGTGTCATGTAAGTTCTATCTATATTATCTTTGATTCATATATTTGTTATTTATTATTATTATTATTATTATTATTATTATTATTATTATTATTATTATTATTATTTTGAATTTATTAATTTGCTTGTATTTATCATTTTTTTTTTTGTAGTGAAGACAGAAGACCTATTTCTAAATGGTGACAATGTGACGTTTTTCAGAATCAAAATTACAGTTGGGTGTATTATTTTATGTTAGACTAGTTTCTTTTTATTTGTGATTTGTATACATTTGTGCACTTTTAAGTTTGTCACTTTCTTACTTCTTTATTAATTCAGTACTTATATATGTGTTTAAAATGTTTATTCATGATAATATTAGTTTCACTATAATTAAATTTAAATTATTCACAAAGATAATGCAATGTCTTAAAAATGAATTGAAATTTATACAACACTATCAATAAAGTATATATAAAGAATTTCAATAATTATATAATTTTTTTACATTTTGTGCAATTATAAAATTATTTCACGCCGCAACGGCCGCATTTCGCATCGCAGCGGCCGCAACGACCGCAATCGCAGCGGCCGCAACCGCAACCGCATCCGCGACCGCAACCGCAATTTAGAACCTTGCTTCTAGGCCTAAGAAAAATTTGAGATCACCCAAATCATTAATCTTGAAGGTGACGTCCAGGGCAGCCTTTATAATGTCGATTTCAGTTGAATTATTCCGTGAGTATAACATCATCCACGTATACTAAGAGAGTAGTGAATGAGCCAAGTGAAGACTTAACAAAGACCGAATAATCACTTTTTGATTGAGAATATCCAGAAGCTAAAAGAAAGCTAGAGAGCTTGGCAAACCACTGCCAGCTAGCTTATTTAAGGCCATAAAGAGACTTCTGCAATTTGCATACTTGGTCATGATGACTAGGAGAAAGGCCAGGTGGTAAAATCATGTACACATCTTCATACAAGTCTCTGTGTAGGAAAGCATTGACATCCAATTGTTTGAGAGGCCAGCCATGAATGGAAGCTAAGGACAGAACCAGCCTCACGGTTGTCATCTTAGCTATTGGAAAGAATGTATCTAGATAGTCAATGCCTTCGGTTTGAGTGTAACCCTTGGCTACTAATCTGGCTTCGCACCTCTCTATAGAACCATCTGCTTTGTGTTTTATCTTAAACACCCACTTGCAACCAATGGGGGTTGTTCCTTGAGGAAGATCAATCAAAATCCAAGTTTGGTTTGTTGCAAGAGCATCTAACTCAACTTGTATAGCCTGCTTCCAGCAATATTGTTTGATGGCTTGGTTGTGTGTAGATGGTTCAGCCTCAGTAGACAAGGATAAAAGAAAAGCTTCATGAGAAGGGGAAAGGGAATCATATGATAAGTAAGAAGAAATAGGATAATTTACGGTGGAAGGAGAACTGGTAATAGCTTTGGCAGCAACAAGGTTGCAGTGATAATCATGTAAGTATGAGGGTGCCTTTCTCACTCTACTAGATTTTCTTGCCTGCATGTTGTTAGGGGAAGCTGTTGTACTAGAGGAAGTATTTTCTAAATGCAGAGAGATATCAGTATGATGAGAAGTGTTGGATGGAGGTGTGGTATGAGGAATGGGAGATGGATGGGTGTGAGGAGACAGCATCAGTAAGTCATCATATGTTGCGGGACTAATAGGTGATAGAGTGGGAAGAGGACAAGATGATGAAGCAGGAGTGTGTGAGGTAGAGAAAGGGAAGGTTAACTCATGAAAAATGACATGTCGAGAAACTAAGAGTTCTCTGGAATGAAGCCTTTTGTTCCAGCCTTGTAGCCTAGGAACATACACTTACTGGATCTAGGATCCAGCTTAGTCTTAGGTTCAGGGGATGTGCTAGCAAAAGCTAAACACCAAAACACTCTAAGGTGAAACAAATCAGGCAAAGTAGTGTGTAATTTTTCATGAGGAGAATGCTTGTGCAGTAAAGGTGTGGGAAGCAAATTGATGAGATGCACAACATGGATAACAGCATAAGACCAATATATTTTTGGCAAATGATTTTGGATCATCAGAGCTCGAGCTACATTCATGATGTGTTGGTGCTTACGCTCAACAACTCCATTTTGTTAAGGAGTGTATGTGCAAGTGGTTTGGTGAACAATTCCATTTTTTTTTTGAAAAGAAATCAGGCATCAAAAACTCGGGTCCATTGTCACTTCTTATAGTTTATATTTTTGCAATAAACTGTCTTTCAACTAAAGCAACAAAGTTCTGCAAAAACTGAGATGTTTCTCCCTTATTTTTCATCAAAAAAATCCAAGAGAATCTAGAAAAATCATCTACAATGGCCAGAAAGTACTTATGGCCATGGAAAGAGAGGGTAGGGAAAGGGCCCCTTATGTCCACATGAATCAAGTCAAAACATTTATTTGATTTGCTAGTGCTTATAGTAAAAGGCAATTTTCTCTGTTTTGCCAAGTGACAAGTGTCACAAACATAGTCTTTATTCAAAATGACAGAAGGAAAACTAGATTGAAGATCATTGGTACAGTTATTAGAAGGGTGACCTAGCCTAAAATGCCACAAGCTAGAGGGTGGTACAACAGTGTAATTAACATAAACATGACATGCTAAAGAAACAGTAGTGCCGATAGGCATCCTCAAAATGTACAATCCATGTGCACCTTAGTTGTACCAATCTTTTTCAACAAAATTGTCTCTTGAATCAGGTAGCAAGATGAATTAAAAGACATTCTATAAGGAAGATATAAGGTTAATTTTGCAACTGAAAGCAAGTTAAAAGAAAATGCTAGAATGTAAAGGACATCATGCAACATAAAATCTTGTGAAAAGTGAACAATTCCTGAATGACATGCATAAATGTTAGTTCCATTAGGAAGCTTGACAAGGATAAGTTTTATTTTGTGATATGACGAGTAATATGAGAGATTAGGACATATATGATCAATGGCCCCACTATCAATTATCCAAGAAGAGATTATTGGAATACCTGGTTCCTGTTGAATAGGAGAAGCACCAGAAGTCGAAGACATAATGATGCTAATCTGGTTTGAGGAATGTGTGGCCACTGGTGACTGTGATTGTTGTAGCAGGCTTAACAAACCTTGAAATTGCTTAGCAGTAAGACCAAAAACTGAATTATCATGTCCTTCCTTAGGTTCAGTTACCTCTGGATCAAGGTCCTCCTTATCAGCATTCACATCGGAGGCCATTGCATTAATGTGTCCTGGGTTCTTAAACTAGAAATTAGGTGGAAATCCATGTTTTCTGAAACATGTATCAATAGTATGGCCTGTTCTCCCATAGTGAAGACATTGCTTTCCACTATTAGAGCCTTTCCCATTTCCTCGGCCAAAATTGCTGCTTCAGCTCACAGCAGCTACCATTTTGGGTTCTGTTTCGTTCCCAAACAATTGCCTCTCTTGTTGTGTCACCAAAGAAAACACCCTACTCAGTGGTGGAAGTGGATCTATCAACATAATCTGGGATATCACATTTGAATAAGAATCATTCAACCCTTTCAAGAA
Source organism: Ammopiptanthus mongolicus (assembly GCA_039655645.1). Lineage (NCBI taxonomy): Eukaryota > Viridiplantae > Streptophyta > Magnoliopsida > Fabales > Fabaceae > Ammopiptanthus > Ammopiptanthus mongolicus. Next base: position 53,427,921 of record CM077344.1, read on the forward strand.
GCGGATTACTGATCTTGGGATCTATAGTTTGCAGCATTAACAAGTGCATCACAACTACACTTAACAACACAACTACATGTAGGAGGTGGCATGTAATTATCCAATTCCTCCTAAAGAATCTTCAACTCAGTAAAGTAATTCGAAACATTGAGCTAACCTTGCTTGAAAGAGGTTATGGATTCTTGCAATTCAACTATTCGAAACAAATTCCTTGAGAGAATCGATCTCTCATATCCTTCCATAAATCACCAGATTTATCAATCCAAAGGACATTTTGAGCAATTGAAGGCGAAACAGATCAAGTGATCCATGACACAACCATATTCTTTGCTCCTTGCCATATAGAGAAAGCAACATGTGTTTTTGATGGAGCAACAATCGTTCCATCAACAAACCCTAGTTTTTTCTTCAAAATCAAACTCAATTTCATGGATCTTTCCAATTGGTGATAGTGAAGGAACCTGTTTGAAACACAAGAAGGGGGTTGAATTGTGTTTCTTACGTTTTTAAAACTTTTCGTAAGCAGATATATATATTTTCGCAAAGGTTGGACGTTAAAACGACAATGGACGGAAAGAGCGTTTCCAAACACCAGTTGGACGCTTACTTAAAAGGATTAAGATAAAAGAACAAGCGCGTTAAGAAATCAATTCAATCCCAAAGAGTTAGTTAGAAAGTAAACTAAAGCAATAGCAAAGGAAAGAAAGGAACACAAAGATGTTATCCTGGTTCACTCTTCACTAAAGAGCTACGTCCAGTCCTCTCTACTTGAGAGCTTTCGCCAGTATAACAAAAACCTTTTTGTTACAAGTATTCAACACCTCTTTAGGCAAGTATTCTACACCTCTTCAGGCACACCAAGTATTCTTTTTACACAAGCCTCTTCAGGCTCAACCAACTAAGGCTTGAAAAGATTTGTTGTTCAACTAACTCACTAAGAGTGAGAATATGAAACTTAAGCTTAGAACTCTAAAGCAAAAATTTTCGCAGAGAGTGATATGAAGGTTAAAGATCAGAGTAAGCTTGTAAGCTTAGATTTTTTCTTTTCATAGCTTGTTTTATTTTATGCTTGTATATTTGTCCAGTTCAGCCGTGCATCGCTAGTTTGCATCTTCAAGATGAGAGATATTTATAGCCTTCTTGTTTTGATCAACTTCAGTCTTCAACGGTTGGAAAAGAATTCGTTCTGATTGAACATTAAATGCATTAGTCCGTTGAGTCTGATAGCTTGTTGAGGCTTCTGATCAGCAAAGTAGACTATCAGGTTTGATAGCTTGAAATAGGACTGACATCTTTTCCTTATACTCGAAAGTTACCTGTTGTCTTTCCTTATTGGAGAAGGTAAAATCCTTTTGTGTCAGGGCCAGACTGGCTTTAACTTTCGATGGTACGAAGATTACAAAGAATGTTTGTCCATAAGATACAAGCATTTACACATTGAATAATAAATTCAAATATTTTACATATACGTTCGCGCTAAAGCACATTAAAGCATATGTCACCGGACTTTTATTAAAGAGAGTGTCTAATAGAAAGAGTCTTTGGACTCAGATATAAAGTTGAGAGATTATGGTTTATACATAGCGAGAAATACTTATGGGACGGGCTGTAAGTCTTTGGACTTAGATTTTCTTGCATACTTAAGATAAAGCATTAGTCCACAGTATAATCTTTGTTCTCTTAAATTAGACTTTAGTTAACATCAAAACTCAAGGGATTAATGGACCATAACTACTTTGATTCCAACAATCTCCCCCTTTTTGATGATGACAAAACATACTAATTTGATAGAACAAAGTCTTCTAGAGAGCTAAGAAGCTCCCCCTAAGACAAAGACTATTTAACAGATAAAGCACAATGAAAAGATATAGTCCAATAAACACTGTTGTAAGACTTAGAAATATGTAAAGGCAAGCAATGAATCAGACAGGAATAGACAAATAGTATAAACAAAATGTTCAAACGATCTTAATCAAATTAATATTCCCTTTCTCCCCCTTTTTGTCATCAGACAAAAGAGAGACTTAACCATCATCGTCAGTTAAAAAAAATTAGGGAGGTGGAGGAGGAGGAGGAGAAGGTTTAGGGAGGAAAGTCTGAAACATGTCTACAATTTGTTTTAGCATAGCTGCATGACTTGCTTCAATAGCTCGTTGAACAAAGTCTTGAACCTTCTGAGGAACAGCAGAGATAGAGCTTTCAACAGTTGCTCTAGGTGCTTCAGGATTCTGTAGATCAGGAATCACAATAAGGGCATTGGACGGGGAGGGGTCAACCGGATGAACAATAGAGATAGCATTAGGCTGAGTGCTTTGATGTTCATAAGCATTGTGCTTAGACTCTCCTACTTCCTCTTGAGGGACAGCCGGATGAACTTCCTCGAGCACCAGAGAAGGTGTAGGAGTAGCTTCCTGAGCAAGTGGCTCAACCCAGGGAATGTCATCATCTTCCTCAATGTCTATGGGATACAAAGGAATCCCAAAGATGTCATCACCCAAGATCATGAATGTGACATCTGAGATTTTGTACATCCCAGGGACGGTTGAGGTATCCGATTTATCTCCTTCAGATAGTCCAGAAGATGATGCTTATGTTGTGCACCTCCAGATGGTGTTTTCCCAAACAATATGGGCATCATTATCTCCATTTTGCCAAACAAGTTGCTCCAAGCAACTTTTAAGAACATCTTCATCATCCCTTGGTATTTTCCAGAACATAGGATCAAAGGAAGTTGGAGTTGGCATTACAACCTTGTTTAGATGTTTTCGAGCATCTTCGTTCTTGCTCAGTTCAAGCATGGGAATTCTAGGACAAAATCTTGGAGGGACAGATCCAACAATGGTAGCTGCCTTCAGCTTCAGACATCTTCTAGGAAGGTTGTGTAGAATTTTCACTTGACGAGGCATCTCACATTCCTTCTTTATGGTGTAGTAGGGAATGAGATCTTTGATGTCTGAGTATTCTTTCTAGTCAGACGGATGGCTGGGAATGAACTTGATGTCTCTGTCCAGGACGAAATTTTTCAGACCATAGGTTCTGGACCTTTTCTCCTCAATGGTATCCCATTTTGGTTTCTCCTCATTTGGAAGGATAATGTGGCAACCCACATTGTAGTGGCACCACTGGAACTTCTTCTCCATGATGAGGTTGGGATAGATCTTTCTTGAGGAAAACCTCTTTTGACCAAGATCAGTGAGAAGGGGTCCAAGAGATGTATAACATTCACTGGGGAGAGGGTTGGTTGGAGTATAGAGGTGAGGTGTGTAGCTGGGAGAAGGAGGTAGAGTTTCTGGTTCATAGTCATATTCTAGGTAGGGATAATGAGGACGAGTAGGTGTGCTTGTTGCAACATCATTATCGAAATTAAGAGACAACACAGGCCAAACAGTTAAAGACTTGTTGTTTCTTATGAAGGGTGTGGGATCGATGTAGGGAAATGTTTGTCTTTTGTAGCGAGGATTAGGATATGGTGCACCATAGGCTTCAAAAGATTTGTTTCCCCATGGTGTGAACCAGTCTTGCGGTTCAGAAGGAGAGGGTGAAGAGATAGTTTGTGTTTGGGTTAGATCAGTTGCTTTTGGTACAATAACTGAATGAGTCTGAGGTTCAGAGTTACCTTGAGTCTTGGCCCGAGTGGACCTTGGTTTTCTCAGAGAAGGCTTAGACCAAGGTTCATCAGCTTTGCTTTTAATTACCTTAGCAATAGGTAGGTCATCATCGTCTTCTTCTTGTACAGTCTGAAGAATTAATTTTCTTTTTCTCTTCTTCTAGACAGATAGAGCAGAAGGACGAATAGAACTTTCCTTAACTGTTGGACGAATAACATGTTCAGTTGAGATAGTTTGATCAGACTCTTCTTCAACAGGCTGCGTCTTTCATGCACTTGGTGTTGCTCGAGGATTCTGGAGAGCAGCGCGGCATAAGGTATGGCAGTGTTCTTGCTAGACCCTTGGATATGAGACTTAAAGTTTGAGAACAGTAAGTGAGGCAGGTTCACTAGTCTTTCCAGCAGAAGGTTCACTAAGCAGAATTGATGTAATTTAGACACAGAGTCTTTTGAACCAGCTTTGTGAATGATGGACTTGTTGAGAATTCGATGCAAAACCATAGCCTGATCAATCATTCTCGAGGCTATTAGCTTATCAGACCAGTTTTTCAACAGACATCCTTTGATGGCTTCACTTCCACCTATGGCTTCTTCACCATCATCCTCAGTCGTCATTCCGCTTTGAGGACACCCAGTGGCATTAGAGATGGTGGCCTCAGAAACGATGACTTCTGTGTCGAGAATAGTGTTTTTGATTTCTCTGGCAGAAATAGTTGGGTTCTTCTAGAACTCTCTGATTAGAACCGGATAGATTACACGAGATCCTTCAAAGAAGCTTAGCCACCCAGTGGCGAGAATGAAGGGAGCAATATCGACTCCATTCTCAGCAAAGAAGGCTAGGTCAAATTTTGATTCGACCATGATTTCAGCATTGTCTACATTGAGGGATTTGCCTTTACCTTTAGTAGCAGCAGATGAAGAAGCAGCCATTGTTTCAGATGGGAACAAAGAGAGAAAGAGAGAGGTTGAAGATGAAGATTTTTGTAAAGGTTGCTCTTTTAACAAGAACGTTTTTCCTATAAAAACCGTTCGTATTTTCAATTTTGAAATAAGATAAAATAAAAAGAAGAGAGAGAAGTGAAACGATTTGCATTAAATGCCTGACACACGTTCCAGATGTTGAAACTATAAAAAGCAATTTTGTAATTATTGAAAACAAAACTAACTCAGTTAGGGAATGAGAAATAAATTTTCATTCGACAACGATTTAGTTCACTTAATGTAATCAACACATATTGGACTCACATGTATTGGACTAAAGCAAATATTGTACGCATGCACTGGACTCTTAATCAATCAATGAATTGCATGTTTAAATATTTTCTTATGAATGTAAACCTATCTTCAGCTAAGGGTTTGGTGAAGATATCTGCCCATTGATGGTCAGTATCAACAAATTGAATATCAATTATTCCTTTTTGCACATAATCTCTAATGAAATGATGCTTGATTTCTATATGCTTTGCCCTAGAATGCAATATGGGATTTTTAGATAAATTAATAGTAGCAGTATTATCACACATTATTGGAATATTACTTACAAACACGTTGTAGTCTTCCAACTGATATTTAATCCAAAGAAGTTGTGAGCAGCAACTTGCAGCAGCAATGTACTCAGCTTCAGCAGTTGATAGGGCAATTGTGCTTTTCCTTTTGCTTGATATTGAGACTAGATTGGCTCCAATGAAGTGAAACCTCCACTGGTACTTTTTCTTTCTATTCTGTCTCCAGCATAGTCGGCATTACAAAAACCAACTAATCTGTATTCATCAAATTTCTTATATAATAGACCCAGATTAGTAGAACCCTTAAGATATCTAAAGATTCTTTTAATTGCTAAGAGATGAGACTCTTTTGGATCAGATTGAAATTGAACACATAAGCAAACACTAAACATGATATCAGGTTTGGACGCAGTTAGATATAAGAGGGATCCAATCATATCTCTATAAACCTTTTGGCCTACCTTTTTTATCTTTGTCATCTTTGTTTAGTATGGACGTTGGATGCATTGGGGTATTCATTGGTTTTCAATCATCCAACTTGAAGCATTTCAGAAGCTACTCTTGTATACTTCGTCTGATGAATGTATACTCCGTCCGATGTTTGCTTGACTTGAAGTACGAGGAAGAATTTTAGTTCTCCCATCATACTCATTTCAAATTCTTTCTGCATTAACACAGAAAACTCTTGACAAAGAGATTCATCAGTTGCACCAAATATTATATCATCAACATAAATTTGAGCAACAATAAAATCCTTTTTGCTTGATTTTCGAAAAAGGGTTGTATCCACTTTTCCTCTTGAGAAACCATTCTCCATTAGGAATGAACTAAGTCTCTCATACCAAGCTCTAGGAGCTTGTTTGAATCCGTATAAAGCCTTCTTAAGCTTATATACATGCTCAGGGTGATTTTGATCTTCAAAACCAGGTGGTTGTACAATGTAGACTTCTTCATTAATGAAACCATTTAAGAAAGCACTTTTTACGTCCATTTGATAGAGCATAATGTTATGATGTGCAACATAAGAAAGTAATATACGTATGGCTTCTAGTCTAGCTACAGGAGCGAAAGTTTCAGTATAATCAATACCTTCCTCTTGTGAGTAGCCTTGTGCAACTAACCTTGCTTTATGCCTTACAACTTTGCCATCTTCATCCAACTTGTTTCTATAGACCCACTTGGTTCTAATGACAGACTTATCCTTTGTCAAGGAAACCAGCGTCCAAATGTCACTTCGTTGAAAATGGTTAAGCTCTTCTTGCATAGCGAGGATCCAACATTCATCCATCATAGCTTCGTTCACTGACTTCGGTTCCAATTTGGAGATGAAGGCTGAGTTAGCTTGTTCTCTGAATGTTGACCTTGTTCTTACTTTATCATTTGGTTTACCAATGATTTGATCCTCAAGATGGTAAGTCCTAAATTGTCATGAACGAGGGGTGTTAGCTACTTGTTGAGACGTTGATGCGTTTGGAGTTGTGTTTGATTTTGCATCTTCTTTAATCATTGGACGATCTTCTGTATCATTTAGATTTATATCTGCAAAAGATTCGTCTAGCTCGGATAATCTTATCAGGCTGTTTATCATCAAACTTAAAATGGATGGATTCTTCAATAACTGAAGTTCTAAAGTTGTAGACTCTAAAAGCTTTGGACGTTTCAGAGTATCCTAACAATATTCCATTACCTACTTTGGCATCAAACTTACCAAGTTGATCCTTAGTATTTAAAATAAAATAAAACATTGACATCCGAAATGGTGGAAATAAGAAATGTTGGGTTTGCATCCTTCCCATAGTTCATAAGGAGTCTTATTCAAGATAGGTCTTATGTATATTCTGTTTTGAATGTAGCATGCAATATTTACAGCTTCAGCCCAGAAGTGTTTGGAAACAGAATTATCACTGAGCATTGCCCTAGCCATATCTTGAAGAGATCGGTTCTTTTTCTCGACAAGACCGTTTTGTTGTGGTGTTCTAGGAGCAGAGAAATTGTGATGGATACCACTTTTATCATAGAACCTTTGGAAAAGTTCATTTTCAAATTCGCCTCCATGATCACTTCTGATTGAGCTATACATATGCCTTTTTCATTCTGAACACGCTTACAGAATATAGTAAAGACCTTGATAGACTCATCCTTGTAAGCAAGGAACTTAACCCATGTCCATCTAGTATAGTCATCTACTATGACAAGCCCATATTTCTTACCACTAACTGAAGCAGTCCTTGTTGGAGCAAACAAATCAAGATGCAACAACTCTAGTGGCCTTGAAGTACTAACAATGTTCTTGGACTCAAAAGAGTTCTTAACTTGTTTTCCTTTTTGGCACGCGTCACAAAGAGCGTCCGATCTATAAACAATCTTTGGTAGTCCTTTTACGGGGTTATGCTTGTTTAGCCTTGAGATTAATCTCAGACTTGCATGACCAAGTTTTTTGTGCCAGATCCATCGCTCATCTTCAACAGACACTAGGCATGATACACTTTGATTTGAGAGTTCCCCCAAGTTAATCATATAAAGATTATTTTGCCTCTTGGCAGTGAATAAGATAGACCCATCAGGGTTCTTGACCATACACTCGACTTTATTGAAGGAAACATCAGACCCACTATCACATAATTGACTTATGCTAAGCAAGTTGTGTTTTAATCCTTCAACCAGCAGAACATTATCAATAGAGGGAAAAGGATGCTTACCAATCTTACCAATTCCAACTATCTTTCCTTTCTGGTTGCCTCCAAAGGTGACCCATCCACCAGTCTTTTCACATAATTCTTGGAACATAGACTTTTCTCCCGTCATGTATGTTGGAACCAAAGTGGTTATGGTCACTAATCCCTTAAGTTTTGATGTTAACATAGGACTAATTTCAGAAGAACAAAGATTATTTATGGACTAATGCTTTATCTTAAGTGTGCAGGATAATTTATATATCTAAGTCCAAAGACTATCTAAGTCCAAAGACTTACGCTTGTCCAAACTCCAAAGTGGATTAGCTCTCAACGATAAAAAGTCTTTTTAATATAGCATCTTGAGTCCAAAGACTCTTCCTTTTATTATGTTGTAATCTTTAATTGGTTTTAGCGCGAACACATATGTAAAGCTTTTGAACTTATTATTCTATGTGTAAAAAGCTTATATTCTTTGAACAAGCATTCCTTATAATCTTCGTACCATCAAAATTGAAGCCAGACTGTTCCTGACACAAAAAGGATTTGACCTACTCCAAAAGGAAAACAAAAGGCAACTTTCGAGTACAAGGAAAAGGTGTCAACACCTCTTTAAGCTATCAAGCCTGATGGTCTACTTTGCTGATCAGAAGCCTCAACAAGTTATCAGACTCAACGGACAAATCCATTTAATGCTCAATCAGAACGGATTCTTTTCCAACCGTTGAAGACTAAAATTGATCAAAACAAGCCTGCTATATATATCTCTCATCTTGAAGATGCAAGAAGGCGAAGTGATGCTCAACAGAATCGAAGTTGAAAAATAGTCTAGCACATAAGACAACAAGCAATCAAGAGAAAAATATCAAAGCTTGCAAAGCTCTATCATTTTTTAACTTTCAAATCACTCTCTGCGTAGAGTATCGCTCAAGTGTTCTAAGCTTTAATTTCAAACCCTCACACTTAGTGAGTTAGTAGAACAAAACTCTTTTCAAAACCTAGTTGGGTGAGCCTGAAAAGGCTTGTGTAGAAAGAATACTTAGTGTGCCTGAAGAGGTGTTGAATACTTGTAATAAAAGGTTTTTGTTATAATGGAGAAAGCTTTCAAGTAGAGAGGACTGGACCTAGCTCTTTGGAGAAGAGTGAACCAGGATAATATCGTTGTGTCTCTTTTTCTCCCTTGCTCTTGTTTTTAGTTTATTTCTTAACTAACTGCTTGGGATTGAATTGATTTCTTATCGCATTGACCTTCCTTCAGAAAGCGTCCAAAGTTTTTAGAAACTCTCTTTGCATCCATCGCTGTTTCTTTGGCTAACATCTTTGCAAAAAAGATATATCTGCTTGCGAAAAGTTTTAAAAACGTAAGAAACACAATTCTTGTGTTTCAAACAGGCTCCTTCAATTGGTATTAGAGCTCAGCCTCTGGGTTGAGCACTTAGCCGTGTAGAGGAAAAGATCCTACAGCGGATATGGCAGGACAAGGTATGCCAAGCGAGAGTCAACCTGTTATGGAAGGCACTTCTATGACCAGACCTTCGTTCTTTAACGGAACCCATTACTTGTACTGGAAGGAGAGATTCAAAGGCATTATCTTAAGTACAAACTCAGTTCTTTGGGCCAGAATCATGAATGGTCCAAATGTGTGTCTCAACTCTGATGGGACAGAAAAACTGAAGATGACTAGACTGATGCCGAAAGAGCCAGGATGGAACAAAATCATAAAGCCAGATATGCTTTAATGTGTGCTCTCGGTCCTGATGAATTTCAGAAGATTCACGCATGTGAATCAGCAAAGCAAATCTGGGATACCTTGTCAAATCTCCATGAGGGGACCACCAAGGTAAAAGATTTAAAAATCATCATGCTGGTTGGCCAATATGAATTGTTCACCATGGTCGAAGGAGAGTCTATCTTGGACATGAAGGGTCGTTTTCAGACGATCATCAACAATCTAAAGTCCCTTGGGAAAGCTTACACTACCAAGGAGAATGTCACTAAAATTCTTAGAAGCTTGCCTAAGAAATGGATGCCACTTGTTACTGCAATCACCCAGGCCAAAGATCTATCTACTCTGACATTGGATGATCTGGTAGGAACTCTTCAAGTTCATGAATAGGAACTTGATCTTGATAATCCTGGAAAGAAAAATAAAGGGATTGCTTTGAAAGCTCAAAAGTCCAACAACTCAAAAGCTCTAAAAGCTGATGAGTCTAGTGATGATGATGATCAATCTGAAGTTTCAGACGATGACGAGTTATCCTTCATCTCCAAAAAGATTCAAAACATGTGGAAAAAGAAAAACGGGATGAAAAGAAGGCCATTTCAAAAGAAAAACTTCAGGGACCATGCTGAGTCCAAAGACAAAAGTCAGCTAGTTTGTTTTGAGTGCAACAAGCCAGGCCACTTCAAGGCTAACTGCCCCATGTTAAAAGACAAGAAGAAGTTTTTCAAAAAGAAGAAAAAGAACTTCATTGCAACCTGGGAAGATCTCAATTCGTCTGAAGAAGAAGAAGAAGAAGAAGAAGATGAAGAAACAAATAAGGAAGCTAATCTTTGACTTTGGTCCAACGTCCAAAACGAAGACTCATCGGATGATGAACAACTTGCTGTTCCCCAAAGAAAAAAATCAGGAAGCTACTTCTGAGAGAGGATGGAATGTTCCACCCGTTTTCAATGGAGCGGACTATCCTTATTGTAAATCAGTTTTTCAAATATACGTCCAAGCTCAAAATTATGAGTTGCGAAATATATTCACTAATGGAGATCATCAGCCAACAATCATTCTTGAGGACGGATCAACAGCGTCCAAACCTGAAGCTGACTGGACGAATGAGGATATCAGACGGTATTCGCTAAATGCTCGTGCCAACTGGTGTCTCATCAACGCTCTTGATCGATCAAGATTGGAGATGGTCTTGCAGTTCCAATTTGCTAAGGAGAAGCTGGACACCTTAGAGCAATTGTTCAGTCCAAGGAGTCTGTCTAATGGCAAACACTTCATCAGACGCTGAATCGGAGGAAGAAGAGGTATCTGATTCTGATTCTCTTCAAGAAGCATATGATGAACTGCTTAATGATTCCTCTTTATTGCATCATCAATATATTATGCTTAAAAGAAAATATTCAAAAATAAATAAAGAGTTGGAAGATACTAACAAGCAAAATAAGCAGCTCATTGAAGAAAACAATAAGCTGAAAGCTGAGAATGTGATTCTAACTGACAAACTCACCTCTGGGTCCAATGAACCTCACGAGGTAACCAGACTTAAACAAGAGGTATCTGACCTAACCAAAAGTGTTTTCGAACCTTGCTGGAGGGTCAGAGAAACATAACTTGATATTGAGGTATTCAAGATCACCTCACGATAAGTTTGACTTAGGCTATGACTCTGAGAAACAAGAAGCTTCTCAGAAAGTATCAAGAACCAATCAATATCATAAGGTTTTTCAATCTGATGGAAAGCAAAAAGAAACCAAACAGCATGCATCCAATACGTCTTGCAACTTATGTGGAAAGAGTGGTCATATCTTTTCGAAATCTATACACAAAAAGAGAAACTAAATGCACGATCGAAGACCATAGACTAACCAAAAAGGACCCAAGTTTATCTGGTACCTAAGAATATGATAATCCCCGTTGCAGATCTGCTTAGCAACACAAAGAAGACCCCAGTTCTGGTACTTGGACGGCGGATGCTCACGTCACATGACGAGAGAAAAGTCTATGTTCCAAGAACTATGTGAAAAGACTGGTGGATGGATCACCTTTGGAGGCAATCAGAAAGGAAAGATAATTGGAATTGGTAAGATTGGTAAGCATCATTTTCCCTCTATTGATAATGTTCTTCTAGTTGAAGGATTAAAACACAACTTGCTTAGCATAAGTCAATTATGTGACAGTGGGTCTGATGTTTCCTTCAATAAAGGTGAGTGTATGGTCAAGAACCCTGATTGGTCCATCTTATTCACTGCCAAGAGGCAAAATAATCTTTATAAGGTCAACTTGGGGGAACTCTCAAATCAAAGTGTATCATGCCTAGTGTCTGTTGAAGATGAGCGATGGAACTGACACAAAAGATTTGGTCATGCAAGTCTGAGATTAATCTCAAGACTAAACAAGCATAACCTCGTAAGAGGTCTACCAAAGATTGTGTATAGATAGGACGCTCTCTGTGACGCGTGCCAAAAGGAAAACAAGTTAAGAACTCTTTTGAGTCCAAGAACATTGTTAGTACTTCAAGGCCACTAGAGCTGTTGCATCTTGATTTGTTTGGTCCAACAAGGACTGCTTCTGTTAGTGGTAAGAAATATGGACTTGTCATAGTAGATGACTATACTAGACAGACATGGGTTAAGTTCCTTTCTCACAAGGATGAGTTTATCAAGTTCTTTACTATATTCTGTAAGTGTGTTCAGAATGAAAAAGGCATATGTAAAAGCTCAATCAGAAGTGACCATGGAGGCGAATTTGAAAATGAGCTTTTCCAAAGGTTCTGTGATGAAAGTGGTATCCATCACAATTTCTCTGCCCCTAGAACACCACAACAGAATGGTGTTGTTGAGAGAAAGAACCGATCTCTTCAAGAGATGGCTAGAGCAATGCTCAGTGATAATTCTGTTCCTAAACACTTCTAGGCTGAAGCTATAAATACTGCCTGCTACATTCAAAACAGAATACACATAAGACCTATCTTGAATAAGATTCCTTATGAACTGTGGAAAGGACGCAAACCCAACATTTCGTATTTCCACCCCTTTGGATGTCAATGTTTTATTTTAAATGCTAAGGATCAACTTGGTAAGTTTGATGCCAAAGTAGGTAATGGAATATTATTAGGATACTCTGAAACATCCAAAGCCTTTAGAGTCTATAACTATAGGACTTTAGTCGTTGAAGAATCCATCCATGTCAAGTTTGATGACAAACAGCCTGATAAGAGATTATCAGAGCAACATGATTCTTTTGCAAATATGAATCTGAATGATATAGAAGATCATCCAACACTTAACTAAGACGAAGTATCAGATGCAACTCAGGACGCATCATCGTCTCAGCAAGTAGTCAACACCCCTCATTCGTGGCAATTCAGGACTTATCACCGTGAGGATCAAATCATTGGCAAACCAAATGATAGAGTTCGGACAAGGTCAACTTTCAGAGAACAAGCTGACTCAGCCTTCATCTCTGAAGTGGAACCAAAGTCTGTAGACGAAGCCTTAATGGATGAATGTTGGATCCTCGCTATGCAAGAGAAGTTTAACCAGTTTCAACGTAGTGACGTTTGGACGCTGGTCTCTTTGCCAAAGGATAAGTCTGTCATTGGAGCCAAGTGGGTCTATTGTAACTAGCTGGACGAAGATGCTAAAGTTGTAAGAAATAAAGCAAGGTTAGTTGCTCAAGGCTAGTCTCAAGAGGAAGGTATTAACTATACTGAAACTTTTGCTCCAGTAGCTAGACTAGAGGCCATACATATTTTACTTTCAAATGATGCACATCATAACATCATGCTTTATCAAATGGACATAAAAAGTGCTTTCTTGAATGGTTTCATTAATGAAGAAGTTTATGTTGTTCAACCACCTGGTTTTGAAGATCAAAACCATCCCGAGCATGTACATAAGCTTAAGAAAGCTTTATACGAACTCAAACAAGCTCCTAGAGCTTGGTATGAGAGACTCAGCACATTCCTAATGGAGAATGGTTTCTCAAGAGGAAAAGTGGACACAACTCTTTTTAGAAAAACAAGTAAAAAGAATTTTATTATTGCACAAATTTACGTTGATGATATAATATTTGGTGCAACTGATGAATCTCTTTGTCAAGAGTTTTTTGAGTTAATGCATAAAGAATTTGAAATGAGTATGATGGGAGTATTAAAATTCTTTCTCGGACTTCAAGTAAAGCAAACACCGGATGGAGTGTACATTTATCAGACGAAGTACACAAAGGAGCTTCTGAAACGCTTCAAGTTGGATGATTGCAAACCAATGAATGCCCCGATGCATCCAACGTCCATGCTGAACAAGGATGACAAAGATAAAAAGGTAGACCAAAAGGTATATAGAGGTATGATTGGATCCCTCTTATATCTAACTGCGTCCAAACCGGATATCATGTTTAGTGTTTGCCTATGTACTCGATTTCAATCTGACCCAAGAGAGTCTCATCTCTCAGAAGTAAAAAGAATCTTTAGATATCTTAAAGGTTCTACTAATCTGGGTCTATTTTATAAGAAATTTGATGAATACAGATTAGTTGGATTTTGTGATGCTGACTATGCTGGAGACAGAATAGAAAGAAAAAGTACCAGTGGGGGTTGTCACTTCATTGGAGCAAATCTAGTCTCATGGTCAAGCAAAAGGCAAAGCACAATTGCTGCAACACCCTTTCCCGAGTGTCACATTCCCGAACAATTATAAGGCCGAAAATAATGCTAATGCGGAAAATACGGTTTTTCTTTTTCTTTTTACAAAGATGTAATGAGATTAGTGAAAGTAAGTAATAATAAAATGAACTTAGGTTCACCATGCATTTCCAAAAGACATACTGAATTAAAATGCAGAAATAGAAATAATATTGTATACAGACATAGGTTCAATGCCTAACTGGCAACTAGAATATAGGTAGTACTAGGAGTCACAGCTCCCAAAAAGGTACAACAGATACTGACAAAGTCTGGCCAAATACTAAACAACAAAAGGAGTCCCCCTCCGGTCTCAAAGCAAATGCTGGACAGAACTATCGTTGCATCCATCTGCTCAAGCAGAAACAGCAATACCAGCAGAAAAGATATACATAATATGGGTGAGATCCAGATCAACAACACAACAAAGTAGCAAAAGTAAAAACGGGACGACTCACCAGGTAACGACGTACCCAAGATGCTTATCATATATTTCACTATAAATCATGTTAAACAATTAGCAGCATAAAATAAGGCATTCTCAAAAAACAGAACAGCGATGTACAATTAGTAAATGTCATCATTAACAGCCATGCAATGCAGTGCAATGTACATGACTCAATGCCATATGCCACAGGGTAAAACTCTGACCCCTACTCCATGGAGCTAACAAAACATCGGAGAAAATGAATGGGAGGACATGTTCCGTGTACTGCTAGCCATGAGCAAGATGCTACAACATTCGTAACGTGCACGTATCTGGCTTTACGGAAACACACTGCACCAAACATGAAAAGTAAGGCATCTAGTCGAGGATATCAATGTATTGCTTGGATTCGCCACGACACAGAAGAGCTACCAACTGGTCACATGTCAGCATTTCCCACCCTGATATCTCCAAGACCATTCCAATCGTCACCATAAGATTTGCACCCGCATCAAGCTGTAAGCTCAACTCCTAGGCTCAAGGCCTTATGACTCATGCAAATGAAATGCCAATGTTTACACAAAGCAGATGCGATAAAGCAGTGTCTATCCACTGGATAAACCTCAAGGTTCACTAAGGTCCTCTTCCTTAGGAACTATACGTGTCTTTGTATTACAAAATTTTTATCCACCGGATAAATCTCGTGATTCCTCCGGGATCGAGTCATCACAAGACTGAAACAATTGAACGATTGACCTAGATCCGAATCATCGGTCCGTCATTGAACTACTATTTCAAAACCCAAAACGTTTCATGTTTGTGTTTATGTCTTATGAATTATGTCTCAAGTCCTAAGCATTATGAATAAGGATTGAGAATCCTCTTAGATAAGTCTTTAATCCTTTCTAAGATATTACTCCTTGATTTTCAATTAAGGAAATAAGTGTTGATTCACTTAAGTCTTATGAAGTCATTGATGAACTAAGTCATCAATGGTATAGAACATGGTCTTGTTCCACCACATTCCATACTTAATTACTTCTTGCCTTTAACTCTAAGTTAATTACTTAACTTAGGTTTTCACGTGTAAAACTTTACGATTAAGAGTTGATAACTCTCTTTGTAAACCAAAATCCTTTCTTGATAAAACTCATAGATTTTGAAAGAACTTTGTTACATGATTAAGGTAAAGTACCTTATCAACTTTGGAAATGTTTTTCCTTACTAATTTAGTGTAAAACCATGTTCTAAGTTCATGGAAAGGAAATGTAATCTCATCTAATCTTCTAACTATAATTCATTTTAATCAACTTAAGGATAAAGGTCTCCATTATTATGTTTGAAAAAGGAACATTATCTTTGTTCTAAGGTAAAGGTAATGTCCTATGAAACTATGTTAACTTTCATGAAAACACTTCTTTATTTCACTTTTAAAACACTTGGTTAATTAGATGAACTAAGGTTAAAGTAAAAACATTTTTCACTTTGGTGAAAACAACTAAAGGTTGAAACTTTATATGATCTTTGGATCAAATCACTTTATTGTTTTTCTTTGAAAACATAAGCCATTAAAACACTTTTCTTACTTCAAAACTTTAATTGTTCAAGAACAACACATGTTCTCCTGTTTTCTTCTCACTAAGGCCACAAGCCTCCTAAAGGAAAAAGTGAAGATTTTGCTTCACCAACTAAACAAGTTATAGCTCAAAATTCTCACATAATTATGATAAACAACAATCACACATCATTGTATCAGAATCAAGCATAAAAATCCATACTTGGTCTAGAGATCAAAGTAGGTTTTTCAACATACATGAAAATGATTTTCACCCAATCACGTCATCATAAATATATGCTAGGGCACACTAAAGCATAAACTAATTATTACAACTTTGTTCTCCAAGAGAACTTAACAAATAAAAGTGGTGAACCCAAACCAAAGGGTTTCACCCACACACAAACTTAAACGACCATTTTCACCACCACCAACTTTGGTGTGATGAGGTTCACCCCCCATACCTGTTGATGAAATAATCCTCCGAATGATAGTCGGTCGATTGGTTGCAAACCTTCCGATTACTCATCCGAATACTCGTCACCAACGACAAACAACACAACCAACAATCATTAACATCATACAACACCAAACTTTCCTATCCTTATCAACTTAGGGTTCGGCCCCTATATAGTAAAATAAGCTAGAGATGTTCAAAATTTCTCATCTTTTGGATGGATGATCCTTAGATATACCTAACACTAAAACAAGTCTTATTCTGCAAAACTTGGATAAAACTCAACCTTTTACTACATGAAGGTTTCAGCCTCTTTAAGAAGAAAAGACTAGAAAACTTATTTGGTTTCATGCTCTTGGATTATGAAAGAGAATGATGAAACTAATTCATAGAAATTGATTTGGTATTAAAAGGATTTTTCTACACTTTTCTTTGAATTTTCAAAGTTTTGGATCTAAACTTGGATCTTCATGAATCAATAGATGAAATAGAGAAGAGAGTTAAGATGGAGACCATACCTCCTAGAATCAAAGACTAATGAGAAAAGAAACAACTTTTCACTAAACTTCAACTTTTATGAAGATCAAAGGTAGTTTTTGTGAAGAACTTGTGAAGAACAATGAAGAACAAATGAAGAACTTGGAAGAAGAAGGAAGAACAAGTGAGAGAGATTAGAGAGAGAGAATGGCCGAGAGGCCTAGAGAGAGAGTGAGAGAGACATTTATCTTTCCTCTATGGCAAATTTGTAAATAACCAAAGGACAATTTGGTCATTTCCTTAAAATACCAAGGCATTTTGGTCATTTCACGTCCAGATATTTTTGAAATGCCATCATGATGATAGCCACGAAATTCAACTTGATGGGACACCAAATTATCCGTTCGCGGGTCCCGTTAAATCTTTTCGCAGCTCCAAATGTCTCCCGGTTCGATTATGCGCCCGAATATAATATATTATTTTCAGTTTTGAACGTTAGGACGGATTTTAACAAATATGTAGAGATTTAAATCCTGAGACTTATTGTCTCGTTCACGAGTTAAAATTTAGTCTTGATAGTAGAAAAACACTACTATCCGTGAAAAACGCAAACTGAGCTCCGTTTGAGTTTTTGCCCAAAACTTAACCATAGCTTTCTACGATAGCGTAGAGCATGACTATGAATATTTTATTTCACTCTCTAGACCCTCCAATAAAATATAAACGTTTAAATACTGCATAATTATAAAACTTGAAAAATCGGGACGTTATATTACTATCCCTCTTAAAAGAATTTCGTCCTCAAAATTTAACGTACCTCTTAAAATAAACTCGGATACTGTTGTTGCATGTCTTCTTCTCTTTCCCAGGTAGCATCACCTGAAGTCTCGTTCCAGATAACTTTGACTAAAGATATCTCCTTCCCTCGCAGTTGCTTTACTCTTCTGTCCTCGATCTTAACCGGTAGTGTTTCATAAGTTAGGTTTTCCTTTAGCCGTATTGAATCAGATTCTATGACATGACTGGGATCAGGAATATATTTTTGCAATTGTGAAACATGAAAAACATTATGAAGGTTGGATAGAAAAGGCAGTAAAGCTATTTGGTAAGCTACTGGACCTATCCGGCGAAGAATTTGATAAGGTCCGATGAATTTTGGAGTGAGTTTTCTGGACTTAAGGACCTTGCCCACCCCAGTCATTGAAGTGACTCTCAAAAACACATGATCACCTTCCTTGAACTCAAGTGGCCTACGTCTTTTATCCGCATAACTCTTCTGTCGGCTCTGAGTTGTCCTCATCTTTTCTTGAATCAGTTTCACCTTTTCAGTTGTTTGTTGCACTAGTTCAGGTCCTAATAAAGCACTTTCTCTATCTTGATACCAACATAAAGGTGTTCTGCAACGTCGTCCGTATAAAGCTTCATAGGGTGCCATCCTGATACTTGAATGATAACTATTATTGTAGGTGAATTCTATCAACGGTAGGAAACTTTCCCAACTCCCGGCATGTTCCAACACACATGCCCTCAATAAGTCCTCTAAAGACTGAATCGTCCTTTTTGATTGACCATCTGTCTGAGGATGTAAGCCGAACTCAGTCGTAACTTCGTTCCTAAAGCTTCATGTAAACTATGCCAAAACCGCGAAGTAAAACGTGGGTCTCTATCTGATATGATACTTTAAGGTACTCCATGTAGTCTCACAATCTCACTGATGTAAATCTGAGTAAGCTTCTCCATGGAATACTTGATATTGATAGGTAGAAAATGAGCTGATTTCGTAAGCCTATCAATTATTACCCAAATGGAATCGTATCCCTTAGGTGTCCTTGGCAAACATGTCACAAAATCCATCGCTATGCCGTCCCATTTCCACTCTGGGATATTCAATGGAAGTAACATTCCCGCTGGCCTTTAATGTTCAACCTTCGCTTTTTGACACACCAAGCAAGATGCCACATAATCAGTTACATCTCTTTTCATGCCTTGCCACCAAAACTACCGCTTCAGGTCTTGGTACATCTTGGTTGATCCTGGATGCATACTCAACTTACTTCTATGAGCTTCATCCAGAATTAACCTCCTTATCTCTGGGTTGTTTGGCACACAAACCAGTTCTCCTCGTCTTAGGATTCCATCTGCTCCTTCTTTGTATTCAGACGTCATCCCTTCCTTCAGATTCCTTCGCTCTTTCTCTAGATACTGGTCGTATACTTCTTTCTCCTGAATCTGATCCATCAGATCACAAGATACTGTTACCATACCCACACAAAGTTTTCCTGGCATACTGACCACGGAAAGATACATATCTCTGAACTGTTCCATATTTCATGTTCCTTAAGCATCATGGTAGACACATGTAACAACTTGCTACTCAGGGCATCTGCCACCACATTAGCTTTTCCCGGATGATTGTAACACCCTGTTTTTTTACACTATGCTTATACGTGTTAATATTTGCTTGTATATGTTGTATATATGTTGTTTGTGATTGTTCTTGATGTCCAAGTTCATAGTTGGGGTAGTTTAGCCTTAAGGAATGGTCAATGCATTCAAGTCCAAGAAACATGTTTTACGGTTTTGTTCATATCTTGAGTTCTAGACATCCGATTGAGGTGATCTTGGATGCGTTGGAAAGCTTAGAGAATTATCTACAAGTCTTATTTCAGGTGTTAAGACCAAATTCGGCTTCTATAGTTTCGAGTAGCGAAAGAAGTTCGCCTAGCGAATCTGGTAGACAGATTCTTGCAGCTCTCTGGTTCGCCTAGCGAAAATGTATTCGCGTAGCGAATCTGTGCGCAGCAGAATCGTGTTTTTGGGCTTCTAATCAGCCCATAATGACCCTAACTCATATTTATACCCTAAGAATCGACCTAAACCTACTTTCTAAGTCGAAAAACTCTCAGAAGCTGCCTCTTTCTCTCCAAACAAGGATTTCTAAACCCTTTCCAAGGATCCCTGAAGGAGATTGCACCATTGTTCATCGTTCTTCATCTCTTTCGCTTGAAGAGCATCACTGCCATCACAAGCCCTCTTCCTAGTTGCTGCTCTTGAACCTTTTGGGGCCGTGATCGTGAAGTCAAGCGTCGTAAGATTGAGCATTCGTGTAGACGCAACCTTTTCCGGACCTTTTCCTTCCTTTGTTCGTGGTGATCGTCATACCAGGTATGGGGGGAAGAAATAGATCATGAGTATGTGGGTTTTGGGATAGGTTAAGATGAAGGGGTTAACCCATGACCCCTATATGTTTGTCTATATGCATTGTAAATGCCTATGTATATGCTATGAGTGTAATTATGTGTATGTTATGTATATGCCATGTATATGCCTATGTGAATATTGTATAAATATACATGTTTATGGTTCTATGATTATGATTATGGGTGTTTGTCATGATGATATGATTCACATATTATGATGTGCAATGAATAGTATGAATATAGATACGATATGCATTGATGAGATTTTATGATGTGCAATGATAATGATGACTTGATGATGATGTGCGTTACGATGAAGAAAATAGGATTAGTGAAAGAACATAGCTTAGGGACGTTTGGCACCCCATAATGAATGAGTTGTTATGAGAGGTGAGATTGATAATATTGGATTAGTTTTGGAAACCCATAGGGATGATTCTTGAGAGATGGGAGGATAGGCATAGGGATAACTTAAAGAAATTCTTAAGATTCCCACATCTGTCATGATTCGCCTGGCGAATATCCATTCGCGAGGCGAGACAGAGAGACCATTTGTGGTCTGACGTGATTCGCCTAGCGGATTATAATCCACGAGGCGAATGAGAGAACCAAATATTGGGGCTCTCGAGCTCGCCTCGCGAGCCAGGATTCGCCTAGCGAATCTGAGAACCTGTTTAGGAGCTCTCGGGCTCGCCTCGCGAGCCACAATTTGCCTAGCGAATCTGAGAACCTGTTTAGGAGCTCTCGGGCTCGCCTCGCGAGCCACGATTCGCCTAGCGAATTTGGGTTTCTCACCCAGATTCTGTTGTGAAGAAGAAATGAATAGGGTAATGGAAAAATGACTGTGAGATCACAATTCAAGGTTGATAATATAGCAAAGAACGTTAATATTAATAATGACGATATGATAATATTGGTAATGTTGATAAAGGCAATAATGATGGTTAACGCCTAGTTGTTTGATGATATGTGATTGATTATGATGATAATATTGGCAATGTTGATAAAGGCAATAACGATGGTTAGCGCCTAATTGATTGATGATCATCGTTGATGGTCATTGTTGATAATCAATGTGATTGATTATGATGGTGGATGGTTGGACATGTGTTTGCATGTTGTTGAGCATAGCATGCATCATTATTTTTTTATCATGTTTTTATCATACGAGCATGATGGGAGAACTAAAATTCTTCCTCAGACTTCAAGTAAAGCAAACTTCAGACGGAGTGTACATTCATCAGACGAAGTACACAAAGGAGCTTCTAAAACGCTTCAAGTTGGACGATGGTAAACTTATGAATACACCAATGCATCCAACGTCCGTGCTAAACAAAGATGATAAAGATAAAAAGGTAGACCATAAGGTATATAGAGGTATGATTGGTTCCCTCTTATATCTAACTGCGTCCAGACCTGATATCATGTTTAGTGTTTGCTTATGTGCTCGTTTTCAATCCGATCCAAGAGAGTCTCATCTCTCGGCAGTAAAAAGAATCTTTAGATATCTAAAAGGTTCTACTAATCTGGGTCTTTTGTATAAGAAATTTGATGAATACAGATTAGTTGGATTCTGTGATGCTGACTATGCTGGAGACAGAATTGAAAGAAAAAGCACACGTGGAGGGTGTCACTTCATTGGTGCTAATCTTGTCTCATGGTCAAGCAAAAGGCAAAGCACAATTGCTCTATCAACTGCTGAAGCTGAGTACATTGCTGCTGCCAGTTGCTGTTCACAACTGCTTTGGATCAAACATCAGTTGGAAGAATACAACGTGTTTGTAAGTAACATCCCTATCATGTGTGATAACACTGCTGCAATTAACTTGTCAAAGAGCCCCGTACTGCATTCTACAGCAAAACATATAGAAATAAAGCACCATTTTATTAGAAAATATGTCCAAAAAGGGACAATAGATATTCAATTTGTTGATACCGACCATCAATGGGCAGATATCTTCACTAAACCATTAGCCGAAGATAGGTTCACATTTATAAGAAAATATCTGAACATGCATTTCATTGATTGACTAAGAGTCCAATGCATGCGTCCACTATTTGCATTACGTCCAATATATGCTCGTCCATTGTACATTCTGCTTGCTCATCTAATGCATTAATGGAACTCAATCTTTGTCGAATGATCTATTATCTCTCATTCCCTTAACTGAGTCAGTTTTTGTTTTCATTGTTTGCCAAAAATGCTTTTTACGGTTTCAAAGTCTGAACGTGTGTCAGGCATTTAATGCACGTCGTTTCGCTTTCTCTCTCTCTTTGAAAATACGAAAGGTTTTCGTTTCTCTTCTCTTCTCTTTAAAACCTAAGTCTTGTTAAAAATCAAACCTTTACAAAAGCTTTCATCTTTCTTCTTTCATCTTCAAAAAGGAAAACTCTTTTTGAAAAACCCTTCTTCTCAAAGACCTCTTCACTGAAACTATGGCAACCTCTTCTGCTGCTGCTTCTAAGAGTAAAGGAAAAACCTTTAATGCTCAGACTGCTGATGTCTTGGTCGAGTTCAAATTTATTCTACAATTCCTGGCTGATAATGGGATTCATATTTTCTCTAACATCCATGCTGCTGGTTGGTCAAGCTTCTTCGAAGGTTCTCCAGTAATCTACCCTGCGCTAGTTAGGGAGTTCTAGACAAACCTTGTTATCTCTGCGAGGGAGATTCGTAACAAGGTGCTTGACACTGAAGTAATAGTGTCAGAAGCAACGATTTCAAATGTGATTGGGTGCGCTCAATCTGGAATAACTGTTGAGGATAAATGGGAGGAAGAAATCGGTGATGCTACCACCATCAGAGACTGTCTGTTGAAGAACTCGGATGACAAACTCATAGCCTCAAAGATGACTGACAAGGCTAGGGTTCGTCACCAAATACTGAACAAGTCAATCCTTCACAAGGCTGGGTCGAAGGATAATGTATCAAAGGCTCACCAATTCTGCCTGGTTCATTTGATATTGGAGAGGCAGATAAACCTTCCCCACCTTCTCTTTTCTTTCTTCAAGTATGTCATTGAAGGCTCCGGGAAGAATACTTCGATCATCTATGCTGCTCTTCTCTCAAAAATCTTCGAGAAGCATATGGTCTACGATGACCTCAAGAACTTGGCTCCAGAAAGAAAATTCAAATACTATGATATTCATGGTATTGAACGATCGCATCAGCCTAAGTTTAGCAGGCAAAGCTTGGTGATGATGCAGTTGGACTGCCTCAAAAAGTCCAAACCTGAAGGGAAACAAAAAGGAGCTCAGACGCAAGGCTCAGAAGAAGCGTTTGAACAACGAGTCACTGTGGGACGCTCAATTGAACTAGCTCGTCCAACAGCTAGGACTTCTCCTTCTCATCCAAAGCTCACTGTCCAACCATCCAGAAAAGGGAAGCTGATTCTAGCTCCCATTGATGAGGACGATTTGCCCATCTCCAGGGTAGTCAAAGGTCCAAGATTGGAGACCTCGTCTGTTGCACCCCTACCTAAACCTATTTCAACAAGGGCAAGGATTGCTCAAGCAAAGGCAAAAGGTAATACTGAACCCATTTCTAGTTCAGTTATTACTTCTTCTGTTGTCCAATCTTCTGAGATTGAGGACTTGACCATTGAACCTTCCTTACCACCCTTACCCACTGCCCTACCACAAACCAAACCCTAACCTCACCAAATGAACCCGAAGACTGGTTCACACCATGGGGAGATCACCCCTTCCAACCTTATGGTGCTCCCTACCCCAGAAGGATTTTTCGCAAAAGAAAATATAGACGCATCCCAGGAATGAACCACAGTAACAAATGCTCAATTCGAGCTGAGGTCAAACGCAGCTTCCCTGTTCTATTTCTTGAACACTCACCCCCCACTACTGAACCTCACGCCAAAAGCCCTCTTCCACTACCTGAATATGAATATGAATAACCACCCACACCACCCACCTCTGGACCACCCCCTGAACATGGCTACTACCCCATTCCTCACACTTCAAATGAACGTCTGGCCACTGAGATGTACACAACTCTTGGACCCTGGCTGCCTGCCTTGAGAAGAAGACGTTTCCTCCAAGGAAAGTCTATCCCAACCTCATCAAGGACAAGGCATTCCAATGGTGCCGCTACAATGTAAAATGGCACATAGCTCTTCATAATGAAGACAAGAAAGGCTGCAAAACTGAGTACGAAAGGAGAGTAAGGACGTTTGGTCTAACCAACTACATCCTTGATCCTGATCTGACGTTCATTCCAAGCTATCCAAAACCATGGAAGGAGTACTCTGATGTTCGTGACTTTCTTCCTTATTATGTCGTGCGCAAGGAGTGTGACATGTGTCGGGAAGCTAAGATTCATCACAACCTTCGAATGAAATTTTGGTCAAGGACTTCAAACACAAGAGTAGGAGTTGTTCCTCCTCGAGCTTGTCCAAGGATTCCTATTCTGGATCCCAACAAGAATAAGGACCTTCGCAAAAAGCTTGTGACGTGGACGCTGCCTTACAGAAATTCCTTTGATCCCTTGTTTTGGAAGAAACCTCGAGATGACTCTTTGGCTATAGCAAGCATTTGGAAGAAGGACCCCCGATTCAGATATGACCCAGATGCTAAGGTCTACTGGGAAAACCACATCTGGAGATGCTCTCAAGAAGTATCATCATCTGGACTATCAATTGAGGAGAAAGAAGAGATTCGTGTCTACCCAAGACAGTATCGAATCTATGAGGCTGACTTCATGATCATAGACGATATCTTTGGGATACCTCTTTATCCTAGAGATGTGTTGCCTTCACCTGCTCCCAGATGGAGAGAAAACAAGTACGATGATGCGGAGATCATACTTGAAGTGCTGCCACCTCCACCCAAACCTGTCATTGATCCTGATGCTCCTCCTCCTGCCCCTCCTAAGTCGGTTATTCCTGAAGAAACTGGGGACACCGAAATCATTTATGAGGACCCCTCTTCTGAAACTCATGCTGAGGAAGTGGAACAAGTTGCAGACTCAGCAACGTCTAGGTCTCAACCTATCCCTCTCTCAGTGGTCCATCCTGTTGATACATCTCCTTCTCAGGCTTTCAGTGTAGTTCCTGATCAAGGAGATATGGACGCAACCAGGGCCACGGCTGAGAGCTCCGCCTCTGTTATTCCTCTTGAGTTTCAAGAGTTCGTCCAACGGTCCATAGAAGCCAACAATGCGGTGCTTCTTCAGCAAATTGCGGCAATGTTTAAAGATTACCTTCCCAAACCTCCTCCTCCTCCTTCTTCTTAAAATTGTTTTATTTGTTTGTTTTCAAATATACTGACTATGATGTGGTTCTCACTCTTTTTTTTGATGACAAAAAGGGGGAGAAAATGGGTTGATTGAATATATCTTGCTTTTATAACATGTCTGGCTATCCATGCTTAAATGCTATATCTGTCTTATATGCTTTAAATGTTTAGAATGTTTGTCTTAGGGGGAGCTCTTCAGCTCTCTAGGACTCTTTGTTCAATCAAATTAGTATGTTTTGTCATCATAAAAAAGGGGGAGATTGTTGGAACCAAAGTGGTTATGGTCCAAATAATCCCTTAAGTTTTGATGTTAACAAAGGACTAACTTAAGAAGAACAAAGATTTCTTATGGACTAACGTTTTATATTAAGTGTGCAGGATAAAACTTAATTGAGTCCAAAGACTATCCAAAGTCCAAAGACTTTATCTCGTCCAACCTTTGAACGTGGTTTACGTCTTACTCAGACTAGACGGTAATAAATAGAACCATGAGTCCAAAGACTCTTTCAGTTACTTTTGTAATAGCTAGTCCAATAGTGCTTTTATATTTTAAGCGTGAATACCTTGTAAAAGTATTTGTATTTATTATTCCCTATAAAAGGCTTATATCCTTGGGACAAAACATTCTTTGTAATATTCATTCAAATGTAAAGCATAAGCCAGAATGTCTCTGACACTTAAAGAAGTTGACCTTCTTCATTTGGAAAAACAAAAGGCAATTTTCGTTCTACACAGAGGATATGTCAGCACCACTTTTAGCTATCGTCCTGATAGTCTATCTTGCTGATCAGAAACTTCAGAAGCTATCAGACTCAACGGATCAAATGCATTCAATGCTCATCAAAATGGATCCTTTTCTGTCCATTGAAGACTAAAGTCTGTTCAAAGACAAAAGGCTATATATACCTCCATCCCTTGAAGATGCAAGGTTACCGAACTTGAACAAAAATACAAGTGAAGCAATACTCAGCGATTCAAAATCATTCAAGAGAAACAAGCAAACATCTGCTCAAGCAATCAAAGAGAAAATCTCAAGCTTGCAAAGTTAGCAAAGCTATTCTGATCCTCATTTTCATATCACTCTCTGTGTAGAGTTTTTAAGAGTCTAAGCTTTAGTTTTCAATTCTCACATTTAGTGAGTTAGTGGAACAAACTCTTTTCAAAACCTTAGTTTGGTTGAGCCTGAAGAGGCTTGTCTGTAAAAGAATACTTAGAGAACCTGAAGAGGTTGAGAATACTGCCTGAAGAGGTGTTGAATACTTTGTAACAAAATGTTTTTGTTATAGTGGATAGAGCTCTCAAGTAGAGAGGATTGAACGTAGCTCTTTGGTGAAGAGTGAACCAGGATAATATCTCGGTGTTCTTTTCTCTCCCTTACCCTTACTTTAGTTTATTATCTAACTAACTAACTGGGATTGAATTGCTTTTTCCTACGCCGTTTTCTTATCTTAATCAAACTAAGTTAGCGTCCAACTTGGAGTTTGGAAGAGCTCTCTTTGCTTTTAATTGTTTTAGCGTCCAACCTTGCGAAAATTATTATCTGCTTACGAAAAGATTTTAAAATCTTCAGAAACACAATTCAACCCCCTTCTTGTGTTTCAAATAGGTTCTTCAAAAGTTCCCTCCAAGGAAGATCTATCCTAATCTCATTAAGGATAAGGCATTCACGACAATGTTAACAGACACGTGGTAATTCTTAATGAGGAGAAGGAAGGCTGCAAGACCACTAGGGAAAGAAGATCAAGAACTTATGGTTTGCACAACATCTTTCTTGATCAAGACATCAAGTTCATTCCAAGCTACCCCTCAGCCTAGAAAGAATACTCTGATGTTAGAGACTTCTTACAATATTACGCTATCACAAAGGAGTGTGATATGTCACCAGAAGCCAAGATCCATCACAATTTGTCAAAGAAATTTCGGGGCAGAAGTTCTAAAACAAGAGTAGGAGTTGTTCCTCCTAGAGCTTGTCCAAGAATTCCTATTCTGGACCCAAATAAAAACAAAGATGGACGAAAAAGGCTTGAAATATGAACGTTGCCTTACAAAACTGCTTTTGATCCTCTCTTCTAGACTAGACCAAGAGACGACTCAGTAGAACTAGCCCACATCTAGCAAGAGGATCCTCTCAAGAGGTATGACCCAGACGCTCTAATCTACTGGGAGAACTTCATTTGGAGATGCTCTCAAGAAGCATCCACATCTGGTTTATGAGTCGAAGAAAAAATGAAGATTCGTACATTTCCAAGGCAATACAGAATCTCTAAGGCTGACTTCTTGATAATGGACGACATCTTTGGAATACCTTTGTATCCAACAGACGTTCTTCCAGCCCCTAAACCCAGATAGAGGGAAAATAGGTTTGATGACGCTGAGATCATCCGTGAGGTACTTGCACCTCCACCTAACTCTGAGGCACCCCCAACTGCACCAATACCGGTTATTTCTGAAGAAACTGGGGACACAGAGATTGTCTATGAGGAACCTCACTCCGAAGAGCATGCAGAGGAAGTTGAACAAGTTGCAGACTCAGCACCCTCTAAGTCTCAACCTATTCCTCTTTCGGTGGTCCATCCTGTTGATCCATCTCCTTCTCAGGCACTAAGTGTCGTTCCTGATCAAAGAAATCTTGAGGCAACAAAGGCCACTACGGAAAGTTCAGTCTCTGCTGTTCCTCCAAAATTTCAAGAGTTTGTCCAAAGGTCCATTGAAGCAAACAATGCAGTGCTGCTTCAATTGATCACCTCTATGTTTCAGAACTTTTTTCCGAAACCTCCTCCACCTTCACCTTCTTAAATTTTATTTTTTTCTTAATCTTTTTAAACTGACTATGATGTGGTTTTCTCTCTTTTGTCTGATGACAAAAAGCGGGAGAAAGGGTTTGATTGAATGAAAATTAAAATTCATAGTAGTCATATAACTGCTTGATTGCTTGCATTCTCTCTTAAATGCTTTATATGCTTATAATATTTGTCTTAGGGGGAGCTTCTCAGCTCTTTAGGAAACTTTGTTCAATGAAATTAGTATGTTTTTGTCATCATCAAAAAGGGGGAGATTGTTGGAACCAAAGTGGTTATGGTCCACTAATCCCTTAAGTTTTGATGTTAACAAAGGACTAATTTCAGAAGAACAAAGATTATTTATAGACTAACGCTTTATCTTAAGTGTGCAGAATAATATATATATATATATATATATATATATATATATATATATATATATATATATATATATATATATATCAAAGTCCAAAGACTTACGCTCATCCAAACTCCGAAGTGGATGAGGTCTCGACGATAAAAAGTCTTTTTAATATAGCATCTTGAGTCCAAAGACTCTTCCTTTTATTGTGTTGTAATCTTTAATTGGTTTTAGCACGAACACATATGCAAAGCTTTTGAACTTATTATTCTATGTGTAAAAAGCTTATATCCTTTGAACAAACATTCCTTGTAATCTTCGTACCATCAAAAGCTGAAGCCAGACTGTTCCTGACACAAAAATGATTTGACCTTCTCCAAAAGTAAAGACAAAAGGTAACTTTCAAGTACAAGGAAAAGGTGTCAGCACCTCTTTAGGCTATCAAGCCTGATAGTCTACTTTGCTGATCAGAAGCCTCAACAAGTAATCCGACTCACCGGACTAACGCATTTAATGTTCAATCATAACGGATTCTTTTCCAACCGTTGAAGACTAAAGTTGATCAAAACAAGCCTGCTATATATATCTCTCATCTTGAAGATGCAAGAAGGCGAAGTGATGCACAACTGAATCAAAGTTGAAAAATAGTCAAGCACAAAAGACAACAAGAAATCAAGAGAAAAATATCAAAGCTTGCAAAGCTCTCTCTGTTCTTAACTTTCAAATCGCTCTCTGGGTAGAGTATCGCTCAAGTGTTCTAAACTTTAATTTCAAACCCTCATACTTAGTGAGTTAGTAGAACAAAACTCTTTTCAAAACATAGTTGGGTGAGCCTAAAGAGGCTTGTGTAGAAAGAATACTTAGTGTACCTGAAGAGGTGTTGAATACTTGTAACAAAAGTTTTTTGTTATAGTGGAGAAAGCTCTCAAGTAGAAAGGACTGGACGTAGTTCTTTGGAGAAGAGTGAAGCAGGATAATATCCTTGTGTCTCTTTCTTTCCCTTGCTCTTGTTTTTAGTTTATTTGTTAACTAAATGCTTGGGATTGAATTGATTTCTTATCGCGTTGACCTTCCTTCAGAAAGCGTCCAAAGTTTTTAGAAATGCTCTTTGTGTTCATCACTGTTTCTTTGGCTAACATCTTTGCAAAAAATATATATCTGCTAGCGAAAAGTTTTAAAAACGTAAGAAACAAAATTCAACCCCCTCTTTGTGTTTCAAATAGGCTCCTTCAATGTGACGTGAGCATCCACTGTCCAAGTACCAGGACTGGGGTTTCTTTGTGTTGCAAAGCAAATCTGTAATAGGGATTATCATATTTTTAGGTACCCAGATAGACTTGGGTCCTTTTTGGTTAGTCTGTGGCCTTCGTCCATGCATAATATTTTTGTTTTTATGTATGCATTTTGAGAAGAGGTGGCCATTTTTCCCACATAGGTTGCAATAAGCATTAGATGCATGTCGTTTGATTTCATTTTCCTTCCTATGAGACTGAGAAACCTTATGATATTGATTGGTCCTTGATACTTTGTGAGAAGTGAGACAACCCCTTCCTTGGAGGTCCCATTGGTAACCCGAACTCGAATTCTTGACGTTACAGCGTTGCGTGATAATATAAAATGCGGAAATATTAAAACAACCATTACTGATACCACGACTATATATATAACATACGTATAAAAGTACTGGCTCTATCAGTAAAGCCAACAATAACTGATACCAACTACAAATCTTCAGAGTACGCAACACATATAAACTGAAAGCATAGCTGCAGAAATAAAAATACATACGACTTCCTCTCCTGGCCCCAAAATACATTTCACTCTATCCCATACACTGGCCATAACAAACTAATACCACTAACCCCAAGACGACCATAATAAGGGTAATGAAAACCCCCAAGCTCTAAGGTCCTCCCTTGCTGGGACTCGGGGCTCTCCCGCCAACATCTGGTTCAACTGGTATGCCATCGATCTCCTCTGGCAACTCCTCAACAGGATCTTCTCGTGCGGTCGAGAAATAATAAAATACGACATAGAGAAAATATAAGGGATAAGAAACAGCAATTCATCATAAATGGGAAAACAACTATAAAATGATTTATATAGATAGCCATACTCAGCAACACAGTAGTGTCAATCAATCAACTCCAAAATCATTCTCTCTAAACTACTGTCTCTCATACTCATGCAACTAACGACTATAAGGACGCGATCACAACGCGACATCTCCAACAGATCAAGATATCTCGTTCATCTCTATGCCACCCCCTATAATGCAGGGTTCGATCAAAAGCCCTCAAGCTCAACTCGCGGCTACGATATTCCCCCGCCCGCTGGCTAGGTCGGAAGAATCGCCCGCCCACAACACAACTTACGGCAATGACATATTCCCCCACCCGCAGGCCAGGTCGGAACATTCGCCTTTCCGTTAACAACTCGACTTACGGCAATGACATATTCCCCCACCCGCAGGCCAGGTCAGAACATTCGCCCTTCCATTAACAACTCGACTTACGGCAACGACATATCACCCCGTCCGCAGGCCAGGTCGGGACACTCGCCCGTCCGTCTACAACTCGACTTACGGCAACGACATATTCCCCCGCCCCTAGTCTAGGTTGGAACATTCCCATGTCCATCTAAAATTCGACTAATGGGTACGATCATCTCCCCATAGGCAAGATCGATCGCCCGTATGCCAACACAGTGATGAACAATAACTATGCAACATGAATCCCACCGACTCATCTCAGGATCAACACTTAGTGCCTCAACCATGATTTATAAACAACCACGACCAACTTTCCTCCGGCTTAACCGGGTATCAAACAGATCAACTGTGTCTGTAGGTTGAGCGCTTTAACATATATATATATATATATATATATATATATATATATATATATATATATATATATATATATATATACATATATCCTTAACTTTCTCACCACATATTCATCTCCCAACTCATCAAAATTTACTGCCTATCTCTACTCAGGCATCAGCAGTCACAACAACACATCAATAACAACCAGAAACAGATTCAACAATAATAATATCAACTCACAGATAAATAATTAAGTAATCATAAACATATAATAGGCATAATACACATATCACATATAACACATTAAACATCCCATCACAGAACATACATCCTCGACATATAGTAAATTCAACCTAACGGTCAAACGACCTCTAGTAGGGTTTGGGTCGCCCTACGCATATCAATATATATTATTTTAAATCTTGCATCACCGACGATATTGTGGTTCTTTCCCTCACCTGATAGCCAACATAGCAACGATCACGAACTCACGAGCACTTCTTGCTCCTCTGCACAGCCTCACAGTCGCAGCCTCGCTCCTCAAACTGGCAACCGTACTCGCTTTAGAACGATCGAACACGGTCTGATCCTCCACCACAAATCACAATCAGAAATTAACACAATCCAACAAAACCCACTTAGTTCCTATGATCTAAGGTTTCGCCCATTTTTAGAAAAATAGGCTAGAGGTGTTAAAACTTTACCAACTCTTGGATCAATGATCCTTAAGCATACATAATACTAGATTAGGTCTTTTTACTCAAAAACTTTGAAAAAAAAAAACCCATGATTTCTCAAAGTATAGTTTTCGGCAACCTCCTTAGAAATATAGCTAGACATGTTATTTGATTACATGCTCTTGGATAGTGATAAAGAATGATGAAACTAGATCATAGAAATTGATTTCACATTAAAAAGATTTTTCTATGACTTTCTAGAGATTTTTGAACTTAGAACTTAGAAGTTTAAACAAGAACTAAGTGAAGAACAATGAAACTTATGGATCAAAGAGAGTAAGTATTAGAGATTTTACCTCTTGAAGCTTGAAGAAAAGTGAAGAAGAAAGCTTGCACTTGAAAACAACAATGGAGGTTTTGAAGAATATGATTAAGGTGAAGAAGAGAAAGGTGTAGGAAAACAAAGGATGGAGGGTGTATTTATAGCCTAAGTAGCCATCGCCCCCCTCCCCTTGGTGGGATTTTTGGCTAATGGCCCAATTTTTAGATATTTTATGGCAAAAGAGTAATTTCTCTTAGGGATAAAATTGTCATTTCAACAAAAGACCAAGGGCAAACGTCATTTCGTCATAAATATCTAGATATTTTCATAAATATCTAAATATTTTCAGAAAAAGTAATGATGACAGTGATGAGTCACATGGTACGACCGTAATTCCGTTAGTTCTTAGGGGCAAAACGGTCTTTTCTCGCCCTAAATATCTCAGATATTTTGTAGAAACGTAATGATGACGCGGTGAGTCATGGTGGTGACTCACCCTCTGACTCACCCTACTCAGGTGACTCCTGTCCCTCCTCTGGCGTCCGGGTTTGTCCTCGTGCATCCGTTCTTTATTCCGTCGATTTCCCGATTTAGGTTTTTCGCCCAAGAAAGTCGTGAGAATTTATTTATTTTGAAATTTTTCAAAATCACCAATATTATTCGCAATTTTATTTAAAACCTAACTATTTTGTTCACGAGTCAAAATTAGGTCGTCTGAGCAGTAAAATCATACTGGCAGTGTAAAAACGCAGACTAGGCTCCATCTGAGTTTTCGACCAAAATTTAACCATAGCTTCTACGATAGCGTAGAGCTTGACTATGGTCTCGGTTTATTTTATTTCACTCTCTAGACCCTCTAATCAAATACAAACTCACAAATACTGATTAATTAAGAAAATCTTGAAAATCGGGGTGTTACATTACTACCCCCTTAAAAGGATTTCGTCCCGAAATTCGACGTACCTTTTTAAAATAGACTCTGATATTGCTGCCGCATGTCCTCTTTGCGTTCCCAGGTAGCATCTCCGGTAACTTCGTCCCATATGATCTTGACCAACGGAATGTTTTTACCTCGGAGTTCCTTAACCCTTCTATCCGCGATCCTTATAGGTAGAGCCTCATATTCAAGGTTCTCCCTCAATTGTATTGACTCTGGTTCTAAGATGTGTGATGGATCAGGGTAGTATTTTCTCAACTGAGAAACATGAAAGACATCATGAAGATTGGATAGGTTTGGTGGTAAAGCAATATGATAGGCTACAGGACCAATTCGGCGAAGAATTTGAAATGGTCCAATGAATCTAGGGATAAGCTTTCTAGATTTTATTGCTCTATCGATTCCAGTCCTCGAAGTTACTCTCAGAAATACATGGTCTCCTTCCTAAAATTATAAAGGTCTTCTCCTTTTATCGTTGTAACTCTTTTGTCTATCCTGTGCGATTTTCATCTTTTCCCTTATCCTCTTAATTTGTTCCGTCATCTGTTGTACTACCTCCGGTCCTAGCACTTGACTTTCTCCCATCTCATACCAACACAAAGGTGTTCTACATTTTCTGCCGTACAACGCTTCGTAAGGTGCCATTCCTATGCTTGAATGAAAACTATTGTTATAGGTGAACTCAATCAACGGTAAGAACTCCTCCCAACTTCCTGTGTGTTCCAAAACACAAGCTCTTAAGAGATCTTCCAACGACTGAATTGTTCGTTCCGACTGACCATCCGTCTGAGGATGATAAGCAGAACTTAACCTCAACTTCGTTCCCAAAGCCTTATGTAACTACTTGCAGAATCTAGATGTAAATCTAGGATCTCTATCGGAAACAATACTAGAAGGCACTCCGTGCAACCTTACTACTTCCGTGATGTATATTTGGGTCAACTTCTCCAATGTATAACTTTCGCCAATAGGTAAGAAGTGAGCACACTTCGTCAACCTATCAACGATTACCCAGATGGCATCATGCCTCTTGTTAGTCCTTGGCAGACCAACCACGAAATCCATAATAATACCATCCCATTTCCATTCTGGGATATCTGAAGATTGTAGCAGTTCCGCTGGCTTTTGGTGTTCTATCTTCGCCTTCTGACACACCAAGCAAGCCAGTACATACTCCGCTACCTTTTTCTTCATTCCGAGCCACCAAAACATTTTCTTTAAGTCCTAGTACATCTTGGTAGCTCCTGGATGAAAACTCAACCTAATCTTGTGCGCTTCCACTAAGATCATTCTTCTTAGCTCTATATCCATTGGCACACAAATTCTATCTCCATACCTCAAGACTCCATCTTGATTCATCCTAAACTCAGAAGTTCTACCTTCCGTCACTTGTTCCTTTACTTTTTGAAGATACTGATCAATCTCTTGCTTCTCCTTGATCGTCTTCAAAAAGTTACTCGTTACTTTGACCATTCCTAGGTGTACCTTATATCTAGATAAATCCATACCTAGATTCAAATCTCTAAACTGTTCAAACAGTTCTAGCTCTTTCACCATCATAGCAGATACGTGCAAGGATTTCCTACTTAGCACATCCGCTACTACATTCGCTTTTCCTGGATGGTATTGTAGATCGAATTCATAATCCTTTATGAATTCCATCCATCTCATTTGCCTCATATTTAACTCCTTCTGATCAAATAGGTACCTTAAACTCTTATGGTCACTATTCACCATAAACTTAACTCCATATAAATAGTGTCGCCAAATCTTTAAAACAAACACTATAGCTGCTAGATCCAAATCATGAGTCGGATAATTCCTCTAATGAACTCTTAGCTGTCGCGAAGCATATGCTACGACTCTCCATTCTTGCATTAGGACACAGCCCAATCCTTGGTATGACGCATCACAGTATACGTCAAACTGTCCGAAAGAATCCGGCAACGTCAGTACTGGTGATGTAGTCAACATCCTTTTCAGCTCCTGAAAACTCTTCTCACATTCATCCGTCCATTCAAAGGATATTCCCTTCCTTGTTAGTTGCGTCATTGGCAACTTGATCTTCAAGAATCCTTCAATGAACCTTTGGTAATATCTAGCTAAGCCCGGAAAACTCCGTATCTCGCTTACCGACTTAGGGCTTTCCCACTGTACTACAGCTTCAACCTTTGCCGGATCTACTGCTATCCCATCACGATTAATCACATGACCTAAGAATTGTACTTCTTCTAACCAGAATTCACACTTGGACAACTTTGCACAAAGTTGTCGGTCCTTTAACACTTGAAGCACAATCCTAAGATTTTCTTGATGTTTTTCCCGATTAAGGGAATAAATAAGAATGTCGTTGGTAAACACAACATCAAACTTATCTAAGAACGGTCGGAAAATCCGGTTCATGTAATCCATGAACACTGCTGGAGCGTTAGTTACACCAAAAGGCATAACCAGATACTCATAGTGTCCATACCGGCTCCTAAACGCCGTCTTCAGTATATCCTCCCTCTTGACTCGAATCTGGTGATAACCAGATCTTAAGTCAATCTTCGAAAATACTACTGCTCCTTTCAACTGGTCCATCAAATCCTCAATCCTAGGCAACGGATACTTATTCTTGATTGTCGCCTTGTTCTGTTGTCAATAATCCACGCACAGCCTTGAACTTCCGTCTTTCTTCTTGATGAACAGCACCGGCGCTCCCCAAGGTGAAGCACTCGGTCTTATAAACTCCTTATCCAACATGTCATCCAACTGCTTTTTTAGCTAGAACAGGCTAGAAAAGAAGAAAACAAGGGAAAAGGCAAAAACAAGGTGCTCGCCTCGCGACGCGAAACAAATGCTCGCCTTGCGAACCAGAAGGTCTGTCTGAGAAGTAAAATACATCCTTTCGACCTCGCCATGCGAAACCAAGGCTCGCCTCGTGATCCAGACAGAAGCAACGCACAAAATTTAATCAACAGACATATATATCATATGCCTTACGAACAAAACAGTTATCACACTCGATAACTTGTGCATCAGACGCTCTACCCAACTTCTAAGCATAGTTAATACCCAATGCGGGTTCAACAAGACATGGCCAGAAATCACAACCTAACCCAAGCAGTCCTTGATTTAGAATCAAACTGCTCTAATACCATAAAATGAGACAACTCCTTCCTCGGAGGTCCCATTGGTAACCCGAACTCGAATTCTTGACGTTACAGCGTAGCGTGATAATATAAAATGCGAAAATATTAAAACAACCGATAATGATACCACGACTATATATATAACATACGTATAACAGTATTGGCTCTATCAGTAAAGCCTACAATAACTGATGCCAACTACAAATCTTCAGAGTACGCAACACATATAAACTGAAAGCATAGCAGGAAA
Organism: Ammopiptanthus mongolicus; assembly: GCA_039655645.1. Classification (NCBI taxonomy): domain Eukaryota; kingdom Viridiplantae; phylum Streptophyta; class Magnoliopsida; order Fabales; family Fabaceae; genus Ammopiptanthus; species Ammopiptanthus mongolicus. The sequence continues at coordinate 53,464,766 of CM077344.1, forward strand.
AATAAAAATACATACGACTTCCTCTCCTGGCCCCAAAATACATTTCACACTATCCCATACACTGGCCATAACAAACTAATAGTACTAACCCCAAGACGACCAAAATAAGGGTAATGAAAACCCCCAAGCTCTAAGGTCCTCCCTCGCTGGGACTCGGGGCTCTCTCGCCAGCATCTGGTTCAACTGGTATGCCATCGAATTCCTCTGGCAACTCCTCAACAGGATCTTCTCGTGCGGTCGGAAATAATAAAATACGACATAGAGAAAATATAGGGGATAAGAAACAACAATTCATCATAAATGGGAAAACAGCTATAAAATAATTTATATAGATAGCCACACTCAGCAACACAGTAGTGTCAATCAATCAACTCCCGAATCATTTTCTCTTAACTACTATCTCTTATACTCATGCAACTAACGACTATATGGACGCGATCACGATGAGACATCTTCAACAGATCAAGATATCTCGTTCATCTCTGTGCCACCCCCCGTAATGCAGGGTTCGGTCAAAAGCCCTCAAGCTCAACTTGTGGCTACGATATTCCCCCGCCTGCAGGCCAGGTTGTAATAATCGCCCGCCCACAACATAACTTACGGCAACGACACATTCCCTCGCCCGCAGGCCAGGTCGGAACATTCGCCCGTCCGTTAACAACTCGACTTACGGAACGACATATCCCCCCGCCCGCAGGCCAAGTCGGGACATTTGTCCGTCTGTCTACAACTCGACTTACAGCAACGTCATATTCCCCGGCCCGAAGGCCAGGTCGGAAAATTCGCCCGTCCGTCTACAATTCGACTAATGGGTACGATCATCTCCCCGCAGGCAAAATCGATCGCCCGTATGCCAATACATTGAAGAAAAACAACTATGCAACATAAATCTCACCGACTCATCTCAGGATCAACACTTAGTGCCTCAACCACGACTTATAAATAACCACGACCAACTTTCCTTTGGCTTAACCGGGTATCAACATCAGCAGTCACAACAACACATCAATAACAACCAGAAACAGATTCAACAATAATAATATCAGCTCACAGATAAATAATTAAGTAATCATAAACATATAATAGGCATAATACACATATCACATATAATACATTAAACATCCCATCACAGAACATACATCCTCGACATATAGTAAATTCAACCTAACAGTCAAACGACCTCTAGTAGGGTTTGGGTCGCCCTACGCATATCAATATATATTATTTTAAATCTTGCATCAAAGACGATATTGTGGTTCTTTCCCCCACCTGATAGCCAACGTAGCAACGATCACGAACTCACGAACACTTCTTGCTCCTCTGCACAGCCTCACAGTCGCAACCTCGCTCCTCCAACCGGCAACCGTACTCGCTTTAGAACGATCGAACACGGTCTGATCCTCCACCACAAATCACAATCAGAAATTAACACAATCCAACAAAACCCACTTAGTTCCTATGAACTAAGGTTTCGTCCATTTTTAGAAAAATAGGCTAGAGGTGTTAAAACTTTACCGACTCTTGGATCAATGATCCTTAAGCATACATAATACTAGATTAGGTCTTTTTACTCAAAAACTTTGAAAAAAAAACCCATGATTTCTCAAAGTATAGTTTTCGGCCACCTCCTTAGAAATATAGCTAGACATGTTATTTGATTACATGCTCTTGGATAGTGATAGAGAATGATGAAACTAGATCATAGAAATTGATTTCACATTAAAAGGATTTTTCTATAATTTTCTAGAGATTTTTGAACTTAGAACTTAGAAGTTTAAACAAGAACTCAGTGAAGAACAATGAAACTTATGGATCAAAGAGAGTAAGTATTAGAGATTTTACCTCTTGAAGCTTGAAGAAAAGTGAAGAAGAAAGCTTGCACTTGAAGACAACAATGGAGGTTTTGAAGAAGATGATCAAGGTGAAGAAGAGAAATGTGTAGGAAAACAAAGGATGGAGGGTGTATTTATAGGCTGGTAGCCCCCCCTTGGTGGGCGTTTTGGCCCATGGCCCAATTTTTAGATATTTTATGGCAAAAGAGTAATTTCTCTTACGGAGAAAATTGTCATTTCAACAAAAGACCAAGGGCATAAACGTCATTTCGTCATAAATATCTAGGTATTTTCATAAATATCTAGATATTTTCAGAAAAAGTAATGATGACAGTGATGAGTCACATGGTACGAACGTAATTCCATCAGTTCCTAGGGGCAAAACGGTCTTTTCTCGCGCATCCGTTCTTGATTCTGTCGATTTCCTGATTTTGGGTTTTCGCCCAAGAAAGTCGTGAGAATTTATTTATTTTGAAATTTTTCAAAATCGTCGATATTGTTCGCAATTTTATTTAAAACCTAACTGTTTCGTTCACATATCAAAATTAGATCGTCTGAGCAGTAAAATCATACTGTCAGTGTAAAAACGCAGACTGGGCTCCGTCTGAGTTTTCGACCAAAATTTAACCATAGCTTCCTACGATAGCGTAGAGCTTGACTATGGTCTTGATTTATTTTATTTCACTCTCTAGATCCTCTAATAAAATACAAACTCACAAATACTGATTAATTAAGAAAATCTTAAAAATCGGGGTGTTACAAGAAGCTTCCTGTTTTTCAAAGTCATAGCCTAACCCCGACTTATCATGAGGTGATCTAGAATACCTCAGTATAAAGTTTAGCTTTTCTGATCCTCTAACAAGCTTTGATACGCTTTTGGTTAGATCAGATACCTCTTGTTAAGGTCTGGTTACCTCGTGAGGTTCACTAGACTCAGAGGTGATTTTATCAGTTAGACTGATATTCTCAGCTTTCAACTTATTGTTTTCAACAATGAGTTGCTCATTTTGCTTACTGGTATCTTCCAGATCTTTGTTTACTTTTGAAAACTTTCTTTTAAGCAAGATATATTGATGATGTAGTAGGGAGGAATCATTAAGCAGTTCATCATATGCTTCTTGAAGAGAGTCAGAATTAGATACCTCATCTTCATCTGATTCAGCGTCTGATGAAGTATTTGCCATTAAACAAAGATTTGATGAGGGAGTGTTCCTTGATCTGAATACACGATCTAGAGTTGCAAGCTTCTCCTTTGCAATTGGAGACTGTAGCACTAACTCCAATCTTGGTTGATCTAGAGCGTTGATGAGACACTAGTTAGCATGGGCATTTAGCAAGTACCGTCTAGTATCTTCATTCGTCCAGTCAGCTTCAGGTTTGGACGTTGTTGAGCCGTCCTCAAGAGTTATTGTTGGACAATGATCTCCATCAGTAAACACATTCCATAACTCAAAGTCTTGAGCTTGGACGTATATTTGAAAAATGGATCTCCAGTAAGGATAGTCTGTTCCATTAAAAATGGGTGGAACATTCCATTCTCTTTCAGAGGTAGCTTCATGAGTTCTTTCATCAGGAACAACAAGTTGCTCATCATTCGAAGAGTCTTCATTTTGAGTATTGGACCAAAGACAGAGGTTAGCTTCCTCATTTGTTTCTTCTTCTTCAGAAGAAGCATTGAGATCTTCCCAGGTGGCCATGAAGTTATTTTTCTTCTTTTTGAAAAAGTTCTTCTTGTCTTTTAACATGGGACAGTTAGCCTTGAAGTGGCCTGGCTTGTTGCACTCGAAACAGACCAGCTGACTTTTGTCTTTGGACTCAGCATGGTCCTTGAAGTTTTTCTTTTGAAATGGCTTTATTTTCATCCCATTTTTCTTTCTCCATATGTTTTGAATCTTTCTGGAGATGAAGGATAACTCATCATCATCTGATACTTCATTATCAGATTGATCAGCATCATCACTAGACTCATCAGCTTTTAGAGCTTTTGAGTTGTTGGACTTTTGAGCTTTCAAAGCAATCCCTTTATTTTTCTTTACAAGATTATCAAGATCAAGCTCCTGTTCATGAACTTGAAGAGTTTCTACCAGATCATTCAGCGACAAAGTAGAGAGATCTTTGGCCTAGGTGATTGCAGTAACAATTGGTCTCCATTTCTTAGGCAAGCTTCTAAGAATTTTAGTGACATTCTCCTTGGTAGTGTAAACTTTCCCAAGAGATTTTAGGTTGTTGATGATCATCTGAAAATGACCCATCATGTCCAAGATGGACTCTCCTTTGGCCATGGTGAACAATTCATATTGGCCAACCAGCATGATGATTTTTGAATCTTTTACCTTGGTGGTCCCCTCATGGAGATTTGACAAGGTATCCCAGATTTGCTTTGTTGATTCACATGTATGAATCTTCTTAAATTCATCAGGACTAAGAACACACGTTAAAGCATATCTGGATTTATGATTTTGTTCCATCCTGGCTCTTTCATCAGTCCAGTCATCTTCATCTTTTTCTGTCCCATCAGAGTTGAGACACACATTTGGACCATTCGTGATTTGGGCCTAGAGAACTGAGTTTGTACTTAAGATAAAGCCTTTGAATCTCTCCTTCCAGTACAAGTAATGGGTTCCGTTAAAGAACGGAGGTCTGGTCATGGAAGTGCCTTCCATAACAGGTTGACTCCCACTTGGCATACCATGTCCTACCATATCTGCTATAGGATCTTTTCCTCTACACGGCTAAGTGCTCAACCCAGAGGCTGAGCTCTGATACCAATTGAAGGAAGCTATTTGAAACACAACATGGGGGTTGAATTGTGTTTCTTACGTTTTTAAAACTTTTCGTAAGCAGATATATATATTTTCGCAAAGGTTGGACATTATAATGACAGTGGATAGAAAGAGTGTTTCCAAACACCAGTTGGACGCTTACTTATAAGGATTAAGATAAAAGAACAAGCGCGTTAAGAAATCAATTCAATCCCAAAGAGTTAGTTAGAAAGTAAACTAAAGCAATAGCAAAGGAAAGAAAGGAACACAAAGATGTTATCCTGGTTCACTCTTCACCAAAGAGCTACGTCCGGTCCTCTCTACTTCAGAGCTTTCTCCACTATAACAAAAACCTTTTTGTTACAAGTATTCAACACCTCTTCAGGCAAGTATTTTACACCTCTTCAGGCACACTAAGTATTCTTTTTACACAAGCCTCTTCAGGCTCAACCAACTAAGTTTTGAAAAGATTTGTTGTTCAACTAACTCGTGAGAGTATGAAACTTAAGCTTAGAACTCTAAATCGAAACTCTTCGCAGAGAGTGATATAAAGGTTAAAGATCAGAGTAAGCTTGTAATCTTAGATTTTTTTTCTTTTGATAGCTTTTTTTCTTGTATGCTTGTATATTTCTCAAGGTCAGTCGTGCATCGCTAGTTTGCATCTTCAAGATGAGAGATATTTATAGCCTTCTTGTTTTGATCAACTTCAGTCTTCAACGGTTGCAAAAGAATCTGTTCTGATTGAGCATTAAATGCATTAGTCCGTTGAGTCTGATAGCTTGTTGAGGCTTCTAATCAGCAAAGTAGACTATCAGGTTTGATAGCTTGAAATAGGACTGACATCTTTTCCTTGTACTCGAAAGTTGCCATTTGTCTTTCCTTATTGGAGAAGGTCAAATCCTTTTGTGTCAGGGCCAGACTGGCTTCAACTTTCGATGGAACGAAGATTACAAAGAATGTTTGTCCATATGATACAAGCATTTACATATTGAATAATAAATTCAAATATTTTACATATACGTTCGCGCTAAAGCACATAAAAGCATACACCACTGGACTTTTACTAAAGAGAGCGTCTAATAGATAGAGTCTTTGGGCTCAGATATAAAGTTGACAGATTATGGTTTATACATAGCGAGAAATACTTATTGGACGGGCTGTAAGTCTTTGGAATTAGATTTTCCTACACACTTAAGATAAAGCATTAGTCCACAGTATAATCTTTGTTCTCTTAAATTAGACTTTAGTTAACATCAAAACTCAAGGGATTAATGGACCATAACCACTTTGGTTCCAACAGATAGTTCTCACCAGTAAGAGCGGGCGAAACAAGAATCGCTACTGGACTCTCTGAAGGATGAAGGTAGAACAGAGAATTGGGATTTGGAGCAGAATCATCGCTCGCATCTGATCGATTCGAAACTTGAGATGGTGAAGCCATTTCGCACCAGAATGTAGCAGAGCTCTGACTGATACCATGTAGAAATCTAAGAACAAGTAAAGATGAAGCAGAACACACGTTCTGATGAATCTAGAACCAAGAACAGCAAGAAAAATTGCTAGCAGAACACACTATGCCAGAGAGATTGAGAGAAAAGAGTGAAAATCAATATAGAAATGATTGCAAATGAATAACTTGATTGATGAAAGAGACAAAATAAGTTTATATACATCAGCTAACTCATAACTAACTGATAACCGCTCCAACTGACTTGCTAACTACTTTAGGTAATTAAACTAACTTAATTTACTAACACAATTAATTAAGTTTTGTCTGGTAAGAGGTAGCTTTTAATTAATTAGGTTGGTGAAGTAAAAAGGTAAGTACAATCGAGTACTATTCAGAATTTGAAAATATTGAAAATTACTTGAAATGGGATGATAAAATTACTTGAATAAAAAAATTTAAAATTAAAAACAATGCAACAATATATCTTAGATTCTTTTTATAATATTCATATTTAAAACAATCAATCCTGATAGAGAATTTGAAATGTCAATGATGGGCATATTTGAAACCTTCATAAATCAAGTCAAGTATTGTAAGGAGTTGCTCAAGCGATTTGGAATGCACAAAAATAAGGGAGAAGCAACCCCAATGAGCAAATCATGTTACTTGGATAACGATGAAGGAAGTAAACTCATTGAATTGACTAAATATCGAGGTTTGATTGGCTCACTTCTTTATCTTACGGCAAACAAGACAGATATTATGTTTAGTTTCTGCATGTGCGCTCATTTTCAAGCGAATCCTAAAGAGTCACATTTAACTTCTCTTAAAAGAATAATGAAATATTTGTATGGCACAATTAAGATAGGCGTGTGTTATCCAAGGGGCGCCTCATGCAGTCTTGTTGGCTATTCCGATTCCGACTTTGCATGATGCAAAAGCGGATAGGAAAAGCAATAATGGAACTTGTCACTTGCTTGGCAATTCTCAAGTTTCATGGCCCAATAAGAAATAAGCCATCATAGCCTTATCCACCACTGAAGCTGAGTATGTCACAGTTAGGAGTTTTTACGCTCAAATCATATGGATGAAGCAACAACTTCTACTTTATGGCATTGAACTCAATCACTTCCTAATAAGAAGTGACAACAGAAGTGTAACACCTCGTTTTCTGTAACCTGTTATAATCACTTTGACAATGTGATTTCTATCTTTCATGTTGTGTATGACCTTATGATATATATATATATATATATATATATATATATGAATGATTTCAATGATGGTTTTATATCCATGATGATTGTTGTGATAAAGTTTTCCTTTGTCGTTTTAAGATGAAACCGATAAAAGTTTTGTTTTAACCGGTATCGGATAATTTCTTGTTTCGCGTGCCGGAAGCTGGGAAACGAGGAATTGAGTGAGATATAATGTTTAATTACATTTTCCATTACCTTGTTGATTATTTCTATTGAAGAGAATTAGTTTTCATGAAATCCAAAAAATTTACCAAAAGTAGTAAAAACTAATTATCCATTTTTTATAAAAATCCTAAACACCTTATTCCTAACTAAATGGAAAATGTAATCATCCTAGTTACATTGGAGTGGACATTCGGCCATATCACCTTGGAAGGAGCCAAGATTTTCCTTTTCCATTGTTTCAATCAAGGTTATGACACTAACCATAAATAGAAAAAGTGTTTTAACCAATTCTAGTAAATCGTGTACTAGTCTCACCATTACTTGACAACGCTTGTCCTTGTGTAATCTAAGCCCTCCATTTCTATGACAAACTCTCCATCATCTTTTGAGTAAGTTTTGGACTCCTAAAAGGCCATAGAATTCGGCCATTTAGTGTACAAACACACTAAACCACTTCATTGTCTCATTTCTCCACACAAAGGCTTCAAGTTTCATTTCTTCATCTCCTCTCCTAGGGCATTCGGTTGTGAGCTTAAGTTTAGAACCCCTTCACCTTTTCTTTCATTTCAACTTCATATTATGACTCTTTGATGCCTTCTAAACAACTTTCATCTTTTGAATTTCTTCATTTGAAGTTGTTTATACTAAGTTACTAAAGGATCTTTCAAGGAGACTTCAAGCTTCTTGAACTTGTTGTGAGCCTTCCTTTTAAAGAAGTAAGTTCCTAACTTAGTTTCCTTCATGACTTTACTCTAAGGAACACTTTGTTATATCATGTTCATGATGTTGAAAATCAAATTTTTGAACTTGTTCATCCTCCTTCTAGGTCACGGTTTGAGCTTGTGTTTGGTGACCAAGAATCTTTCTTCCTTCTCTTCAAAAAGAGCTTCAAGAGATAATGGGGGAGTGAACCATATCACACCTTAATGGTGGTGGTAAAGGCCTCCTAGTTTTGTTGAAGGAAAACCCTAGATCTAGGGTTTCCTTATAAAGTTGCTTACTTTGTTGTTATGTTGTATATGTTGGGGTGTTGGTATGTTGTTTGTGTTTATGTGTTGGTGTGGAAAATCATTTGGCATGGTGAAAAACTATTCTTGGGTCCAAAGGCCTAAGGATAGGATTTTTTAATGATGAACTTGGTTATGTTCTATGATGCCTTGATAAAATGCTTATATGTTGAAATGATTTCCTAGCTACTTTGGATGTTGTTGGATGGCACTATCTTTGTTAGAATGAACCATGTATGATTTGGCCTTATCATGTTTTAAATGGGAAGCCAAAGCTTCAAGGTTCAAGTAATGGTTCAATGAACTTAAAATGGCTACAAGAAGGCAAAACAAAACAATGAAACCTATCCTACTTCAATAGAGCATTCGGCCTTGGCATAGATAGTAGGGTTAGGAACTTAAAATGTTGAAGTTAAGAGGTTTAGAGTGTGTTTGGATGAGGTATTTCAAAATTTCAAGGTATTTAAAATACAAGGTAATTGAATTGCATCAATTGAATTACTTTCATTTTTAAATTACTTTGTTGGGATGAAGTAATTCAAATTTCTTATATTTCAAATTCTTTGTTTGGATAAAGCAATTTAATTTTCTTTAATTTTAAAATTTCATTTCACAATATTTATTTTTAAATTTTGAATTTAACTATAAAATGTTATAAATAAATAAACATTAATAATTTTAAATAACAAATCATTACAAATAGATATCAATGGTCTAGTGGTTGATCTCCACTTTTCCTCCTTGGAGGTCTAGGGTTCAATTCCTACTTTAAAGCTTTTGGACCAAAACAAAAATAATTAAAATTTAAAATATTTTAATAATTAGCTAATTTTAGAAATAATTAAATGATTACTTATGTCATTATTCATAAAAAAATGGCGGCAAGTGGTGGTGGTTGGCGGTGGTCGGAGGTCTGGCGGTAGCCGGAGTTGCCGGCGAAGGTGGTAGGAGCTCGCCGACGGCGGCGGTCGGAGCTCGCTGGCGGCATGGGTCGGAGCTCGCCTTCGGAGGTGGCTGGAACTCAACCGGCAGCGGTGGTCGACAGCCGGAGGTGGTGGCCAAATGTGGAAGGAGTGAGAGGAATTTACAAATTTCATCTACTAGGTGGAGATTTGAAATTCCCGAATTTACACTACAACAAATACCCCATTAAAATTCCAAGAATTTCAAATACTTTTAAAAAAAATATCCAACAACATATTTTGAAGTAAAGTAATTTAATTACCCTATAAAATTACTCTTGTGACACCCCCTTTTGGGACATCACATGGTAACCCGTTACAGAAAGAAATAAAGCTTTAGCAGTCTAATAACTTTTTTCAAAAAAACACTCACTCGAGTAGTTATAGAAATCTGATACCAAAAGTAAAACAGAACAATCGTATAGAACAAGTTGACATTCATCATTTATAATAATAACTCAACTTCGCCATAAGCCATAAGGCGTACACCCTTTTCCCAAACTTTTAGTACATAACACGTACATTAAAAATCCTAAGAGCTGGTCTAAAGAGACATCTAAAGATGATAGAGTATACTACCTAGTATACTTCATACCCATGAGACTAAGCCTCGTCGTCGCCAGTTCACACATCTTCGCCGTCGACGTAAGGAGACTCCAACTTCAGGGTTCTGAAGTAACCTAGAGATTCGCTGAAATGCAATTGTACACGTATCCAAAAACACAACAGGGTGTCCAACATGTACAGGCAAGGGTGAGATCCCAATATATGGATTTCAAACACGATAACCCCATGCGGGACACAACCCTAACAAATAAGCATATATAATATCACGATGCATCAAATTCAACTGAATAAACAAGTAGTATATCATAGGGTTTCATACCTGACAGTCATCGTCATTTTTAAAAGAAATGTATGACACTTCAATGTTCATCATCTAATCCTTTACTTAATCTCCGAAGATCCTAACACCGTTGTATAAAAAACTGAGCTGATCAGGCTCAAGGGACATTGGCCCCAGGCAACAATGACCAGTACCTAAGTGCTTATTCAGAGGTACATGAACACCATGACATTACGCGATTACATGGGATTACATTCAGCGGTACTTGATAAATCGTAAATTGTCATACTATATTGTCCAACTCAAGGCACAATATGCACCGTGCGTATGACACCATTGTCCATCAAGGCACAATATTACACATTATCTTGAGTATCTTGCCATCAAGATATCCAGATTAACACCGTTGGCACGTTTGCCGAATTTTAATGCATGTAAAAACGTTTCAATTCTTGCCACTTTTCTTTGTGTTCGTTCTATTGTTGTCGTAGCTCAAAGGCTCCTGACTATTCATAATTTACACCATTTTAAAACCTTTCATCGTTAACACAGGACGAAACGTCCGAGTGCTCAATCGCGGAACCCTAGACCGATACACCAGCCCAAGTTCCATGGTAATAGGAAACATTATTCACCTTTAATCACGTTTCCTCATAACAAGAGGACTTTTCCTCATAACAAGAGGAGTACACACAGTCCATAGGACATGCAGTCCATAACATCGTTGCATGGCTTCTCGTGCTATTTTTACAGAACACCAGCATCCCGACGTCTCGTATACTAGGTTCACGTTTTCAACATTTTTCACTGTTTTTCGTTTGGTGAAACACAAATCCAAAACGAAAACTCCGCAACTCACCCAAGTTGTCGGATTTTACACCGTTTGGAATAACTCGTTTACAGAGAAACTTTTCTGTTTGAAAGTGGTTTGAAAACCATCGAATTACTGATAAAACTTAACTTTTGTTGAAAGTCCCTTCCCCAAAAATCTATTTTTGAAAGGAAACAGCTGAGACCAAAAACGTCATCCCAAAACAGTTTTGCTGTTTTTCGAAAACGTTTTCCGTAAATCTTTTCGGAATTAAAACGTTGTTTTAGCGTTAAAAACATCATAAGTTAAAATTCTTGACTTTTTCCTCTTATTTTAATTTATTCCACAAAGCGATTAATTTATTCTTAAAAACCTAACTTTTCTACTAACTTTGCAATTTTTCTTTAGAGTCTTCTCTTTCTTTAGAAAACTAGCGTCATTGAAAATCTCCAATGTTTCCCCAAATAAATATTTGGTGTTTCATACAAAGCTTTTTAAGTCTTTTATTCCCGTTAATTATTTGAGCACTGACCACTATTAGGCTTCCCAATCAACAATCAACATCATCATATTGATATACCAACGTTATTGTAGATAATATAGTTTATAACATGCATTAAAATACTATAACACATATTAGCAGATAATTCAACCAATCGCCACACAGCTCAAAAAAATATATACGGACCAATACAGACAACACATAGTTATCGAGAGATTCCCTTAGGCAATTCTCCCCTTACCTTAAATGAAGTCTCTTTGATGAGCAACTCCAAGCATTAAATCCAAGAGGTGGCTGAAGGCGGCATTGACGTCCCAACACGTGCAAGCCACTCCACAACAGCTCCAAGAATTCATATCCAACTCCCCCAAGTAAGCATAGCCACAACCAAAAATTCAAGAGATAACATCCAAGCACATTCAACATCCAAACAGCATATCAATTAATTAATCATCATTAAAAACATAACCTAATGGATTTAAATATTTTATTTAATAAAAACAGAATTACTTTTCCGATGAAATTAATTTGGGAAAATAGGGTTCATTAACAAAATTTGAGAAAAATCAATTTGATCATGGAAACATGAAATTAGCTTAGGGAATCATTAATTAATTACCGTAATTACACTAAAACAGAATTAATTTCATGATTAGAATAAGATAAAAATTTAGGGATTTAGTGAAATTGGGGAAATCCGAATTTAAGAGGGAACTTGAGCAATTGGCATAGGGAATTTGAAATTGATATACTCAATTGCATAAGAACATAAACAATTTCACATTTAAAGCATGGAATCAAAATGTTAGGGTTTCAATTTGGGGATTTAGGGTTAGTGTTCCTCATGAAATCAAAAGCCAAGAGAAGGGGAAGAAGTAAATGAAGGATTCTTGACAAGGAGGAAGAAAGAGCATGAACGGCGGTCCCCGCAGTGGTGTGCGGTGGCGGCGCACGGCGGTTTCGGCGGTGATAATGGCGGGGCTTGGTCCAAAACGTGAAGAAAGATGCGGCCTTCCACATGGTTGATTCATTTCTGGAAAGGGAGGCCAAACGGTGGCCAGAAAAGGCCAAAAACAGTGGTAGCTTCACAGTGGCTCCGCCGTCAAAGATGTTCGTTCGCGAAGATGTTCGGTTAGAAATGTAGAGGAGAAGATAGGAAACATTTCTATGATTTCGGTTTTGTGAGAGGTGGCCGGAGTTGGCCGGAAATTAAGAGAGAAGGAGAGAAAGTTAGAGAGAGAGAGAGAGAGAGAGAGAGAGAGAGAGAAAGTGAGGCGGTGGGGTGATGGGGTTTGCGGTTTTTCTTTTCTTTTTTTTTTCTTTATTTCTTTTTATAGTTGTAGGTGAAAATTCAGTGGTTGAGATTGAGTCAAAAAAAGAAATAAATCTTGACCCTTTGATCTAAAAGCAAAGAGGGACAAATCTAAATTTTCAAAATTTGAATTAGAGCAGTGATTGATGATTGAATTTATCAACCTAGGAAATCAATGATCCAAAATAAACTTTTGATTAAATCCAAAATAATAACAATAGCATAATATTTTGTCTGGCAAGAGTATATAAACTGTGATGACGCACCCAATAAACTAAATAAAATAATTCAAGCATATAAAATTAATTATTAACATATATATAAGATTTTAGGGGTGTTACAATACTATTCCACTAAAAACAAAATTTCGCCCTCGAAATTACGTGACTCAAAACTAGACAGGATTGTCTTAATCCTTAGGTTTCACATCGTAGTCTCCATATGTAATTCTCCGTAGATGACATTTGCAATCTAATAGCAATTCCATAGTTATCCTCCGTCTGATTTACCTAACCCCAAATCGTTTCTCCTCAATCCATACTCCTTCACCGTAATACTTCACGTTAATCTCTCGCACGTGAGAGGTCATATTAAACTTAATCATTTTCCCTTTTACACTAATCCATTTAGGAAGACTTCTTCCTACATTTTTAACTCTTGCTGTTGATACCAAGATTCAGATCATGACACATTCCTTTTACAATACCTCTATCGATTCCTATCCCAGATATCCAATCTTAAACTTAGTTTCTTTCGAACATGGTCCACCTTTCCACTTTACATCATAATCATGCCTCTTAACTTTAAAGAACCTTTTTACACCTCTTAATGTAACTACATCCCAAAGGATTCGCATCGGCTAGAATTCCTCAATACCATAAATCTTTAACTTTTCTAAGAACTTAGCTTCTATTCAAGAGCTCTTTTTTCCTTCTTATACTCATCTTAGGTAAAACTACTAAGGATTCTTTCATATAACTCTTCAAACTTTTACCATCAATTTCAACTACAGATGTTGATCAGAATCCTAGGCTCTCCGACGACTATTCTGCCTCGATCCTGCAAAGGTAAAAGAATCTAAAATTTCTATTCTTGTTAGAAAATATGAATTGTTCACCATGGATGAAGGTGAATCTGTTGCTCAAATGATTGGTAGATTCCAAACTATTACTAATGGTTTGAAATCTCTTGGTAAAACATATACAAATGCTGAGAAAGTTGCTAAGATTCTCAGAAGTCTTCCAAGGCAGTGGAGACCTATTGTCACTGCTATTTCTCAAGCTAAGGATCTCACCTCCTTTACTATGGATGAACTTCTTGGCACACTCACTGTTCATGAGCAAGAGCTCAATGAAGATGTGTCAATCAAAAAGAGCAAAGCCATTGCTCTAAAAGTTGATCTAAAGGCAGCTAAAGCCTTAAAATCTTAAAAGGCAGACGAGTCTGATTGTGACGTAGACGAGTCTGAGGATGAGGATTCTGATGATGATGAAGAGACTTCTCTCATGACCAGAAAGATGAAAAAGCTCTGGAGAAAGAAGAAGTTCAGAAAGGAGAAGCCTCTCAGAAAATCTCACAAAGAATCCACATCAACAGACAAGAGTCCAGTTGTCTGCTATGAGTGCAAGAAGCCTGGTCACATCAAACCTGAATGCCCTCTTTTGAAGAAAGCTTCCAAAAAGAAGTTTTTCAGAAAGAAGAAGAAAGGAATGATGGCCACATGAGAAGATCTTGAATGCTCATCTTCTGAAGGAGAAGAGACAGAAGAGGAAGCCAATCTCTGTCTGATGGCCAATACAGATTCAGAACCTGAAACTGAGGTACATTCTGAACTTGAGGAATTGCATGATGCTTATGATGAGCTGGTAGAGGAATCCAAAGGCTTGTCTAAGGCCTTCAAATCCCTCAAGAGAGATTATGTTAAACTCCTCGGTGAGCATAAACAAAAATCTCAAGAGTGTGAGATGCTGGCCAAAGAGAATAGCCAGCTGAGGACTGAAAAGTCTGATGAAGCTTCGATCTCAAGTGAAACATCACATTCTGAAGAAGTGTTCACACTTCAACAGAAAGTGAAGGAGCTCACTTCTGATCTTGCTAGATTTGTTAATGGCAGAGATAATCTGACAAAACTGCTAGGATGTCAGAGACACTCTCTTAACAAAGAAGGCATTGGATATGATCATCAAGCTGATCATAAAGTATCAACAAAATCTTCAACTGTCTATGTTAAACCCATTCCAGTTAGACTTAGACCCGTCTGTAACTTCTGTGGAAAAGCTGGACATGTTATGTCTAAGTGTTTTCACAAGAAAAAGAGGAAGTCTTCACAGACTCCTAGAACTAACAGAAAAGGACCCAGAAAATTATGGGTACCTAAAGATAAAATAATTTCTGTTGCAGACATCCTTAATAGGACAAAGCAGACACCTCTGCTGGTACCTGGACAGTGGCTGCTCGCGACATATGACAGGAGAAAGGTCTATGTTCCAAGACCTCCAGTCTAAGAATGGTGGATTTGTTGCCTTTGGAGGCAATCAAAAAGGAAGAGTAATTGGTGTTGGTACAATTGGTGGTAAACCCCCTCTTCCCTCTATCTCAAATGTGCTTATGGTTGAAGGACTGAGACACAATTTACTTAGCATAAGTCAATTATGTGATAGTGGATTTGATGTCTCCTTCACTAAGAATGAATGCATAGTCAAAGACAAGAGTGGCAAGACCCTCTTCTCAGCTAATAGACAGCAAAATCTTTATAAGATTGAGCTAACTGAACTCTCAGATCAAAGTGTAACCTGTCTGATGTCTAAAGAGGATGAAAGATGGTTATGGCATAAGAAACTAGGACATGCTAGTATGAAACTTATTTCGAAATTGAAAAAGGATAACCTTGTGAGAGGATTGCCTGATATTAGTTTCAAGAAAGATGTTTTATGTGATGCATGTCAGAGAGGTAAACAAGTAAAATCAAGTTTCAAATCAAAAAACATTGTATCAACCTCTAGACCTCTTCAGTTGTTACACATGGATCTGTTTGGACCAGTTAGTGTTGCCAGTTTAGCTGGAAGGAAATATGGATTTGTCATTGTTGATGACTATTCTAGATTTACTTGGGTACTTTTCTTAACCCACAAGGATGAGTCTTTTAAGGCCTTCTCTGTATTCTGTAAGAAAGCACAAAATGAGCAAGGTTTCTGTATCTCTACCCTTAGAAGTGATCATGGGGGAGAATTTGAAAATGAGCAATTCAAACTGTTCTGTGAAGAGAATGGAATCTCTCACAACTTCTCTGCACCAAGAACTCCACAGCAAAATGGAGTGGTTGAGAGAAAGAACAAATCTCTGCAAGAGATGGCTAGATCAATGCTAAATGAAAATAATCTCCCTAAGTACTTCTGGGCTGAAGCAGTAAACACGGCATGTTATGTGCAAAATAGAATACTTAGAAGGTCTATCCTAAAGAAGACTCCTTATGAATTGTGGAAAGGTAGAAAACCCAACATATCTTATTTCCATGCATTTGGATGTGAATGCTTCATCTTAAATACCAAGGATCAACTTGGAAAGTTTGATTCCAAGGTAGACAAAGGCATCTTCATTGGATATTCCGAAGTGTCTAAAGCATATAGAGTTTTTAACTCTAGGACCTCTGTTGTTGAGGAATCTATTCATGTAAAATTCAATGATAATCTAAAGACTGATAGGGAACTATCAGATCTAGGAGATGATCTTGCAGGACTTGATCTTACCCAGCAGACGAGTCAACAGCCAGACGTATCAAAAACTGAGTCTGCTGAGGAATCTCTCAGACAAGTGGAGCAGACGAGTCATCAGTCAGATCAACATCAAAATGATGATCTCAAAAGAGACTGGAAGTTCAAAGCTCATCATCCTGAAGATCTTATCATTGGAAGTCCCTCTGAAGGTGTTAGAACCAGATCTGTCTTAAGAGAGTCAAGCAATATGGCCTTTTTATCTGAAATTGAACCAAGGCATATTGAGGAAGCTCTTGAAGATGAAAGCTGGATTCTTGCCATGCAAGAAGAACTTAATCAGTTCAAAAGGAATGATGACTGGAAACTTGTCTCCAAAACAACAGACAAGTCTGTTATTGGAACAAGATGGGTTTTCAGAAACAAGCTAGATGAAAATGGCAAAATTGTCAGAAACAAAGCAAGGTTAGTAGCTCAAGGCTACAACCAACAAGAAGGTATTGACTATACTGAGACTTTTGCACATGTAGCTGGAATAGAAGCTATTCGCATACTCATGTCATATGCTGCACAACATCAAATTACTTTATTTCAAATGGATGAAAAAGTGCTTTTTTAAATGGAATAATTGAAGAAGAAGTTTATGTTAAACAACCTCCTGGTTTTGAAGATAATGAAAAACCAGATTATGTTTTCAAACTTAAAAAGGCTTTATATGGTTTAAAACAAGCGCCTAGAGCATGGTATGATAGACTTAGTGCTTTTCTTATGAATAATGGCTTTATAAGAGGAAAAGTTGATATAACTTTGTTTAAGAAATGCTCAAAAGATAACTTCATAGTAGTTCAAATATATGTTGATGATATTATTTTTGGAGCTACTAATGAAAAATTGTGCAAAGAATTCTCTAAGTTGATGCAAGCAGAATTTGAAATGAGCATGATGGGAGAATTGAAGTTCTTCCTTGGACTGCAAATCAAGCAGACGTGTGATGTAATCTACATCCATCAACAAAAGTACATCAAGGAGATTCTAAAGAAGTATAAAATGGATAGCTCAAAGATCATGAAAACTCCAATGCAAACTAATGCTAATCTAAGCAAAGATGATGAAGGTAAAAAGGTAGACCAAACTGTCTACAGAGGTATGATTGGATCTCTTCTTTACTTAACATCTAGCAGACCTGATATTCAATTTAGTGTATGTATGTGTGCTAGATTCCAATCTGATTCCAAAGAATCTCATCTTAAGGCTGTTAAAAGAATATTTAGATATTTGCTTGGAACCACTAATCTTGGTTTAATGTCTTTGAGAACACAAGATTACAGATTAGTTGGTTTTTGTGATGCTGACTTTGCTGGAGATAGACTTGAAAGGAAAAGCACCAGTGGAGGATGTCACTTCATTGGAGCAAACTTAGTCTCCTGGTCAAGCAAAAGACAGACGACTATCGCCCTCTCAACTGCAAAAGCAGAATATGTCTCTGCTGCAAGTTGCTGCTCACAGTTACTATGGGTAAAACATCAACTAGAAGATTACTCTATATTTGAGCATAATATACCTGTCTCGTGTGATAATTCTAGTGCTATTTGCTTAACCAAGAATCCCATACAACATTCTAAGGCTAAGCACATCGAAATCAAATATCACTTCATAAGAGATTACGTTCAAAAAGGTGTATTTGATGTTAAGTTTGTTAAAACTGAAAATCAATGGGCTGATATCTTTACAAAACCTTTAGCTGAGGATAGGTTTAAGTTTATACGAGACAACTTGAATATACATTACTTTGCTGAATACCCTGTCTGATGAGTTTTTATGATACCCGTCTATGTTTAATCGTCTGACCTTATGAGTCATTCGCTCTTCTTTTAAAAATTCTTTTTTAAATGGGTATTTCACTTTCTTCTAAGTGTCGTTTCATTATCTGAGGCAAAATGTGTACGTAGATGTTTTTGTCTTACTTTAAATCTAAACCGTTCTTTTTTTTTTTCTTTTAAAATCTCCATCCGTACGTTTTTTTCAAAATAACTCTCTTTATTTCACTCTCGTTTCGTCTTCTTCCCTCTTCACTCACTCTCTGACTCTCAAACTTCTCTAACCCTAACTTCTCTGTAATGGCTCCCCCAAAACTCTCTGCTGATGTCATTGCTAAGCGTTACGACCTTGATGTTGAAGCTGTTCACAAAATCATCCCAGGGAAGCTTATTGACCTTTCGGCTCTAAGTCGGTCGGGTTTAGATGTGCTTGAAGAGCTCAACTACTCCAGCTGGACTCCTTTCTTCGACATGAAGGAGCCTGTGCACCCCAAGTTGGTCACTGACTTCTGGACCAACGCCGTCATTCTTCACTCTCCAAGTGGTTTTCCCACGGAGATTCAAGCTCGCATTTCCAACCAACGCTTCTCCTTCTCCCTCAACACTCTGGAACTGGTAACTGGATGCCCTAGACATTGTGCTGGTTATACAGACAACTGGGTAGATTCAGTATGCCAGAGCGACATCAACATCGCCCTTTTTGGTAACCCTAACCCTACAAATCTCAAATCGAGTTACCTTGTTCCCAAATGCCACTTCTTGCTCAAGCTTTTGCAAGAATGTGTGCTACCTAGGAAGGGCTCAAGAGACTACATCTCTAAGATGGATTCGTTTGCCCTCTTTCATCTCATTCACAAAATCAAGGTAGACATCAATGACCTCATTTTCAAACATTTCGTGTCATTGATTAAGAGACCTAGCTCTCCTACATATCCCTATGGCATGCTTCTGACCAAGCTCTTTAGAATCAAAATCTTTGTCCCTGAAGAAGTCATCTTTGTGGACATGGCTAGACCTTTAGCCAAACAGACTGTCTCCTTGATGAGGTTCTCAACCCCTGTTCCATCCTTTTCAAATCAGGCATCTAAGGAGCAGAAGAGTAAAACTCATGCTGAATCAACCAATGAGTTTGAGGCCTCTGCATCTGAACATATTTGCAAACCCTCTGGAAAGATTGCAGGCCAAAGCCAGCCCCTTTCTTCAGAAGAAAGTGCTCCTATTCTCTCCTTGAAGAAGAGGAAGCTGACTCCCAAGAGACAAGATCTTGTTGTGGTGGATTCTGATTCTGCCCCTTCTCAAGTTATACTGAGTGAGACTGTCTCTAGTGAAGAGACTGCACCTGCTCAGGGGGAGCAACTGCCAAAGCCTTTAGGACACACCTTGGACCACCCAGTTTTTTGTCCTGGCACTATTCCTGAAAGGAAGAGGTCTGGTATTCCTGTTGTAGCTACTGCCATAGAAGCCCCTCAAGTTAGCCAACCTGCTGTCTTTGTGGCTCCTAAACGCATTAAGCTCAGAATGTCAGAAAACTCTACCTTTGGCAAGTATTCACCCTCTTCCTCCTCATCTCATGATGAACCTCAGGCTTCACCCTTTCAGGAAAACTCCACTCTTTCCTCCTCTTTCGTCATTGTGTCTGATTTGTGTCATATTTCAAGGGATTCAACTCCTGACAAACCTGTTGGAAATTCTTTTTTGTTCAAGTCTGATTTGCAACTTTTAATGTCTACCAGTGTCTCTAACCTCTCTGTTGTACCTCCTCCTCCATCTCACTTTACCAATACTTGTATAGATATATGTGTTTTTGAACCTATTGTTATCATGTTTCATCACCCTAATCCTTCCATCACCCATCCAATCTCTGTTGTTATTCTTCCTAACTATTCAACACCTTGTTTCATTCTCATTACTGGATCAAATTTCTTCATGGAATATCTTGATCTATTAATCCCTGATTATCCCTCACTTCCTGTTGCACCTTTACCCGCATCTTTTCATCCATCTCTCTCCATTCTGTCCTCTGTTTTTCCCTCACCTCCAGCAGATAACTCCTCTGATGATTCTTTCCATAAGATCACCTTTCTACCTTTTATCTTCTATCGCAATCTTTCCTTACGTTTCTTTCCCCGGATTTCGGAAGCCTTCTCTATCCCTTCTGCACCACCTGTCTATGCTCTTCCCTGGCATTCTGATGACTCTGCTGATCACATTCCTGTGCCCAGACGAGATCTTCAAGCTTTGCTTTTTGAAGTAGCATCTCTCAGGACCTTGGTTGAAGCTGCTCACCAAGATCTTGCTGCAGAAAGAAGAGCTAGAACTGTTTTAGAAGCTAGAGTAGAAGCTCTTTTTGATCTTTTTAGCACTTATTTGTAATTTTCTTTTTAAAGAACCTTGTACACAGCCAATGATGGTCATATACCTCCTTCTCTCTTTTTTGATTATGACAAAAGGGGGAGAAAGTTAAATGAAACATATGAAACATGTCTTTATATTACAACTGTCTGATATGAATGTCTTTATATTACAAATATGAATGTCTTTATATTACAACTGTCTGATATGAACAAATGTTTACTTTTAATATGATGTATCTTTTCTTTTCTCTCTATATTATACTGCTTTTGATAATGTCAAAAGGGGGAGAAAATACTAAGATAAGGCTAAGATAAAAAAGTTAAATGCTTATCTTTCTGAGTATATTATAATCATGGAACAATGTTTTTAATCTGACTAATCATATACATGACTGATTTATGTGAATTTTCTTAAGTTCATTAAATCATTTAACATGTTTTGTCATCATCAAAAAGGGGGAGATTGTTGAGTCTCCAAATGTCTGATGTGCATTTACCTTAGTTTTGATGAGATTAAAACAGTTAGTCAATGATTTAATTGAACCCGTCTGTGGTATTTAACTCGTCTACTTGGTGTACAGATTAAAACATTAAGCGTCTATATGAACTGTTCACTCGTCTGAACTTAGATAAGTTCACCCGTCTGAACTAACTTAAGTTCACACGTCTGAACTAACTAAAGTTCACTCGTCTGAACTAAGATAA
This sequence comes from Ammopiptanthus mongolicus, assembly GCA_039655645.1. Lineage (NCBI taxonomy): Eukaryota > Viridiplantae > Streptophyta > Magnoliopsida > Fabales > Fabaceae > Ammopiptanthus > Ammopiptanthus mongolicus. The sequence continues at coordinate 53,486,261 of CM077344.1, forward strand.
GTTCACTCGTCTGAACTAACTTAAGTTCAAACGTCTGAACTGACTAAAGTTCACTCGTCTGAACTAAGATAAGTTCACTTGTCTGAACTAGCTAAGTTCACTCGTCTGAACCAAGATAAGGTTCACTCGTCTGAACCAAGAGAAGTTCACTCGTCTAATGAAGTCTTCAACCGTCTGATCAAAGGAAGACTCACCCGTCTAAAAGATTTTGCAACTGACGTCATCTCTTTGTTAAAGAGTCAACCCGTCTAATAAAGCTACTCATCCGTCTAAAGACTAACGTTAAAAATACATTGGATGAAAGTTGTCTCGACCCTGATAAAGAACTTCAACAAAGTGCTTTGCCTGAACACAACTGCATCTTACACCAAAAGGGAAAGTCTTCCCTCTGCAAACAAAAAGCACGTATACAGACCTGCTGAGACCAAAGGTATATCAGAAGTCTGCATCACTCTGATGAAAGATAACAAGCGAAGTTCCCTATGCTTTAATGGCTGATCAGAACGACTCTATTGCATTTATTGAAGATCTGCAAGAAGCCAAAGACTTCAGACTTTGTGTCCAACGGCTTTAAATTTTTGAAGCCTATTTAATGAAGAAGACTTTGAAGATTCAAGCACATAGACAAGAGAACAATCAAAGCAATCAAGAGCAATTACTCTGTGCATTTATATCTTCATTCTTTCATTATTTATTCTTCAATCATTTTGAAGTTATTACGCAGTCTTTTAGAACTTCACATTTAATACACTCGTCTGAGTGCTTGTGAAAGACTTGCAAAGTGTAATCTTTTTTACAACTTCTCTCAAACAAACCCGTCTGAGCCTGAAGAGGCTAAGTGTGAAAATAATACTTGTCTGGAGCCTGGAGAGGCTAGGTGTGAAAACAATACTCGTCTGGAGCCTGAAGAGGCTAGGTGTGAAAATAATACTTGTCTGTCCTGTAACCTAAATCAGTTATAGTGAGAAAACTTGGTGCTGCCAAGGACTGGACGTAGCCTCATTGTTAAGGGGTGAACCAGGATAAAACCTGCTGAGTGATCTCTCTTTCCCTTAACTCTTTAATTTGACTTTGTGTCTTAACTATCATCTAACTAAAGGGGTTTATAATTGTGTTTATCAAAACTTTTCTTATCTTGCATGATTGTGTGTTTTCTGTGAAAACCTTCAGACGAGTTATCAGTCTGATTGACCTGTCTGTGTTTACTCATCTATTACAACCCGTCTGTGCTTGCGAAAAAGTTTCTATATTCCGCATAAATTTGTCAAACACCATTCAACTCCCCTTCTAGTGTTTGCATCTGTCTATTTCAACACCTTGATGCGGGTGCGAATCTTACGGTGACGTTTTAAATAGTCTTGGAGGTATCAGGGTTGGAAAGGTTGACATGTGACCAGTCGGTAGCTCTTCTGTGTCGTGGCGACTCCGAGCAATACACTGATATCCTCAACTAGATGCCGTACTTTTCATGTTTGGTGTAGAGTGTTTCCGTAAAGCAAGATACGTGCACATTACGAATGTTGTAGCATCTTGCCCAAGGCTGGCGTACTCGGAACATGTCCTCCCATTCACTCTCTCCGACACTTTGTTAGCTCCATGGAGTAGGGGTCAGAGTTTACCCTTGTGGCATATGGCATTGAGTCATGTACATTGCATTGCATGGCTGTTGATGATTACATTTTCTTGTTGTACATCACTACTCTATTTTCGAGGATGCCTTATATTATGCTGCTAATTGATTAACATGATATATTTAGATTTATGGTATGCATGTTAAGTATGTTATTACTTGGTGTGTCGTCCCGTTTTTACTTCTGCTATTTTGCTGTGTTGATGATTGGGAATCTCACCTATATCTGTATATCTTCTCTGCTGGTATTGTTGTTTTTGCTTAAGCAGATGGGCGTAACGACGGTTCAGTTCAGCATATACTTTGAGTTCGGGGGGGACTCCCTTTGCTGTTTTGTTTTGGTCAGGCTGTGTCCAAGTGTCAGTTGTACCTTTTGGAGAGCTGTGACTCGTAGTACTTAATTATATACTTATTATCCGTTAGGCTTGGACCTATGTCTGTATGCAGTATTGTTTCTATTTCCGTACTTTAATTCTGTATGACTTCTAGAAATGCATGATGAACTTAAGTTCATTTATTATTACTTACTTTACTAATCCCATTTTATCATTGTGAAAAGAAAAAAAAAAAAAAGGAAACCGTATTTTCCGCATTGATATTATTTTCGGCCTTATAATCGTTCGGAAATGTGACACTCGGGAAAAGGTGTTGCACTTTTGCATCGTCAGCATTTCTAAAGAGGGAGGTGAGCTTGCTCCTTGATTAGATTACCTCCCACATTATCAATGCATGTTTGCATGTTGCAGCCCTTGCCACAATCTCATCTTTTGATAATGACTGAAACCTCCCCTAATCCCCCACTTCTTCATTGAGGCATTAGACAAGTCCCAAACTGAAAGCATGTTTATGTTTATTATAGGAAAGCGTCAGAGGAGAAAATGATTGCAAAGGAAGAGAGGCAAGAAGGCGTAACCCACTAGCAGCGGCGGAGCAAGATGAAGTACAACCGAAGACCTAAGCAGAATATGGCAAATCACGAATGGCAGCAGAGGAGACCTGAGCAATGAAAGAGTTTAATCCTAATTTAGGATTTTTTTTTTTTGTTTATATTTTCATTAATTAAATCATCACTAAAAAGAGAAATAGGAAAGAAAGGCCATGTCATTCGTATCTTTCGATGAATTTTTACTTCGCGATGCTGAAAACATTAACTATTAAGAAAGCAAATCCCTTACTAAATCAATTAACAAATTCATTAATTCAATATTCATTTACATATTTCGAAAAGGAAATGGTAAGCCACCTCTTCTTAAGGGAAATAACAAATAACAAATGTAAATCAAAGACAATTTTTTTTATAAATCGAAACTTACTAACCATAACCATGACTCATCGAACCAACTACTTATATCATTGGGCCAAAAGCTATAATTGATAGCAATAATACTTTATTTCTTTTAAATTTCTCATAACCTCATCTCCATTAAGGTGTGTCACGGACCAGGATGCTAAGTCCATCGAAGACATTGGTCAAACAAAGCCAACAACCCTCCTTTTGTCATCAGGGCGTTCAAACACACGACCTTCATCTAACACCACTTGTTCGATCAAGTGCTTATCATTAGGCCAGAAAATATAACTGACAACATGGGTGCAACTTTATTTCTTTTAAATTTGTCAAAACCACATCTAGCTTAATGGGTGCCATGGGCTGCGATGTTATGCCCATTGGAAAGCCTGCCATCCCCCATAGTAGTTCATGTATAACATTTGTTCTATATACCACGTAATTAGCCAATGCATAACACATAGCAACAAAATTCTCATAGAAACATTAGCAATCTTAAGAAAAACACTAGTACTAAAAGGTGCTGACAATATATCTTGCAATTTGATCTGAATATGCACCAATGAAACCTGAGTCTATAGTTAGATAAAATTTACTGGTACTCATCCGAGACAGTTAGCATAACCAAAATGACTGTTTCAATCCTCAAATGCCATGTCTAACAAACAACCACAAAGACAACTAGTTAAGAAACTATAAACAGGTTTTCATTGAAAGATTTCTACCATTAGAACAATTTGTCTAGCTTCACTTCAAGTCATGCCAAAAAAACACGTGCTGAACAACTAAAGTCAAGCAGTGGTTGATATGTCATCAACGATATCTGAGATGACCTTATCCATGTCCAGATTCTTCATTGGTGTAAACGGACGCTTCATATCCTGAAAAAGAATATTGTTTGCAAACCAAACATGCTTTGATTCAGATGACAGATATAAAGAAATTAGAGGCTTTTTTGATTTTTGAGTAAAGAAAGATATCTTCAATTAAACAGAATGATATCGAGGTCAATAGTTAAAAAACAAATCCGTAATGCTATCATGCAAAAGTGAATAACTGTTTGATAATTAACAATTTGAAACGAATTCCAATAAATTCATGCTTTATAACACAGGAGCAGGGAGTTACCAAGAGGCTAATGAATTTCTTGCCCCCTTCTTCCCGAATTTCAAAGCAACCATTTCTTGGCTGTTCATAAAAACAAGGGCCAAAGTTGGATCAGTGAATCTATTGACATCAACAATAGAGTACTTAGACAACAAAGACTAATCAAATAATATATCATGTGAAAATTAAGAATCGTTCCAATTGTTCAAAAATATTAAAATGGTACGAAAAACCGTACATGCATAAAGAACAATAGTTATTAGCAAGTTATCCAAATAAATTTTGAATCAGGAAACTTGTCAAGGCCAGCCTCAAACCAAAATGCCAAAAGGGAAGTGATCTTCATACATAGTCCCTTTTGCTTAAAAACAAAGTTACATTTGAATTCTCACGTAGACAGAAAGACTGAAACAAAATGCTGCATTTTCAAATACAAACAGATCAGATGATGATCAGTGGTTTTAAAAAACTTCCATATTCAGTGAAAAACAATAAATAATCACTTAGCATACCTTTTCAGGGTTCACTATCACAGTGATTCCAAAAGCTCTCTTCTCTAGACCTTCTTTAACCAGATTGGCTCTCGTCTTAAATGAGTTGCATTGGTTACTAAGGCAAAGCAAAAGTGCAGTTATAACATATAAGATAGGAAAAGAAATAATTGTTGCAACTAGGCATAGTAAATGGACCAAGTACCAACAACCACTAATGCTTATTGTCAACTCTAAACCGTTCAAGAATACTAAATAAACTGAAATTGGAAAAATTTTAAATATCAAAAGTAGCAAATTAAGACTTACAACCAAACCACAACATGTCCATAATCAAGCCTATACAGGCTACAGCTTTAGGGATTTGTTCAAAACTCATAAAGCTAGATGACCAACTATTCATTCCAACGTAAGCAAAAGAGGGTTTTGTTCATTTCGCAAATTTTTTTATTTCACAGGGCCAATCCAGTTTGATATGAATATGTGAAAATGAAGTAAATAATTCGAGTTTTCTATACAATTTATAAATTATAAATAAAACTTATACATGAATTTTTCACATCCGTCTTTGACCCTATATATGAATCTTTAGACCAAAAAACTTTCAACAACTTTTTTTCTTCTTAATAATCAGAGGAAGAAATTTTTTAACATCGCAATTTTGAACAACTTTGATATTTATATCGCAAAGAAGTACAAGTACGCTGTAAATAACAAAAATGCCTAAAATTTATTCATGTAAAAATAACAGTGCGAATAAACGAAAATGATTCTTGAACCTTATTTCCGACGACTTTGGAATAACTTTGATATTCAGAAATACAAATAATTTACAATGTAAATAAAAAAAGTTTCCTAAAAATCATCGGAAATAGATGTACAAACAAACAATATAAACAAAACTCGAAACAAGTGACATACCAATGCTCGACAATGATAGTCTTAGAAGCATCTATAACATTCGAAGCAGAGGAATCTCCTTCTTCACTCTCAGACAGAGCATCTTCAACTACTGCCACGGGCTCTTCCTCCTTCTTCCGCTTACCCTTTGCCTTTTTGGTTGTCTTCTCTGGCAACTCAGCAACGGACGGAGGACCAGAACACGATGCAGCAGCGGCGCGCTTCGCCGCCGCACGAGTGAGCCTCGCCGGCGGCAAAGTAGTGGGCTGAGCAGACTCCACCTCCTCGACTTGCTTATCAGCCTTGCGTTTCACAGGTGGCATTTTTAAGAAATCGGTGCGGTAGAAAGAAAACAAGGTTTTCCCTTTTATGAGAGAAGAGTCCAAAGATCTTATATTTGTGTCACTGATTATAGCTCGGCGGGATATTTATAATTATTTGATGATTTGATTTGATTTGATTTCGTACATGTGTCTTTTGGTTTCCAGTTTTTCCCGGGCATGGGGAATTTGAACGAACGGTGTAGATCATAAGTGAAACGGATAGACTGTCCTGATGGATGCGTATTGAAAAGGTTTCTGCTGAGTACTTGATGGAAAGCGTTGCTGTTTTTTGGGGGTCAGCGTACACGCCCCAAATTAGGGCCTTTTTCCTAGGCAGGTAAGTGAATATACACGTGAAGTTATCAGTTAGGGCGTTCATATTTAAAGTAATCCGAGGAAATCGTAAACATATTTAAAAAAATTAAAAATTGAATAAAATTAATGCCTATTAAATAATTTTGGATTTTATTTTATAAAAATCGATCGGATCGGAACAGATTTTGAATTTTTTTTTTTTTAAGCCAAAGCAAACAAACCATCTACATAAAATTTAATATATGTTTATTCTAATTCTAATTTTTTCATTATTGATATTTCATTTGTTGGTTTTATTTCTAATAATATTTACTAGTTTGATTTAATGTAATTTTCTACTATTTTTAATATTCCAAACATAAAAAAATATGTTCTCAAACTAGATGATGATTATATTTATTTATTTTAGACATATTTGATGAAATGTTATTACATGAGTGTATAAACAAGTATATACGTGTTTAAGATTTTGTACAATTTAGCTTGTAATCTTGATTTTTTGATATAATATAAATATGTAATGATGTGTCGGTAAAAACCTAATCAACTAATCCAATTCAAACCGCATTTAAATGAATCGGTTCAGATCGAATTTTTTTACCGAACCAAACCGAACCAAACCGCATGTTGTTTTAATCTTTGGATCGGATGATTTTTTATCTCAAAATCGATCCAAACTGATCCGCGAACATCCCTAGGGTAAACGAGCCGAGCGAAGCCGAGCATTTGAAGCTTGAGCTTGGCTTATGAAAAAATAGTAAAGCTTGAGCTTGACTCATTTATTTGAATGAGCCAAACTAAAAGCTTGAGCTTGACTTGTTTAAAAATAATAACGTTTGAGCTTGGCTTGTTTAGCTCATTTATAATTAAATTATTTTTGCATTGATACTTTTTTTTTTCTTAAATTAATTTTTATTTTTATCAACTTAGTACTTAATAAAGATTTTAATATCGTATGATAATCTATAAAAATTGAGATATGTACTTAACATATGGTAGGTGAAATTCTAAGATTTCTTGACTACTACGAAAAAGAAACTTCAAAAGCTTGACCAAAACATCCTAAAAACATGTCGTTGCCCAATACAATTTAAACTTGACCATTACAAAAGCATGAGCCCAAATATACAAATTAAGCTTAACCACTAAAAAACGTGAGTCCAAAAAAACATGACTAACATCTATTTATTGAGATATCTAGTACTATGCTAGCACAACAACTTCAAGCAACAAAAAAACTACTGCAACAACTTAAAGACCACAACACCTATACGAGCTATTCACTAGTCGTTTAATGTCGAGCCTGTAAGGCTTGGCCTTGGCTCATTTAAATAATCGGGCTCAATCTCAAGTTTGAGCTTGACTCATTTAATTAAAAAAATGAGTTTGATTTGATGTAATTTTCGACTATTTTTAATGTTCCAAACAAAAAAGAAATGTTATGAAAGTAGATCATGAAGATATTTATTTATTACAGACATATTTTATGAAATGTTATTGCATGAACATATCAACAAATATATACAAGTTTGAGATGTTGTTCAATTTATCTTGTAATCTTGATTCTTTGATTTAATATAAATATTTAATTATGTGTCGGTAAAAACTGAATCAATCGATCTAATCCAAACTGCATTTATTCAGATCGGATCAGATTTTTTAAAGGAAGCAATCCAAACCGAACCGCATGTTGTTTTAATCTTTGGATCAGATAATTTTTTGCCTCAAAATCGATCCAAACCAATCTGCGAACACTCCTATTATCAATGGGATTTGTCACTTTGTTACTAATGAGAAATTGAGAATGAGAATGAGAATAAAATGTTAAATTTACTTTCTAATCCTTGTGTTTTATTAAAGCAACAAAAAAATAAGGAAAAAACTCATCTAAAGTTAGTAAAAGTGTAAATGTGTATATATGCGTTTGTCTCTACGCATATACCAAAATGACTTGTAAATATAGTAATAAGTTGGTATATATTAAATCCATCCTATAATTTTTTATTTTTCATATTTTTTCTGTCAAATGTAGATAAAAGACCACCAAATTCTTGTTACAAAAAAATCTTATAATTTACTAAATTTATATGTGTACTTCTTCATAGCACTTTCAGGTATTTATAGAAATATATTTATATCTAACACAAAAACTGTTCTAAGGGCGGTGTAAGACGACCCCACTTACGTAGGATAATCCCATTAGCCTCAAAACTCAGTTATATTATTAGGTATAACTTAATGATAAAGTTACGCGCTTATTAAACAAACGATAGCAAACATCCAAACATAAACGCGTACATGCATCAGAGTAAACACAACGGGAAAGATAAAACATATATACATGCAGTAGAAATATACGTGGTTGCCTCATCAGTAAGGCTAGGTACATATACGGACAGAAGTACATTAGAAGCTGAAAGTAAAAATAAGTACATCAAAAGGCCTCCAAAAGAAACTCTCAAACATGCTCACCAGCACTCCCCAACCCACTCTAAAAAATACATCAAAATCTCGCCACATAGTCCTAGAGACGCACTGGTAGGCTCCTACCATCAGTGATGAAGATTCCCCGAGCTACCATGTCCCTCCCCATGAGTATGCCTATAAACCCGTATGGGCTCGTACTCGGACGAGGAACTCAACACAACGATCCGACGCTACCGATACGTCCTCAGATACTACTCGGTATGCCTCTACTAGCCTCTGTAAATGAAACCTCGCCTGCTGGATACTGCTAAAGATTGTGGCGCCGCCCACCAGTAGTCCTGCTCTCTCTGTCTCGGTGGGTGCCACATCCGCGGGAAGGGAAGAAACTGGTACACACGATAAGGTCCTATGATGTCCTTATAAGGTGGCACTCCACTATGGAAGATCAAACTGATGGGTCCTGTATATACAGTCAAAAAGGTCGAGGGGTCCACCCGCTAGCCCCTCTCGTCGTGGTAGACGATCTCGATATCACCTAGCACCGGCACCCGCGGTGTCCCCATGATAAACGGGGGTGAAGTCTCAGGTCCATCCTGAAAATCTGAAGGCTCGTCGTCTACTCGCAGGTCGAGCACATACATACAAAGGAAAAATGGGGAGATAAGATATACAACACGTCAGTAATAGGATGATGCAATGCAGAATATATAGCAAACACAACCATCTCCCAGTACTTCGACACCACGGTTGTTCCCAAGGTAGATGTACACATACTCTTTCTATGCATGCTGGACGGTACTTGAGACAACCCCTCCTCGGAGATCCCATTTAGTAACCCGAACTCATGCTCTTAACATTATAGCATAGCATGATTATAAAAATGCGGTAAGTTAAAACAACCAACACTAATACCACAACCACATATACACATATAAGAGTATTGACTCCATCAGTCGAGCCTACAACCAACATAAACCTCAGTCATCAGAGTATGCAACTACTACGACATATACAGATAGAAAGCATGGTAGCAAAATAAAATACATAAGACTTCCTCTCCTGGCCCCAAAAATACATTTCGCTCAACCCATGTACTGGCTATAACAAAACTAAGGCTGAGTATCCCACCTTGAATCTAACGAGGATAGCGAGAACTCCCAACCGAAGCTCGTTGCCTCCGACGATAGGTCTGCATCGCCTTGTACTCCGTCTCGCTCTCTGACATCACGATCCGGCGACGACGGTACTCTCTCATCCTCCTCTCAACATGACGATGTCGGCCTTGAGCCACAAAACCAGTCCTAGAAGATGCATGAGATCTCCAACCAACATCTGAGTCATTATGATAGTCCCATGGCCTGTTCCACAGGCTCTCTAACGGTAGCCTCTGGGCAATACGGAAGTCTCCGACTAAGTAGCTCCTAGAAGCTCCCCAAGCTCTAAAGTATACGGTAATCGAACCCATATACACTACTCGTCGCTGGGAGTAGTTAATCTCCCAAAAACGATCGTCGTCCTCATACAACAACTCAAAATCTCCCAATACTGGGATCCGGGGCTCTCCCGCCAACATCAGGCTTAGTAGGTATGCCATCTATCTCCTCAGGCAACTCCTCAACGAGATCTTCTTGTGCAATCGAGAATAAAATACAACATGGGGAAAGTACGGGAGATAAGAAACAACAATATATCATAAGTAGGGAAACAACTATAAAATAAGATATATAGATAGCAACACTCAACAACACAACTTGTTAAGCAATCATCTCCCAAGTTATACTCTCTTAACTACTATCTCTCACATTCATGCATCTAACAACTATATGGATGCGGCCATGACGCGACATCCCTGACAGATCAAGATGTCCCATCCATCATTGTGCCACCCCCCGTAGTGCAAGGTTCGACCAACAGCGCTCTTGGGTCAACTCAACTCATGGGTACGACATATTCCCCCGCCCCCAGGCCAGGTTAGAATATTCGACCATCAACAACTCAACTTACAGCAACGACATATCCCCCCTCGCAGGCCAGGTCGGGATATTCGTCCGTTCACAACTGATGGGTACGATTACCTCCCCGCAGGCAAGATCGATCGCCCGTATGCCAACACAGTGATGAACAACAACGATACAACATGAACCTCACCGACTCATCTCGGGATCAACAACTTAGTGCCTCAACCGCAACTTGTACACAACTACAACCAACGTTCCTGACATCTTCGGGTATCAACTTTACATCTCAACATAGTCATATCAACAAGATCTCTAGGTTGAGCACTACAATATATATATCCTCAAATCCCTCACCACATACTAATCTCCCAAATTATCAGGAATTACTACCTATCTCTATTCATACAACAGTGATTACAAATATCATATCATAAGCAACTATATCATGTTAAATAATCATGTTCATCATATCTACTCACAGGCATACACTCAAGTAACCTTAAACATGTTACTGAGCATACATGCATATCAACAGGTATCATTTTAAGCACACCAACACACAAGCCTACAACCTCGACATATCATAAAATCAACTTATCGGTGATAAACCTACAATGCCTAAAACTACATCGGTTCCACCAACTAGTAGTTGCCAATGTGAGTTAGGTGTTGTCAGTTACTAAACCACTAGTAGGGTTTAGGTCGCTCTACGCATATCAATATATATTATTTTATTCTTGCTTCCCCGTCGATATTGTGGTTCTTTCTCCCACCTGATAGCAAGTAGCAACAATCACGAACTCATGAGCACTTCAAGCTCCTTCCTCTAGCTTTACAGCCGCAACCTCCTTCTCCAAACAGGTCCCGAATGCAACTTCCAAACTTGCCCTAAACACGGAAACAACACGTAGACTATAGCATTAAACCTAATGCGAAGTTATAACCGTGAATAGAAGCTGGAAATAAAGGAAGAACATTGTATAGCTACAATGTAGTTAGATATGGAACCTCAGCTTACTCTTGACGAATCACGAAAGTAAATCGGTAGAATCAAAGTAGAAGTCAAGCTGATCACGAATACACCAAAGGAAGTGAAATCGGATCGACGAACGAAGCACAACTTGGATCACAAACCTTGGAACTGTCTTTGGACCTTCTCACGAGCTCTCTGTATCAGTTAGAGGGTTGTAAAATTCGTTCAAGTGAAAGTGAATCAAGTATTTATAGTGGTAAAACTCTACTGACAACGCTTTAGCGTTAGGATTCTCCATGCTTTAGCGTTCCAACGCTTGAGCGTTGGCTCTTTCAACGCTTGGGCGTTGACGTTTCCTTACCAACAAGGCACCGCCCCTCACATGTCGGCTCCGACGCGTAACCGGCACGTGTCACTTTATGTCCCATCACTGCCAGTCAACTGGTCAGAGTGGCCATGCTTGAGCGTTCACCCTGCTCTACGTTAGAGCGTTACAATGCTTGAGCGTTCTCATGGTCCACACTTGAGCGTTCTGCTCTGGATCACATACTCTTCATGCCTTTCTTATCCAATTCAACCCTAATTCTTAACCCACCGTCTAAGCATATTGTCAAGTCAAACATACACTAGTGTAGAAAACACTTTTAACATCGGTTAAAAATGACTTTTAACATCGGTTGTTTCAGCGATGTTAATATAGGCGATGTTAAAAGTGTGACTTTTAACATCGGTTATTGACCGATGTCAAAAGTCACTTTTAACATCGGTTCTAAACGTAGCCGATGTTAAAAGTGGATTTTTGACATCGGTTCAAGGCCACAACCGATATTAAAAGTCACACTTTTAACATCGGTTCTGTGAACAACCGATGTTAAAAGTGTACTTTTGACATCGGTTGAATCCAGAACCGATGTCAAAAGTTATTTTTTTTAAAAAAAAATATGATTTTATTTCATAATTTCTTTTCCTCCCTGCAGAATCAGTACACACTATACATATATCCAGAATGCAAAAATCAGTACATCAAGTCCAGAAGTCCAGAATTCAACAATATATAAACATGAACTATATATATATAAATCCAGAATTCAACAAACATAAATCCAGATCCCAGAAACTCATATACAAACATAAATCATAAACCCTGAACTCATTCCAAATGCACGTGGGTAACTGTTCACTACGCAATGCATAGAAAAAACCCTAACTCTAAATATAACCAAATAATTACTTTATTTTCATTCAATTACAATTGAAATGCAGAATATAGTTTAAATGTGAAAGGATTCAAATAAAAAAGAAAAGGAAGAAAGATCACTTGGAGCTTTTGTACTGTGACTGCTTCAGATAAGCCCTCATGGTAGGATTTGAGGGTTTCGTCCAAAACAAGATAAATTCCTAAATCAAAACAAGAGAAATCCCGAAATCCTTAAATCTAAACCAAAAATGTAAGGGATTACAAATGAAGAAATGCAGTGGTGTGGAGGACTTACAGTGGCAGGGATTATGGACCTCGCGACTCGCGGTGGTGTTCTCTTCTGGCGGTGGACCTCACGATGGTCACGGTGGCTCGCTCGGTGGGCAGCTGAAGAAATGCGGTGGCCAAACGGCGAGAATGAGGGCTTGCACAGAACATAGATGATGAGTAGCGAGAGTACCGTGCACGATGAAGAAAGAAACGCGCGAGACTTAAATTTAAAATTTTGACATTTAACATCGGTTAGAAAAGGAACCGATGTTAAAACTCACTTTTCAACATCGGTTGCTTTTTAACCAATGTTAAAACTCACTTTTTAACATCGGTTGCTTTTTAACCGATGTCAAAAGCCACTTTTTAACATCGGTTAAAAAGCAACCGATGTTAAAAGTTTGTTCCATCAACCATTTATTTACAAGTTTGCCACCGCGTCTACTTTTAACATCGGTTTTAAAAATAACCGATGTTAAAAGTGTGTTTCCTCAACCATTTATTTACAAGTTTGCCACCGTCTCCATTTTTAACATCGGTTTAGAAATAACCGATGTTAAATCCTGACGTTAAAAAGGTATTTTCCACTAGTGATACATTCATGTATTTAATTAAGGTGATCAAAATGAGGATGTTACATTTCCACCCCCTTAAAATAAATTTCATCCTCGAAATTTGACGTACCTTAGAATAAATGTGGATATTGCTGCTCCATATCTACTTCACGTTGTAACACCCTTTCCCGAGTGTCACATTCCTAAACGATTATAAGGCCGAAAATAATATTAATGCGGAAAATACGGGTTTTCTTTTTTTCTTTTCATAATGACGATGAAATGAGATTTGTTATATGAGTACTAATAATTAAACTTAGGTTCACCATGCATTTCTAAAGGTCAAACAGAAATAAAGTGCAGAAATATAAACAATACTGAATACAGACATAGGTGCAAGCCTAACTGTAAAATAGGTACATAAATAGGTACTAGGAGACGCAGCTCCTCAAAAGGTACAACTGACGACTGGACACAGCCAGGCCAAAACAAAACAACATAAGGAGTCCCCCTCTGGACTCAAGGTAGACGCTGAGCTGAGTCGTCATCACGCCCATCTTCTCAAGCAGAAACAACAACACCAGCAGAGGACAGATATAAATATGAGTGAGATTCCCGATCATCAACACAGCAAAACAGTAGAAGTAAAAACGGGACGACTCACCAAGTAACAACATACCCATCATGCATACTAAACATCTCAATATATATATCATTTAATCAATTAGCAGCATGTAACATCTCCAAAAACAGAATAATGATGCATATCAAGTAAATGTACTTATCAGCAGCCATGCGATGCAATGTGATGTACATGACTCAATGTCATATGCCACAAAGGGTAAAATTCTGACCTCTACTCCATGGAGCTAACAAAACATCGGAGAGAGTGAATGGGAGGATATGCTCCGTGTACGCCAGCCTTTGGCAGGATGCTACAACATTCGTAACGTGCACGTATCTGGTTTTTACGGAAACACTCTGCACCAAACATGAAAAGTATGACATTTAGTCGAGGATATCAGTGTATTGCTCCGGTTCGCCACGACACAGAAGAGCTACCAACTGGTCAAATGTCAGCCTTTCCAACCCTGACACCTCCAAGACTATTTAAGATCGTCACCGTAAGATTCGCACCCGCATCAAGGTGTAAGATCAACTCCTAGGCTCAAGGCCTTACAAACTCATGTAATGAAATGCCAATGCTTACATAAAGCAGATGCGATAAAGCAATATCTATCCACCGGATAAATCTCAAAACTCACTGGAGGTTCTCTTCCTTAGGAACTATATACGTGTTTGTATTATAAAATTTTTATCCATCGGATAAATCTCGTGATCCCTCCGAGATCGTCATCACAACACTGAAACAATTAAACGACTTTCTTGAATCCGAATCACCGGTTCGTCATCGAACTACTGTTTCAAACCCAAAACGTTTCATGTTTGTGTTTGTGTCTTATGATTTGCATCTCAAGTCCTATGTTTTATGAAGAAGGATTGAGAATCCTCTTAGATAAGTCTGTGATCCTTTCTAAGGTATTAGTTCCTTGAGTTTCAATTTGTGAAATGAATATTGGTTCACTTAAGTCTTATGAAGTCATTGATGAATAAAGTCGTCAATGGTATAGGGTATGGTCTTGTTCCACCATAGGCTATACTTAATTGTCTTATTTCTTATGCTCTGAGTTAATTACATAGCTTAGGTTTTCATGCGTAAACTTTATGATTTGAGTTGAAAACTCTCGATTCAAGACTTTGTAAACCAAAACCTTTCCAATTGAAAACTCATTTGATCTAAAAGAACTTGGTTACTTGATCGAATTAAAGTACCTCATCTAATTTGAAAAGGTTTTTCCTCACTAACTTAGTGTAAAACTGTGATCTAAGTTAGCATAAAAGAAATGGAACTTTCATTTAGTTTTCAAACGATGATTCAATTAATTCAAACTTGAGGACAAAGTCCTCTTTATACTTTGAGGATTGAATGTTAATGTAACACCCCCTCGTGGGTGCTACGTACTCGAACTCAGAATGCGAAAAATATCAAGAAAATAAAACGCTGGTTGCTTTCGGAAAATACTTTAGTTAAGTAGCTATGTTCGAAAACATTGTTTCTAAAAATTTTCTGCATGCATAGACAATACAAATGCAAGATGAAGAAATAAACTTCATAACACACAGTAATAATTAATGTGCATAAAACGTAAACATAACATAGGTTCTAGTTTAATATATATCCTATTACAGAGTTAAAGACATAAATTCAACATACTTACAGTAATAATATAAGACTGCTTCAAAACAAAAGACTCCTAAGCTGGTCGTCTAGAAGTAGCCATTGGGATACACCCAAAGTCAACTTCTTCAATAGGCTCCGTCATCCGAGTTCTCACGTGCCCGCGGGGATCTATGAACAACATCTGTACATGTGTTCCAAAAACACAACATGGTGTCCAACATGTACAGACAAAGGTGAGATACTCATAAAAAGTTTATCACGATAACCGCACAGGCGACAAACAACAGTATAAACATCCACAGATAAATACAGTTATAGAAACAGTTATTTATATAACAATATCTCAAACACCATCATGAGTTATAATAAGCATGAGACTTCCATATCATCTTTCTAATTCATGTACTCTGGAGATTCTAACTTCCCAACATCGAGCGATAGGCCGCAGTAACACCTATAACACAGTTGTCCTCATGAGTTGGCCTCTCAATTTAGGTCCGAAATCCAATTGTTCCAGGGTACACGTCATAACCATATCCTGAATACTCCAGTCCCTGATCGAGTTCATTCCTGTTTGGCAGCCGATTTACCACGGCATGGGGTTGCTATGCCACCGGCCACTTGTGGGATCTCGAACACAGAATGCCCCTACAGACCTAATGGTCTTAACTGGTGGAATTCTCAACTATGTAAGTTGTAGCTCGGTTCCAAATGGCACGTCTGCCGGTTCATGCATGTATACAGAAAGGTTTCTGTTTTCTTTTTCGTTCATTCTTTCAATTGTCGAGACATAAAGTCCACGACTCGTTTCAAAAAAACATTAAGCCCGTTCAAATCAAAAACACAGGACACGAAGTCCGAGTGCTCAATCCACAAAACACTAGTCCGACGTCTCGGTCACTAGGTTTGGGTTTATCTCAAAAGATCCATCATTTTTCCTTTTCGGTCAAACTTTCTCAAAACAACTTTAGAAAACAAAACTCAATTTCTTTCTCTTGAAACAAAACATTTCTTGATCAAAGAGAACATTTTCCGGTAAAAACACCTTTCTTGAAAACAAAAACCGTTTTCTAAAGTTTCATGCCTTTTTAAAACGCTTTACTGAAACAAAACACGTTTTGCACGACTTTCCACAAAACCACTTTTTATTTTCAAAAAAACATAACTTTTTCAAAAAGGAAACTTAACTTTTCTTGAAAAGCAACACGTTTTCCAAAAATCACTTTTTGATTTCAAAACGCGTTTTTCAAAATTGTGAATTCGGTTTTCGAGTCTTTTAATAATTATCGAGACATAGCCAATCCTATGCTCATTCAGGATATAAATATATATATATATATAGGTATCCACAGCTCAACAATAGTATATACTTCAATCAAGGCATCTATGCCACAGTTATATCAAATAACCAATTATGCACAAGTCTTAACATCCAATCAATCTAGGATATAGGTATACATATACATCAAGTCTTAATCCAATCATAACACACTAATCAATTATATGCCATGAGGCTACCAAAATCAAAATGAACTACCTCCCTTTAACTCACAAAGGTGTTCAATCCAAACTCGATCGGTTCTCGGCTTCGGCTCCGTTCTCGTTCGCGTCGCCTAAGATAATCAAACACAATACAATTCAAACAATAAATCAACATCAATATACAACATCAAAACATAGATTTTCTTCCCATAAAAGGTATAGGGTTCGGCCATGAAAGAATAAAAAGGCTAGGGATCTCATTTGGTTCCAAACTTTTGGATGGTTGGTTCATGAACTTAGTTAACACCATGTCAAGTCCTATGACTCAAAAATATGAAACATTGCTCATGGATTTTTCTCATGAAGGTCTCGGCCATTTTGGGCAAATGGGGTTAGAAATTGATTTGGTTTTCCATCACTTGGATTCAAAGACAATAGGACAGCTAAGGATGGAATCAAGAGTTAGAAATAAAAAATTTGATGAAAAATACTATTCATCTTCTCTCTTAGGGTTCGGCCATATTGGGGTTAAGAGCTAGGATGAGAATTGAATCATATGCTCTTGGGTTTAGGAAGAGAATGATGAAGTGGGTTAAAAGAAATTGGTTTTCCATTAAAAGGATTTTTCTACAATTTCCTATGAATTTTCAAAGATTTGGATCTAAAAATGGATTTTCATGAAAATGGATTTTGATCATGAGATTGAGAGAGATTCAAGAAGCTAGGAGATCATAAAAGTGATCTTACCTAAGAATGGATGAAGATTGATCAAAGATTCAAGGTTTTTCTTCAAAGTTTCAAGGATTTCTCAAAGTTTCAATGGAGGTTTTTCAAGGAGGAAGAAGATGAAGCTCATGGTTCACTTTGGGGGGCTGGGCTACGTGGAAATGGGGGCTGAGAGGGCTGTTCCAGCCTTCTAAAAAGCTCATTAAGGGTAAAAAGGTCATTTGGTTAAAAAGGGTAAAATGGTAAATGGTGAAAAAGGTTAAGTTGGGGGTATTTCCGTAATTTCGCGTCCAGATTTTTCCGAACGTCATGACGACTCTGGCATGCTCCCCCAAGTGATATAACATGATGTGGTATCAAGATTATCCGTTGTCGGGTCCCGGTAGGTCCATACGCGGCTCCGTTCGTCACCCGATTGAAGATTCCACTCGAACGGAGGTCAGAAAGTGATTTTTTTGAAATTTTTGTGAAATTTAACCAAAACGTAGAGAATCGAATTCTAAGACTTACTGTCTCGTTCACGGTTCCATCTGAGGTCTCCTGAGCAGTAAAATCATACTGTCAGTGTAAAAACGCAGACCGAACTCCGTTTGAGTTTTCGACTCAAAACTTAATCGTAGCTTCCTACGATGTCGTTGAGCATGACTATGGTCTCGGAATATTTTATTTCCATTCCAAAGACCTCGAATAAAATATAAGCTCATAAATACTGATTAATTAGGAAAACTCGAAAATCGGGGTGTTACAGTTAACTTAGTTTTAAGAAGAATGTTACATCCTACTAAACCTAAGGTAACTTCATATTAATTTTACTTTCATGAAATTACTTTCATTATTTTATTTTTAAAACACTTACTTAATTGAATAAACTATGACTAAAGTAAAACACATTTTCACCTTAGTTAAAAACACTTAAGGCCGAAACCCTAATTGATCTTTGGATCAAAATCACTTCTTGTTTGTTTTGAAATACAAGTTACTAAAACACTTATTCGCTTTCAAAACATTGAAGTTCAAGAACAAACTCATGTTCTTCCTCTTTTTACTAACCATGGCCGAAGACCATCACTTAGGGGATGTGAAGATTTTGCTTCACTAACTTATCAAGTAATAGTTCAAAATGATCACAATATTGTGACGAACAATAATCATATATCATTCAACCATAAACAAGCATAAAAATCCTTACTTGATCTAGAGATCAAAGTATGGTTTTCAACATATATGAAAACATTTTTCCATCCAAGCATACATCATCATACACATATACTAAGCATAGAAACATTATTACAAACTTGTTCTCAAAGAGAACTTCACCAAGAAAGTAGTGAACCCAAGCTAGGGTTTCACCCAAACAAAACATAAACAACCATTTTTATCCTCCACCAATTTTGGTGTGATGAGGTTCACTCCCACATACCTTTAATGAAGAGGTTTAAGTGAAAGGAAACTCCAAGCCCTCAAAACAAAGAGAAGGCCGAACCTAGAGGAGAGAAAAAGGTGAGATCTTGAACTTGTTTTCATGAAAAGAAGAACTAGAAGATGATTACTCAAGTTAATAAGTAAGGAAATGAAAAGGAAAAGGACTTAGAAGCTTACCCACTCAAGAACAACTCCTAGGTTTTGGATGGTGTTCTTGAGGTTGAAGAACAACTTCTCCAAATCAAGAAACTTCCTTCACCAAAGTTGATCCTTAGATCAAGAAAAGGTGAAGTATGGTTTTAGAATTGAAGAAAGGAATTTGGTTAGAGATCTATGGTGAAGAACTGAATCTATGATGAAGAGAGGGAAGAGAGGATTTTTCAAAAACTCAAGAAATGGTGTGTTTGATCTTTTGGATGTGTAGAATGAAAATGGATAGGTGTTGTTGGTGGGTTATGGCCAAATGACCTTTAGGCTTCATGACCAAAATATTGGTTAGTGTGTGATGGGAATTAGTGTAAAGAAATGAAGGGCCAAGATGTGATGCAGTACATAGGTGTTGACACCATATTCAAAGTTGTAGTGATTAACCAAAAATAGGTGGTTTGGCTTTTTCCATAAAAGGAAAAGTTGACAAAGGTGTAAGTTGTCATGAAATGCTAAAAGATACCTCCTCGTAAAACGTGATAAGCAGTCTCAACTTCTCCCGACTCTGGGCCAGAGTAACCTCCCGATCCCGGGTCCGATTACTCCCCGGCTTTGGCAGGCTTCCCAAGGTAAAGCGATCCCGATTAAAATAATAATATTTTTGTCAGCTCCGACTCAAAACAACATAACAGGCTCAAAACAATATCTTATGGTCATTAAGCTCATAATTGAAATTCAATTATGAATTTCCAATTATTAACTATTTTTACGATTATTATTAATCAGGTTGTGTTCTCAGCCAAGTTATTCACACAAACAGTTAAAAGACAAATACAGGGATTTTGGGATGTTACAACACTACCCTCCAAAAAGAAATTTCGTCCTCGAAATTTACCGTAGAAGAGATGCGGAAGCTGTTCCCTCATTCTATCTTCCAACTCCCAGGTGGCATCACCGGAAGTCTCATTCCAGATAACCTTGACCAAGGATATCTCCTTACCTCGTAGATGCTTAACTCTTTTGTCTTCAATCTTGATAGGCAGTGTTTCATAGGTCAGGTTATCCTTTAGCTGTACTCAATCAGGCTTTATGACATGACTGGGATCCGGAATATATTTTCGCAATAGCGAAACGTGAAAAACATTATGAAGGTTGGATAGAAAAGGTGGTAAAGCTATTTGGTAAGCTACTGGACCTATCCAACGAAGAATTTGATAAGGTCCGATGAATTTTGGAGTGAGTTTTCTGGACTTAAGGACCCTGCCATTCCCAGTCATTGGAGTGACTCTTAAAAATAAATGATCAGCTTCTTAGAATTCAAGGGGACTACGTCTTTTATCCGCATAGCTTTTCTGTCGGCTATGAGTTGTCCTCATCTTTTCTTGAATCATTTTAACCTTGTCAGTTGTTTGTTGCACTAGTTCAGGTCCTAACGAAGCACTTTCTCCATCCTGATACCAACATAAAGGTGTTCTGCATCGTCGTCCGTATAAAGCTGCATAGGGTGCCATCCTTATACTTGAATGATAACTGTTATTGTAGTTGAATTCTATCAACGGTAGAAAACTCTCCCAACTTCCGGCATGCTCCAACACACACGCCCTCAACAAATCCTCTAAATATTGTATCGTCCTCTCTGATTGTCCGTCTGTTTGAGGATGGTAAGCCGAACTCAACCGTAACTTTGTTCCTAAAGCTTCATGCAAACTCTACCAAAATCGTGAAGTAAAACGCGGGTCTCTATCTGATATGATGCTCGAAGGTACCTCATGTAGTCTCACAATCTCACCAATATAAATCTGAGTCAATCTCTCCATAGAGTGCTTGATATTGATAGGCAGGAAGTGAGCTGACTTCGTAAGCCTATCAACTATCACCCAAATGGAGTCACACCCCTTAGGTGTCCTTGTTAAACACGTCACAAAGTCCATTGTTATGCCATCCCACTTCCACTCTGGGATGTCCAACGGAAGTAACATTCTCGCTGGCCTTTGATGTTCAACCTTTGCTTTCTAACACACCAAGCAAGACGCCATATAATCAACCACATCTCGTTTCATGCCTTGCCATCAAAACAACCGCTTCAGGTCTTGGTACATCTTTGTCGATCCTAGATGCATGTTCAACTTGCTTCTATGGGCTTCGTCCAGAATTAACCTCCTCAACTCTGGGTTGTTTGGCACACAGACCCGTTCTCCTCGTCTTAGAATCCCATCTGCTCCTTCCTTGTACTCAGACGTCAACCCTTTCCTTAGATTTCCTTGCTCTTTCTCTAGATACTGATCATACACTTGCTTCTCCCGAATCCGATCCATCAGATCACACGACACTGTAACCATGCCCATGTAACACCCTACTTTTCATCTCTATGTTTATATGCGTTAATACTTGCTTATAGATGTTTGCATATATTTTTTATTCTTGTTTTTGGTGCATAAGTTCATAGTTGAAGTAGTTCAGCCTTTAGGATGATCGATCCATTCGAGTCTAAGTAACCTGTTTCACGGTTTTGGCCATATCTTGAGTTCTAGACATTCAATTGAGGTGATCTTGAATGCGTTGGAAAGCTTAGATAATTATCTACAAGTATTCTTCAGGTGGCAAGGCCAAAAACATGCTTTTTGAAAGGGAAATCAATTTGGGAAATCGATTTCCAGCTGAAGAAATCGATTCTAGCAAGTGGAAATCGATTTCTTAAAGGGTAAAATTGATTTCTTTGATAAGAAAATCCATTTGCTCAATGGAAAATCAATTTCCATGGTTGTGGAATCGATCCCCATGCTTGTCAGAACTTGTGTATGCGTTTGTATTATCGAGCTATGCTGTGTACGGCCCATTCGTCCTAAAACGTCCCTAACAGCTATATATACGTAGCATATGACCTAAACCTAGCCTTTACACTCTATTATACTCACTAGTTGCCTCTTCTCATCCCTAAGAGCTCTCACTGATCTCTTGCTCTAGAAAACCCAAAAGATGAATCCTGTTTTGGTGTTCTTCGTCAAGAACACGCCTTTGCTTGGCAAGTCTATCCCTGCTGCTAGAGTTAATCTTCCTAAGTTAGAAACCAAGGTGAGTTATCTAATCCTAGATTTGGTTTCCTTTCAATCCTTAACTTAACGATCGACTTTGCTTTCCAGTGCTACAATCGTGATCAAGTGTTGAACCCGTAAGGAGGAACCGTAGCGAAACTTGGCTCTGTTCTCTTTTCCCTTAGGCTGTGAATCATCATACCAGGCATGGGGGAGAAATTGGTCATGAATATGTGGGTTTTGGGATAGGTTAAGATGAAGGGGTTAACCCATGACCCCTATGTATGCCTGTGTATACCGATGAATGTTGTTATGATGTTTTTTTGGCTATATGAGTACTGATTGATGAATAATTTGATGCTATAACATGTTGATAATTATGAGTTCATGATTTATATGATTTTTGATGAACTGATGATGATGAGAAAGATGCTTATGACATGCTATAGTGTTTTGTTAACCTTATGCTATAAGAACGTAGTTATAGGGTGATAATATAAAAGCGAGACGAGACTGATGATCAAAGATTAGTTCAAGAACACTTGGGTTGTGATTTATGAATGTTAGGCTAATCAATTTGGTGATAAATAGCTTAGGCTTGAATGATATATCAATTAGAGAATGTAGAATGGTCCGATAGTGCAGAAAACCCGTTTCTGCATGACCTGACACCCAGAAATTGATTTCCAGCTCTTGGAAATCGATTTGAACACCCCAAAATCGATTTCCATAGTGTGGAAATCGATTTGGCCTTGTGAAAATTGATTCCCATCATGGGGCCTAGAATCGATTCCTAACTTAAGGAATCGATTTTCGTGCATTTGGAAGTAGTTTTGACCCCTTATGCTTGATGGATAGTGTTATGTAAGTATGATATGATCTAAGGACTTTAGATTACCCGTAGGAGCTTAATAATACTTGATCTTTGCTCTTACTTAAAACTAGGATGTAACCCCATGGTTTAAAATAGAACGAGTTAGAGAAGAACGTCATGAAATAATAAAGATAATAACGAAGATGCTGTTAATAATGATAACGATGAGTTATTATTAGTGATGTTGTTGATGACCATCGTGGATGGTCATAGTTAATAATCAATGTGATTGATTATGGTGGTGAATGGTTGGCATGTGTTTACATATTGATGAACATTGAACGCATCATACGTTGAAGTTGATATGTTGGGTGGAAAGCAAACGGTGAATCGCGATAGTGGAGGCCATGATGGGTGTTATCCCGGCCTTGCGGGTACATTGGGTATGGAAGTTCCAGGTGACATGGGCTAGCTACCTATTGTCGGAGTGACCTAATGAATAAGCTTGAGTACCCTGACTAGCCACTATACGTTATCAGGATTGGTGAGAGTGTTCGGGGATGGCCCATCGTTTGGCATATATCATCCACGTTGATAACCGAACATGTACTCCTAATCGTCTTTCCAGAGTTAGAGTTGTTGGTCACATGCATACGGAGTAGTGATGTTGCATTCGCATTGTCATGCATTTTTGACATATATATTGATTATACATGTGTTGATTAATGTATGTTGTATGTTGCAACACCCTTTCTCGTGTGTCACATTCCCGAACGTTTATAAGGACGAAAATATTTATTAATGCGAAAAATACGATTTTATTTTCATAAAGATGGAATGGAAATTAGTAAAGGTAATAATACGAATAAATGAACTTAGGTTCACCATGCATTTCTAGAACATACTGTATAATAAACACAGAACAGAAACAGAAATAGAAACGTCAACATCACTGTATACAGACATAAGTCTAAGGTATAACTGACATAAGAAATACAATAAGTACTAGGAGGCGTAGCTCCCAAAAGGTACTACAAAAACTGACATAGTCTGGCCGACAACAAAACTAAAACAGCAAAAAGAGTCCGCCTCCGGGCTCAAGGAGACTACTGAACTGAACCATCGTCACGTCCATCTGTTCAAGCAGCAACAGCAAGTACCAGCAGAAAACATACAGATATAGGTGAGATTCCCGTTCATCAACACAACAAAACAGCAGTAGTAAAAACGGGACGACTCACCAGGTAACAGCGTACCCAACATGCTTACAAAGGTTCTCAATATAAATCATGTTAAGCAGTCAACAACATAATATCATGCTAAACATTTAACAGCATAATATAAGGCATTCTTAAACAATATAGCGATGTATAACAGTAAATGTAAACATCAATAGCCATGCAATGCAATGCAATGTATATGACTCAATGTCAACGTCACTGGGTACTACTCTGACCCCTACTCCATGGAGCTAACAAAACATTCGGAGAGAGTGAATGGGAGGACATGTTCTGGTTTCTGCCAGCCATGAGCAAGATGCTACAACATTCGTAACGTGCACGTATTTGGCTTTACGGAAACACTCTCGACCAAACATGAAAAGTACGACATCTAGTAGAGGATATTGGTGTATTGCACGGATTCGCCACGACACAGAAGAATCACCAACTGGTCACATGTCAGCCCTTCCAACCCTGATACCTCCAAAAAGACCATTGAAGATCGTCACCGTAAGATTCGCACCCGCATCAAGGTGTAAGCTCAACTCCTAGGCTCAAGGCCTTACAACTATGCAAATGAAATGCCAATGCTTACAAAAAGCAGATGCGATCAAGCAATGTCTATCCCCCGGATAAACCTCGAAGTCTATTAAGGTTCTCTTCCTTAGGAACTATACGTGTCTTTTAAAAACAAAACCTTTATCCGCCGGATAAATCTCGTGATCCCTCCGGGATCGAGTCATCACAAGGCTGAAACAATTGAACGACTGATCGAGGTCCGAATCACCGGTCCGTCGTCGAACTACTGTTTCAAAACCCAAAACGTTTCATGTTTGTGTTTATGTCTTATGAAGTCATTGATGTACTAGGTTATCAATGGTATAGTATATGGTCTTGTTCCACCACATACCATACTTAATTATCCCTTGTCTTCAACTCTAAGTCAATTACTTAACTTAGGTTTTTAATGCGTAAAACTTTACGAGTTGAGTTAAAAACTCCTTTGTAAACCAAAACAACTTCTCAATTGAAAACTCATTTGATTTGAAACAACTTTTGAACCACTTACTCTATTTCTAGCACTTTCTGAAAACAGGAAATTCGCTTAGCGAAAATGAGGTAGTAATACCTCTTTGAAAACTCCCCTGTATTGCTGGGCGAGAAATGTCTCGCTCAGCGAAATTCGCTTCATTCGCTTAGCGAAGATTATTTCGCTTAGCGAAAAGGAGGCAGTGATGCTTAACTTGTATTTTCTTTGTTTTCGCCCAGCGAAATTGGATTCGCTTAGCGAAAATTGCCTTGAAACAAGACATTAACCTTGTTAAAGAAAAGCCTTATGGAACTATATTGATTCTCATGAAACTTTTCATTAATCCACTTTTAAGTTACTTGATTAACTAGATGAACTAAGGATAAGGTATAAAACATGTCTCACTTTGGTGAAAACACTTTGAGATTGAAACTTTGTTTGATCTTTGGATCAAAATCATTTATGGTTTTTGTTTAAGGCATAAGCCACTAAAAACATTTTTCTTACATCAAAACTTGAATGATTCAAGAACTACAAATTACCCTCCTTTTCTCAAGGTCATGGCTAAAAGCCAACTAGGAACCAATGTGAATTTTTACTTCACCAACTAATCAAATTATGGCTCACAAAACTTACACAATTATGATCAACAATAACACACAACATTGCATCATAATTAAGCACCTAAGCACAAAAGTCCATACTTAAGCACATAAGCACAAAAGTCCATACTTGATCTAGTAATCAAAGTAGGTTTTTCATCATGCAAGAAATCATTTTCTCACCTAGACAACATCATCATAAAAACACATGATAAGGCATACAAGCATAACTACAAATATCACACATTGTTCTCCAAGAGAACTTAACACAACTTAACCATTAAAATTGAACCCAAAGTAAAGGGTTTCACCCACACATAACTTAAACAACCATCTTCACTACCACCATCTTGGTGTGAATGAGGTTCAGCCCCCATACCTGTTGATGAGCAGATCCCCTCAAAGTCGGTTGATCGGTTTGTGAACCTCCTGGCAATCGTCAACAACTACAACAACATAACAATCAAACATTAAACAACAATCAAAGCCAATCTCAAAAATTCTAACAAAGAGGATTTCGGCCACCCTAGGTTAAAAGGTTAGGAATTGATCTTGGTTTCCCACTTCATGGATTCAAAGGCACTAGGAAAGCTAAGGATGAAATCAAGTGTTAGAAATCAAAAATTGATGAAAATACTATTCATCATCATCAAGTAGGGTTCGGCCAAAAATGGATTTTGGGCTATAATGGGCGTTGAATCATAAGCTCTTGGGTTTTGGTAGAGATTGATGATGTGAGTTCAAAGAATTTGGTCTTATCTCAAAAGGATTTTTCTACAATTTTCTATGGATTTTCAAAGTTTTGGATCTAAGAAATTCTTTTCATGAAAATGAAGATTGATCTTGAAATAAAGAAAGATTAAAGAAGCTAAGAGATCATAGAAGTGATCTTACCTTGAAATGAAGGAAGATTGCTCAAGGAATCCAGTGATTCCAACAAGAAATCAAGGAGCTTCAAGACCAACAATGGTGTTTTCTCTCAAGAACAACTATGGAGCTCTATGTTTGGAGGGGCTGTGCGAAAATGAGAGAGTGAGGGGCTGAGTTCAGCCTCTTAAGAGCTCACTTAAGGGTAAAAAGGTCATTTGCCCAAAAGAGTAAAATGGTAAAAGTGTAAAAGACTAAGGTTAGGGGCATTTTGGTCATTTTGCATCCAGATATTTCCGAACGTCATGACGACTCTGGCATACTCTCCCAAGTGCCCTGGGATGATGTGATATCAAGATTATCTGTTGGCGAGTCCCGGTAAATCCATATGTGGCTTCGTTCCTCACCCGATTGAGGATTCCGCCCGAACGAAGGTCAAGAAGTGATTTTTCTGAAATTTTTACGAAATTTAACCAAAACGTAGAGCATCGAATTCTAAGACTTACTGTCTCGTTCACGGGTCCATCTGAGGTCTTCTGAGCAGTAAAATCATACTGTCAGTGTAAAAACGCAGACCGGACTCCGTTTGAGTTTTTGACTCAAAACTTAAGCGTAGCTTCCTACGATATCGTCGAGCATGACTATGGTCGCAGAATATTTTATTTCCATTTCTAAGACCTCAAATAAAATAAAGACATTAAAATACTGAAGAATTAGAAAACGTGAAAATCGGGGCGTTACATATGTCATCTTAATTACTATTCCATTCCGTTTACATATATTTATGATCGTATTTCTCACCCCCATCTTTTGTTGTTCTTGTGCATATGATGTTTTATGTGCAGAGGAGGGTGAGCATGCCGACGAGGAGTGATCCCGTGGAGATCTCTCTCTTAGTAGTAGTAGTTAGGATTTACGTTCAGTTGTTCAGTTTTATTCCGATGTATTATCTGTATATGTATACCAGCTCTGATATGTGACATCGGGATTTGGGTTATGTTTACTATTTATGTTTTCCGTAGTTTGTTTTTAAAGGATTTTGATTATTTCAGATTCCTACGTTTAAGTTATGGATGATGTGATTCACATTACCCTTGAGAAATTGTTTTTATTTATAATTGTTATATTATTTTTTTAAAGACATGTACAGCCCACACAAAGCTTTCCCGACATACTGACCACTAACAGATGCATACCTCTGAACTGTTCCACCACTTATGTTCTTTAACCATCATGGAAGACACATGTAACACTTTCCTACTCAAAGCGTCTGCTACCACATTAGCTTTCCCCGGATGATACTGTAACTGGAAGTTGTAGTACTTCAAAAATTCCAGCCACCGTCTCTGCCTCATGTTGAGCTCTTTCTGATCGAACAAGTACTTCAGATTCTTATGATCATTGAAGACATTGAACGTCGAACCATACAAGCAGTGCCTCCAAATTTTCAACGCAAAGACCACCGCTGCTAACTCCAGATCATGGGTAGGGTAGTTCTTTTCGTACACTTTTAACTGCCTCGAAGCATAAGCTACCACTTTCCGATTCTGCATCAGAACACAGCCTAACCCCTAATATGAAGCGTCACAGTACACTTCAAAAGGTTCACTCGGATCTGGTAACACCAACACTGACGAAGTAGTTAGCCTCTTCTTCAGCTTCTGAAAACTCTGCTCACAGGCTTCAGTCTATTCAAAAGCTTTATCCTTTCTTGTCAACTGGGTAAGGGGTCCTATAATCTTAGAAAATCCCTCGATGAACCTCCGATAATACCCAGCCAAGCCCACAAAACTGCGTGTCTCAGTCACCGTTGTTGGCCTTTCCCACTCAAGAACTGCTTCAACCTTTGACGAGTCCATTGCAATCCTTTCCTTTGAAATCATGTGACCCAAAAACTGCACTTCATCAAGCCAAAATTCACACTTAGATAGCTTCGCATACAACCGTTTCTCCTTCAGAATCCGAAGGACCACACTAAGATGTTTAACATGTTCTTCCTGATCTCGGGAATATATTAGTATGTCGTCTATGAAGACAACGACAAACTCATCTAGGTAGGGACGAAAAATCCTATTCATATAATCCATGAATATGGCTGGAGAATTCGTCACCCCAAAAGGCATCACAAGGTACTTGTAGTGCCCATAGCGTGTTCGAAACGCTATCTTTGGTATATCCTCTGCCTTCACACGAATCTGGTGATAACCCGATCGCAGATCGATCTTGGAGAAAACTGTAGCTCCCCTCAACTGATCCATCAAGTCATCTATCCTCGGGAGAGGATACTTGGTCTTAATGGTGACCTTGTTCAACTGGCGATAATCCACGCACAAGCGAAAAGTTCCATCTTTCTTTTTCACTAACAGCACAGGAACTCCCCACGGCAACACACTGGGTCTAACAAACTGTTTCCCCAATAAATCTTCCAATTGTTCCTTCAAGGTTTCCAACTCTGCAAGTGCCATAGACACGGGTCCTGTTCCTGGTATAAGGTCGATTGAAAACTCGATGTCCCGAACTAGCGGCAAACCTGGTACATCTTCAGGAAAGACTTCCGGAAACTCGTTCACGAAAATTACATCCTCTAAGACTCTCGCTCTTGACCTCCAACGAAGATAGTAACATGTATCCTTGAGCTCCTTCTCTCAAAGAAGCCTTTACTTGGTTGGTAGTCAAAAATCCAGAATTCTCAGAACTAGGAAAGATTAAGGTTTTGTTTGCACAATCTAACAGGATATGGTTAGAGGATAACCAATCCATCCCTAAGATTACATTCCTTTGAGAAAGAGGCAAACAGATCAAATCAATCAAGAACGTCCTATCTTCTACAGAAATAGAACAGTCCAAACAAACTTTAGCAGTTATAACAAGCTTTGCAGTAGGTGTAGAAATCACTAAATCAAAAGGTAAAGAAGACACAGGCAATCTCAAAAGGTTCACACAGTCATAGGCAATAAAGGAATGCATTGCACCTGAATCAAACAGTACAGTTAAGGTTTTACCTCCCATGACGCACTGACCTTGGATCAAGTCTTCATTCTAAGAAATCTCAGCACCATTCACAGTATAAACTTTGCCCTTTGCCTTAGGCCTTGCTGCTTGCACATTGTTGATAGAAGGTTCAGCTTTTGGTTGCACACAGTCGCGTGAGATATGCCCCGATTGTAACACCCCGATTTTCGAGTTTTCCTAATTATTCAGTAATTATGAACTTATATTTTATTCGAGGCCTTAGAAATGGCAATAAAATATTCTAACCAGATAGGAATGTCCTACATAACCATAGGAAGCCATGGTTAAGTTTCGGGCGAAAGCTCAAACGGAGCCCGGTCTGCATTTTTCACGGATAGTGGTCTTTTTCTACTATCAAGACCTAATTTCGACTCGTGAACGAAACAGTTAGGTTTTAGATAACCGGATCGCAGATCAATCTTTGAAAAGATAGAGGCTCCCTGAAGTTGATCCATCAAATCATCTATGCGGGGTAGAGGATACTTGTTCTTAATCGTAATCTTGTTCAGTTGATTCTTCTTCACCAACAATACTGGTGCTCCCCACGGGGACACACTTGGCCTCACAAACCGTTTAGACATCAGATCCTCTTCAGCTCGGCTAACTCTGTAGGTGACATCCTATATGGAGCTATACAGATCGGATCGGATCCGGGAACTAGATCAATCGAAAACTCGATCTCTCTCATAGGTGGCAAACCTGGAACTTCCTCGGGAAAAACTTCCGGAAAATCTTTCACAACCGGCACATCGCTCAAGATGACATCCCTCTCGATTTCTAAACAGGATAGAAGCATGTATCCCTGATCTCCTTCTTTCAAAGAAGCTCTTACTTGGTTGGCAGTTATAAATCCAGAAATCTCACGGTCACGAAGACTAAGGTTCTATGTGCACAGTCTAAAAGGATATGGTTGGAAAATAACCAATCCATGCCTAGGATCACATCCAATTGAGTCAAAGGCAAACATATTAAGTCAACAAGGAAGTTCCTTTCATGAACAGTAATAGGACAGTTCAAACATACTGTATTAACAGTAACAGGCTTAGCTGTTGGAGTTGTGACAATCAAATCAAAAGACAACGGAGAAACAGGCACGTCTAATTGTCTCACACAATCCAAAGAGATAATGAATGCGTTGCACCTGAATGGAATAGTACCGTTAGGAGATTACCAGCTATGATGCCACTACCTTGCATGCGATCATCCGAAGCATCAACGCCAGTCATGGTATAAACCCTTCCCCTCGCTGTGGGTCTAGCAGTTCGAACATTGTTGACAGGCGGCTTGGTTTTTGGTGTAGGGCACTTCCTCATGAAATGTCCTATCTTCCCGCATCGGAAACATAGAACTCCCTCCAGCTCGCAGTTGTTAGCTTGATGTTCGTGTTTCCCATATTTGCAACATCTCCGGATTTGGCTTTGGTTCTGGTCGTTTCCACTCCCTCCACTGTAAGTAGAAGCGATAGAACGATAAGGTTGCTGTTTCTGACCATTCCCTTGAGGTCGGGAATATGGCTTCGTCTGGGACTTCTTCCCTTTCTGGTTTTGGTACTGGTTTGGGTTTCTGGACCTAGACGGCCCTCCTGCAGTACTCTTGTTCTCCCTTCCTTGTCCGAAGGTACGGATCTCCAGCGGTAACACTGACTCCTTGATCCCGAAGCGCAAACCTCCTTCAAATCTCTCGCACTTCCAGTCCCCATGAAACTGTGGTGGATTAAGAGCAGCAAGATCAGCTCCTTGTTGGTTCTGTTGATTCTGTTGAGCCATCGTAGCTTTCTGTTTAGCAACAGCAGCCGCCATGCCAGCCATGGCCTGGATAGCTCGATTGATGTTGTTGTCATCAACATTGTTGTCAGCAGTGCTGCGACCTCCACCACGACCACCTCTAAGATTCATGTTTCCCTCACAAGGCAGACCAATCATACCTTAATAAGGAAACATAAATTCGTGCGTTAAGTGCTAGTGTGTCAAGTAACAGTGTTCTAGTTTACTAGTGTACTAGTGTGTCAAGGCACATTGCTTCAACATAGAAACAATTCAAACAATGTTAAAACAGAGATCACACAACACAAACATAACAGACTCACTTCCCAAGGATTCCTGAAAGACTCGACCAGCTCTGATACCACTAATGTAACACCCCCCTCGCGGGTGCTACATACTCGGACTCTAATGCGGAAATAAATCAAGAAAATAAAGAGTTGGTTGCTTTCGGAAAATACTTTAATTAAGTAGCTGCGTTCGAAAACGCGGTTCTAATAGAAGCTCAAGATGAAGGAATAAGCTTCATATCACACGTTGATATTCTATGTTCATAAAAACGTAAACATAACATAACATAAAACCTGGTCTAATATATAACATATTACAGATTTAGAAATATTTTCAACATATGTGCAGTAATATAATATAAGACTGCTAAAAATAAAAGACTCCTAAGCTGGTCGGCTAAAAGTAGCCATTGGGGTACAACCCAACGTCAACTTCATCAGAATGCTCAGTCATCCGAGTCCTCATGTCTCCGCGGGGACCTATGAACAACATCTGTACATGTGTTCCAAAAACACAACAGGGTGTCCAACATGTACAGGCAAAGGTGAGATACTCATTTTATAAGTTTATCAAGATAGCCGCACAAGCAACAAACAACATAAACATCCACAGATAAATACATTTATAAGAACAGTTATTTATATAACACAATATCTCAAACACTATTATGAGTTATAATAATGCATGAGACTTCAATATCATCTTTCTAATTCATGTACTCCGGAGATTCTAACTTCCCAACATCGAGCGATAGGCCGTAGTAACACCCGTAACACAATTGTTCTCATGAGTTGGCCTCTCTATTTAGGTCCGAACAACAATTGTTCCAGGGTACCACGTCATAACCATATCCTGAATAGTCCAGTCCCTGATCAAGTTCATTCGTGTTTGGCATCCGATACCACGGCACGGGGTTGCAACGCTGCCGGCCACTTGTGGATTCTCGAACACAGAATGCCCCTACAGACCTAGTGGTCTTAACCGGTTCCATTCTCAACTACTAGAGTTGTAGCTTGGTTTCAAATGGCATGTCTGCCGGTTTATGCATGTACAAAGAAAGTTTTCTGTTTTCTTTGCGTTCATTCTTTCAAATGTCGAGACATAAAGTCCACGACTCGTTTCAAAAAGGCATTAAGCCCACTCAAATCAAAAACACAGGACAGGAAGTCCGAGTGCTCAATCCACATTTATTCTTTCAAATGTCGAGACATAAAGTCCACGACTCGTTTCAAAAAGGCATTAAGCCCACTCAAATAAAAAACACAGGACACAAAGTCCGAGTGCTCAATCCACAAAGCACTAGCCCCGACGTCTCGGCCACTAGGTTTGGGTTCATCTCAAAGGTTCATCATTTTTCTTTTCGGTCAAACTTTCTCAAAACAACTTTGGAAAACAAAATACACTCTTGTTTTCTTGAAATAAAACATTTCCACATTTTCCGGGAAAAAACACCTTTCTTGAAAACAAAATCATTTTCTAAGGTTTCACGCCCTTTTTAAACACTTTACAGAATAAAACACATTTTGCACGACTTTTCACAAAACCACTTTTTAAAGGAACATACTTTTCAAAAGAACATACATTTCAAAAGAACATACTTTTCCAAAGAACATACATTTCAAAAGAACATACATTTCAAAAGAAAAGTAACTTTTCAAAAGAACATACTTTTCCAAAAGAACATACTTTTCAAAAGAACATACATTTCAAAAGGGAACTTAACTTTTCTTGAAAAGCAACACGTTTTCCAAAAGCCACTTTTAAATTTCAAAACGCGTTTTTCAAAACTTTGTTTTCGATTCCGAGTCTTTTAACAATTATCGAGACATAGCCAGTCCTATGCTCATCCAGGATATAAATATATGTAAGATATATATATATATATATATATATATATATATATATATATATATATATATATATATATATATATATATATATATATATATCAACAGTTCAATATCACAATAAGATATCATCCAAGGCATCCATGCCACAGTTATATCAAATAACCAACTATGCACAACACTTAACATCCAATCAATCCAGGATATAAGTAAACATATAAATCAAGTCTTAATTCAATCATAACACACTAATCAATCATATGCCATGAGGCTACCAAACTCAAAATGAACTACCTCCCTTTACCTCACAAAGGTGTTCACTCCAAACTAGATCGGTTCTCGGTTCCGGCTCCGGTTCCGTTCGTGTCGCCTAAAAAAATCAAACACAATTCAATTCAAACAACAAAGCAACATCAATCAAAACATAAGTTTTCTTCCCCAAGAAGGTATAGGGTTCGGCCATGAAAGGATAAAAAGGCTAGGGATCTCATTTGGTTCCAAACTTTTGGATGGTTGGTCCTTAAGCATGATTAACACTAAATCAAGTCTCATGACCCAAAAATTTGAGACAAAACTCATGGTTCTACACCCTATATGTTTCGGCCATGAAGAGGAGAAATAGGTTAGGAGCTTTGGTTGATGTTTTGCTCTTGGGTTTAGGGTTCAAAGACATCAAGTAAGCTAGAACAAGTGTTGTGTAGCCAAAAATTGACAAAACCCATCCTTTCATCATGATTAGGATTCGGCCCTCCCATGGAAGAATAGGGAGAAAATTTCTTTTGGGTTCATGCTTCTAGACACTAAAAGTACACATCATGATGGTTTCATAGAAATTGGTTTCATGATCATAGGATTTTTCTACAATTTTCTATGGATTTTCAAAGTTCTAGATCTAAACTTGGATCTTCATGAATCAAATGAATCAAGAGATGAAATAGAGAGATTGAGAGAGTTAAGATGAGGATCATACCTCCTAGGATCAAAGATTAGTGCAGAAGAAACAAGTTTTCACTCAAAAACTTCAACTTTTGAAGATCAAACTAAGGTTTTTGTGAAGAACTTTTGATGAACACTCAAGAACTCATGAAGAACATGAAGAACAAGTGAGAGAAGATGAAGAACAAGAGAGAGAAGAGAGAGAAAGAGAGCTGGCCGAAATGGCCAAGAGAGAGAAAGAGAGAAATATATATATATATATATATATATATATATATATATATATATATATATGATGTCATGACAAACTTGTAAATAACCAAAAGGGTAATTTGGTAATTCCTTCAAAGACTAGGGGCATTTTGGTCATTTCCCTTATAAATATCTAGATATTTCTAGAAAGGTAATGATGACATGGTGAGTCACAGGGTCAGAATGGTTATTCCATAAATTCTCAAGGGCAAAACGGTCTTTTCATTCAAGGGCAAATGGTAATTATGAAAAGGGTCAAGGGCATTTTAGTCATTTTATGTCCAGATATTTTCTAAACGTAATCATTACACTGATGAGTCACTGATGAGTCATAGCGCACCATGTGACTTCAATCTTATCCGTAGCGGTTCACTGAAATCTCGTATTCAGCTCCGTTCTTCACCCGATTTAGGTTTTCGCCCAAGGAAGTCGTATGACGAATTTTATTTTGAATATTTTCAAAATAACCAATATTGTTGGAAATAAAATATAAAACCTAACTGTTTTGTTCACGAGTCGAAATTAGGTCTTGATAGTAGAAAAAGACCACTATCCGTGAAAAATGCAGACCGGGCTCCGTTTGAGCTTTCGTCCGAAACTTAAACATGGCTTCCTATGGTTATGTAGGACATTCCTATCTGGTTAGAATATTTTATTGCCATTTCTAAGGCCTCGAATAAAATATAAGTTCATAATTACTGAATAATTAGGAAAACTCGAAAATCGGGGTGTTACATTACTACCCCTCTAAAAAAAATTTCGTCCTCGAAATTTCGCGACTCAAAACTTGACAGGACCCTCTTGATCCCCCAGGTTCCACGTCTCATCCACTACGCCATACTTTAACAGAACGCCTAACTCTTCTCATCTATCCTGCTGACAGGATGTTCATAGTTAGTAATACACTTACTCCCATCCAGTCCTTCAAAGATTGAAACGTCTTCTTGCTCGTCCACTTGAGTTGAGGGCACACAGTTGGATTTGGTCGCTACTTGGCCCTCGAAGATTAAGGGAGAAATCTTCCGACAGAAGAAATTTTCTTGGTCTTACTCTCACAGGAAAGTATATAGAAGGATTTTATCTCTCGGAAACGAGTACAGGAATATCCAGTATGTAAAAAGATTCTTCAGTAGGTTCGTGAGTGTAAAAATGCATAGCTAATACATGTTTACAACCATGACTCTAATAAAGTCCCTTCTTTCATAAGAATTCTCCAACAAATCAGGGAATCGAAAGGTAAACAGTTTGGCAAAAGTTTCAGACTGGATCACAGTTACCAATAGTAAAAGTGATTCGACTAAGTTTCATCTTTCAGTATCAGGAATTCGTCTGTGTTACAACTCAAGGAATAGTCATAACAAATCTTTCGATAGAACGACATGAAAAAGTTTAGGCCAAAGGTTACTTTTAAACCAATCCACTCAAATTTCTAATACACTGAGGGTTATGCAGGAGTGTGCGTACAAAGGTTCATCCAGAATCATTTTCCTCATCTCTGGGTTGCTCGGTACCCAAACTCGTCCATTGTATCTCAAGATGTCATCAGTTCCCAAACTGAACTTTGCAACTTTCTCTTGTCCCAGTAACTCCTTTTTCTCTTGGAGGTACTCATCAGTTGCTTGTTGTCCACGGATTGTCTCCATCAGTCCACTAGATACCTTAATCATTCCCAAACAAATCCTCTCGTGGTTCACTTCCACAGCCAGATTGAGATCACGGAACTGTTCTATCAATCCTAGCTCTTTAACCATCATTGCAGAGATATGCAGGGTCTTCCGACTCAGAACGTCTGCAACGACATTTGCTTTTCCAGGGTGGTATAGCAAGGTGAAGTCGTAGTCCTTAAGAAACTCCGTCCAACGTCTCTGCCTCATGTTAAGTTCCTTCTGATCGAACAGGTACTTCAAACTTTTGTGGTCGCTGAAGACATCAAACTTTGATCCATACAAGTAGTGTCTCCAGATCTTCAGAGCAAAAACCACAGCAGCTAGCTCAAGGTCGTGCGTCGGGTAATTCCTCTCATGAGTCATCAACTGGCTTGAAGCATACGCTACAACCTTCCGATGTTGCATAAGCACACATCCTAATCCTTGATGCGAAGCATCACAGTGCACTTCATACGGTTCGTCTGGCTTAGGTAGTACTAACACTGGTGAGGTTGTCAAACGTTCCTTCATCGTCTGAAAACTTTCCTCACATTTGTCAGTCCACGTAAACGGTTGGTCCTTCCTCGTTAGCTGAGTCAACGGCGCAACAATCCTTGAAAATCATTCGATGAACCTTCTGTAGTAACCAGCTAGTCCAACGAAACTGCGGATTTCTGTCACAGTCTTGGGTCTCTCCCATAAAAGTACTGCTTCTACTTTTGTAGGATCGACGGCAATTCCTGCCTTCGAAATCACGTGTCCTAAGAATTTGACTTCATTCAGCCAAAACTCGCACTTGGGTAGCTTTGCGTACAACTTTTCCTTGTGAAGGATCTGCAAAACTTGTCGTAGATGTTCCTCATGCTCCTCGGAACTTTTCGAGTAGATGAGAATATCGTCGATAAACACGACAACGAACTGATCCAGATATGGACGAAACATCCGGTTCATGTAGTCCATGAAGATAGCAGGTGCGTTCGTCACTCCGAAAGGCATCACGAGGTACTCGTAGTGACCATAACGAGTCCTGAAAGCAGTCTTAGGTACGTCCTTGTTCTTTACTCTGACCAGGTTTTATGTTATGTTATGTTTACGTTTTTATGAACATAGAATATCAACGTGTGATATGAAGCTTATTCCTTCATCTTGAGCTTGTATTGCCTATGCACGCAGAAAATTTTTAGAACCGCGTTTTCGAACGTAGCTACTTAATTAAAGTATTTTCCGAAAGCAACCAACTCTTTATTTTCTTGATTTATTTCCGCATTAGAGTCCGAGTATGTAGCACCCGCGAGGGGGGTGTTACACCGATTTTCCACATCTGAAGCATATTATCCCCTTGATTGAGCAATCTTTTGTGGCATGATTATTCTTCCCACACTTCATACACTTGTTTGGGGCGTTCCCAGACTGACTAAAACCCCCACTGCTTCCTCCTACGGAACGTTATTGTTGATCTTGCTGTCTCGGATAAGGTTTCCATCGAGATCTGTTGTCACGACCACCGTTGCCTCTGTGGGACCTAGTCGGTCCAGAACTCTATGCTCGCTTATCCTTTCTAGGCTCCAAGCTCTCGATCAGGCGACACTTCTCCATCAGCTTGGGAAACACAGAAATCTTAAGAGAAGCCACAGCCCTTTTCAACTCATGCCTCAAACCCCCTTCGAACTTCCTGCATTTCCATTCTTTTCTTGGGTTGTCCAGAAAGTAGTTCGAGAACTTTGCCAAATTCTCAAACTTGGCTCTGTACTCAGCTACAAACATTCCCCCTTGTTTCAGCTGGAGGAACTCCATCTCCTTCTCATGCCTCGCACTTGCAGGAAAATACTTTTCCAGAAACTTCCTCTTGAAAGCATTCCAGTCGATAACTTGTTGATCATGCATCAGCACCTAACGGGCTCCTTCCCACCAGTATTCGGCATCTTCCACCAGCATATAAGTTGCGCAGACAACCTTGTCGTTCTCGGTACACCTCAAAGCTCCAAAGATCTTCTCCAAAGTTTGAATCCAACGCTCAGGTTGTTCAGGATCAAACTCACCCTTGAACTGAGGTGGGTTCCTTCGGAGGAATTCATCGAGTCCTCTACCCCCAGCAGCTCCTTCATCACGTTGAACCATTACAGCAGCCATCTCCCATATGGCTTTCACAGTAGTATTCAGGTTTTTTAGCAGACATCGCTACCTACAAAACCAAAACTGTCATGCTCAAGGGACCACAACATAACCAAAGCAAACAACATTATCTTCTTTACGGAGATAAAAGCAGAGAACACACAGCACAAACAAGACAGATCAAAACCACAAACCCGAAAGACTCGGCCAGCTCTGATACCAAATAATGTAACACCCTTTCCTTTCCCGGGTGTCACATTCCCGAACGATTATAAGGCCGAAAATAATATTAATGCGGAAAATACGTGTTTTTTTTTCTTTTCATAATGACGATGAAATGAGATTTGTTATATGAGTACTAATAATTAAACTTAGGTTCACCGTGCATTTCTAAAGGTCAAACAGAAATAAAGCGCTGAAATATAAACAATACTAAATACCGACATAGGTCCAAGCCTAATTGTAAAATAGGTACATAAATAGGTACTAGGAGACGCAGCTCCTCAAAAGGTACAACTGACGACTGGACACAGCCTGGCCAAAACAAAACAACATAAGGAGTACCCCTCCGGACTCAAGGTAGACGTTGAGCTGAGTCGTCATCACGCCCATCTTCTCAAGCAGAAACAGCAACACCAGCAGAGGACAGATATAGATATGGGTGAGATTCCCCATCATCAACACAGCAAAACAGTAGAAGTAAAAACGGGATGACTCACCAGGTAACAACATACCCATCATGCATACTAAACATCTCAATATATATATATATCATTTAATCAATTAGCAGCATATAACATCTCCAAAAATAGGATAATGATGCATATCAAGTAAATGTACTTATCAGTAGCCATGCGATGCAATGCGATGTACATGACTCAATGCCATATGCCACAAAGGGTAAAACTTTGACCCCTACTCCATGGAGCTAACAAAACATCGGAGAGAGTGAATGGGAGGACATGTTCCGTGTACGCTAGCCTTGTGTAGGATGCTACAACATTCGTAACGTGCACATATCTGGCTTTTACGGAAACACTCTACACCAAACATGAAAAGTACGGGATCTAGTCAAGGATATCAGTGTATTGCCCAGGTTCGCCACGACACAGAAGAGCTACCAACTGGTCAAATGTCAGCCTTTCCAACCTTGACACCTCCAAGACTATTTAAGATCGTCACCGTAAGATTCGCACCCGCATCAAGGTGTAAGCTCAACTCCTAGGCTCAAGGCCTTACAAACTCATGCAATGAAATGCCAATGCTTACACAAAGCAGATGCGATAAAGCAATGTCTATCCACCGGATAAACCTCAAAGCTCACTAAGGTTCTCTTCCTTAGGAACTATATACGTGTTTGTATTATAAAACTTTTATCCATCGGATAAATATCGTGATCCCTCCGGGATCGAGTCATCACAAGATTGAAACAATTGAACGACTTTCTTGAATCCGAATCACCGGTTCGTCATCGAACTACTGTTTCAAACCCAAAACGTTTCATGTTTGTGTTTGTGTCTTATGATTTACATCTCAAGTCCTATGTTTAATGAAGAAGGATTGAGAATCCTCTTAGATAAGTCTGTGATCCTTTCTAAGGTATTCGTTCCTTGAGTTTCAATTTTTGAAATGAATATTGGTTCACTTAAGTCTTATGAAGTCATTGATGAAGAAGTCGTCAATGGTATAGGGTATGGTCTTGTTCCACCATAGGCTATACTTAATTGCCTCATTTCTTATGCTCGAAGTTAATTACTTAACTTAGGTTTTCATGCGTAAAATTTACGATTTGAGTTGAAAACTCTCGATTTAAGACTTTGTAAACCAAAACCTTGCCAATTGAAAACTCACTTGATTTAAAAGAACTTGGTTACATGATCGAATTAAAGTACCTCAACTAATTTGAAAAGGTTTTTCCTCACTAACTTAGTGTAATACCATGATCTAAGTTAGCGTAAAAATAATGGAACTTCCATTTAGTTTTCAAACGATGATTCATTTAATTCAAACTTGAGGACAAAGTCCTCTTTATACTTTGAGGATTGAATGTTAACTTAGTTTTAAGAAGAATGTGACATCCTACTAAACCTAAGGTAACTTTAGTTTAATTTCACTTTCATGAAATTACTTTCATTATTTTATTTTTAAAACACTTACTTAATTGAATAAACTATGACTAAAGTAAAACACATTTTCACTTTAGTTAAAAACACTTAAGGCCGAAACCCTAATTGATCTTTGGATCAAAATCACTTCTTGTTTGTTTTGAAATACAAGTTACTAAAACACTTATTAGCTTTCAACACATTGAAGTTCAAGAACAAACTCATGTTCTTCCTCTTTTTACTAACCATGGCCGAATACCATCACTTAGGGGATGCGAAGATTTTGCTTCACTAACTTATCAAGTAATAGCTCAAAATGATCACAATATTATGATGAACAATAATCATACATCATTCAACCATAAACACGCATAAAAATTCTTACTTGATCTAGAGATCAAAGTATGGTTTTCAATATACATGAAAACATTTTTCCATCCAAGCATACATCATCATAACATATACTATGCATAGAAACATTATTATAAACTTGTTCTCAAAGAGAACTTCACAAATAAAGTAGTGAACCCAAGCTAGGGTTTCACCCATACAAAACATAAACAACCATTTTTATCCTCCACCAATTTTGGTGTGATGAGGTTCACTCCCACATATCTTTAATGAAGAGGTTTAAGTGAAAGGAAACTCCAGGCCCTCAAAACAAAGAGAAGGCCAAACCTAGAGGAGAGAAAAAGGTGAGATCTTGAACTTGTTTTCATGAAAAGAATAACTAGAAGATGATTACACAAGTTAATAAGTAAGGAAATGAAAAGGAAAAGGATTTAGAAGCTTACCCACTCAAGAACAACTCCTAGGCTTTGGATGGTGTTCTTGAGGTTAAAGAACAACTTCTCCAAATCAAGAAACTTCCTTCACCAAAGTTGATCCTTAGATCAAGACAAGGTGAAGTATGGTTTTAGAATTGAAGAAAGGAATTTGGTTAGAGATCTAGGGTGAAGAAACGAATCTATGATGAAGAGAGGGAAGAAAGGATTTTTCAAAAACTCAAGAAATAGTGTGTTTGATCTTTTGGATGTGTAGAATGAAAATGAATAGGTGTTGTTGGTGGGTTATGGCCGAATGACCTTTTGGCTTCATGACCAAAATATTGGTTAGTGTGTGATGGGAATTAGTGTAAGGAAATGAAGGGCCAAGATGTGATGAAGTACATAGGTGTTGACACCATATTCAAAGTTGTAGTGATTAACCAAAAATGGATGGTTTGGCTTTTTCCATAAAAGGAAAAGTTGACAAAGGTGTAAGTTGTCATGAAATGCTAAAAGATACCTCCTCGTGAAACGTGATAAGCAGTCTCAACTTCTCCCGACTTTGGGCCAGAGTAACCTCCCGATTCTGGGCCCGATTACTCCCCGGCTCTGGCACGCTTCCCAAGGTAAAGCGATCTCGATTAAAATAATAATATTTTTATCGGCTGCGACTCAAAACAACATTACAGGCTCAAAACAATATCTTATGGTCATTAAGCTCATAATTGAAATTCAATTATGAATTTCCAATTATTAACTATTTTTACGATTATTATTAATCAGGTTGTGTTCTCAGCCAAGTTATTCACACAAACAGTTAAAAGACAGATACATGGATTTTGGGATGTTACACACGTTCCCAGGTAGCATCTCCTGTAATTTCATCTCATATGATCTTGACCAACGGAATATGTTTACCTCAGAGTTCCATAACCCTTCTATCCCTGATCCTTATAGGTAAGGCCTCATACTCAAGGTTCTCTCTTAACTGTATCGACTCTGGTTCTAGAATGTGTGATGGATCGGGATAACATTTCCTCAATTGAGATACATGAAAGACATTATGAAGATTGGATAGGTTTGGAGGTAAAGCAACATGATCGGCTACATGACCAATTCGATGAAGAATTTGAAATGGTCCAATGAATCTAGGAGTAAAATTTCTAGATTTGATTGCTCTGGCAATTCCAGTCCTTGGAGTCAGTCTCAGAAAAACGTGGTCTCCTTCTTGGAATTCTAAAGGTCTTCTCCTCTTATCGCTATAGCTCTTTTGCCTGTCTTGTGCATCTTTCATCTTTTCCCTTATCCTCTTGATCTG
This sequence comes from Ammopiptanthus mongolicus, assembly GCA_039655645.1. Classification (NCBI taxonomy): domain Eukaryota; kingdom Viridiplantae; phylum Streptophyta; class Magnoliopsida; order Fabales; family Fabaceae; genus Ammopiptanthus; species Ammopiptanthus mongolicus. The sequence continues at coordinate 53,529,325 of CM077344.1, forward strand.
TTGTATCACCTCCGGTCCTAGCACTTGACTTTCTCTCGTCTCATACCAACACAATGGTGTTCTACACTTTCTTCCATACAACGCTTCATAAGGTGCCATACCTATACTCGAATGAAAACTGTTGTTACAGGTGAACTCAATCAACGGTAACAACTCATCCCAACCTTCTGTGTTTTCCAAAACACAAGCCCTCAAGAGATCTTCCAATGATTGAATCATTCATTCAGACTGACCATCTGTCTGAGGATGATAAGCAGAACCTAACCTTAACTTAGTTCCCAAAGCCTTATGCAACTGCTTCCAGAATCTAGACGTAAGTCTAGGATCACTATCAGAAACAATACTAGAAGGCACTCCGTGCAACCTTACTACCTCTCTGATGTAGATTTGGGTTAACTTTTCCAACGTGTAACTTTCACCAACAGGTAATAAGTGAGCACACTTCATCAACCTATCGATGACTACCCAATTGCATCATGCCTTTTCTTAGTTCTCGGCAAATCGACCACAAAATCCATAGATATACCATCCCATTTCCATTATGGGATGTCTAAGGATTGTAACAATCCTGCTGGCTTCTAATGTTCTATCTTCGCTTTCTGAAAAACTAAACAAGCCAACACATACTCAACCACCTCCTTCTTCATTCTAGGCCACCAAAACATCTTCTTAAAGTCTTGATACATCTTGGATGCTCTTGGATGAAAACTCAGCCTACTCTTGTGCGCTTCTTCCAAGATCATCTTTCTTAGTTCTACATCCATTGGCACACAAATCCTGTTACCATACCTCAAGACTCCATCTTGATCCATCCTAAACTTAGAAGTCCTGCTACCAACTATCTGCTCCTTCACTTTTTGGAGATACGAATCAACCTCTTGCTTCTCTTTGATTGTCTTCAAAAAGTCACTTGTCATCGTAACCATTCCTAGGTGTATCGTATCTTTAGATAATCCTATACCTAGATCCAAATCTCTAAACTGTTCAATCATTTCCAACTCTTTTACCATCATAGCAGATACGTGTAAGGATTTCTTACTTAACGCATCCGCTGCTACATTTGCTTTTCCTAGATGGTACTGTAGACCGAATTCATAATCTTTTATGAATTCCATCCACCTTCTTTGTCTCATGTTTAACTCTTTCTGATCGAACAGGTACCTTAAACTCTTATGATCACTATACACTGTAAACTTAGCTCCATAGAGGTAGTGTCACCATATCTTTAAAGCAAACACTATAGTCGCTAACTCCAAGTCATGAGTCGGATAATTCCTCTCATGAACCCTCAGCTGTTGTGAAGCATACGCTACCATTCTCCCTTCTTGCATTAGGACACAGCCCAAACCTTGGTATGACGCATCACAATACATGTCAAACTATCCTAAAGAATCGAGTAACGTCAAAACTGGTGATGTAGTCAACCTCCTTTTCAGCTCTTGGAAACTTTTCTCGCATTCATCCGTCCATATGAAAGATGTTCCCTTCCTTGTTAATTGCGTCATGGGCAACGCGATCTTCGAAAACCCTTCAATAAACCTTCGGTAATATCCAGCTAAGCCTAGAAAACTTCGTACCTCACTCACCGACTTAGGACTCTCCCATTGCACTACAGCTTCAACCTTCGTTGGATCTACCGCTATCCCATCTCGGTTAATCACTTGACCTAAGAATTTCACTTCTTCCAACCAAAACTCACAATTGGACAACTTCGCATAAAGCTGTCGGTCCTTTAGTACTTGAAGCACAATCCTAAGATGTTCCTGATGTTCTTCCTGATTAGGGGAATAGATAAGAATGTCATCGGTAAACACAACTTTAAACTTATCCAAGAACGGTCGGCAAATACGGCTCATGTAATCCATAAACACTGCTGGAGCATTAGTCACACCAAAGGGCATAACCAAATAGTCGTAGTGTCCATACTGACTTCTAAACGCCGTCTTTGGTACATCCTCCTTGTTGACTCAGATCTGATGATAACCAGATCGTAAGTCAATCTTCGAAAACACTACCGATCCTTTCAATTGGTCCACCAAGTCATCAATCCTAGGTAACGGATACTTTTTCTTGATCGTCACCTTGTTCAACTGCCGATAATCCACACATAGCCTTGAACTTCCATCCCTCTTCTTGACGAACAACACCAGTGCTCCCCAAGGCGAAGCACTTGGTCTTATGAATTCCTTACCCAACATGTCATCCAACTGCTTCTTCAACTCTTCTAACTCTGCTGGAGACATTCGATAAGGTGCAATCGAAATCGGTCCAATTCCTGGTATGAGATCTATAACGAACTCTATCTCTCTCTCTGGTGGTAAACCTAGAACATCATCAGGGAAAACTTCCAGAAACTCTCGCACTATAGGCAACGAATCCAATTTAGGAGATTCCTTAGCTTCTATAGAAAATAACAACACATGTTTCTGAGATTCACTACTCCACGGAAAATCTCTATCCTGGCAAGCATCAATCTAGATTGATCAGGAAAACACAAAGTCTTTTTGGAACAGTCTAGCACTACATGGTTAGCCGAAAGCCAATCCATGCCTAAAATCACATCAAGTTGTTACAAAGGTAAACAAACAAGATCAATAAGAAAAGTTCTATTTTCAACGATAATAGGACATTTCAGACAAACAGTCATGGTTGTCAAAGAATTACTGGTAGGAGTAGAAACAATTAAGTCATGAGGAGTAAAGAAACGGATAGTTTCAAATGATCCACATACTCTTGGGATATAAACGAATGCGCAGCTCCCGAGTCAAACAGTACCGATAAGAGTTTACCTTACAGTAGGCACATACCTTGTATAAGATCAGGGGATTGAGAGAATTCAGCTCCTCTGATGGTAAACACTCTTCATGTGGCTTGCGGTCTCCCCGCTTGCTGTCCTGACCCTTGCGCTCTGGTCACTGGGCCACGCCCACCTGTGTTGTACCTTGCTCCTTGTGAGCACTCTAGAGCTATGTGACCAACTTGGCCACACCGAAAGCATTGGCGAGTCTCCCTCACTGGACAATCTCTAATCAGATGCGATCCTCCGCATCTGAAGCATCCACTTGGTTGTGGCTGTCTTGTTGCCGGACGGTCATAAGGCTTTCGTCCCGTCTGATACTTTTCTCTTCCTCCCCGGCCTTTCTGATCAAATCTCCGAGTAGGTCCTCCAGCTCTGCCTTGCTGCAACTCTCTCTTCTTGTCTATGTTCTTAATAACTGAACATCTTTCCAACATCTTAGGCAGTCGGGTGATATTCAATGGTGCAATCACCTTCTGTAGATCATACTTCAGGCCATCCTCAATGCGCCTGGACACCCACTCTTCATCTGGGAATCTCTGATAAATTTCAGAAAATTTGAGTAGCGCTTCGAACCTTGCAGCGAACTCACCAACAGACATGGTTCCTTGTTTCAGGCCCATAAATTCCTTCTCTTTCTCTCTTCTCATCAATCCAGGGTAATGCTTCTCCTGAAAACATTCCCTAAACAGCCCCCAGTTGATAACTCTTCCTTCTGCTTCAAGCATTCTCTGCTTGCCTTTCCACCATAATTCTGCACCTCCCATCAGCATGAAGGATGCATAAGTTACCTTATTGTCCTGACAACAGTGCATTGCCACGATGATCTTCTCAAGCTCCTGTATCCAAAGTTCTGTACCTTCTGGATTGAAGTCACCATTAAACTGCAGCGACTTCCCTTTCAGAAAAGTACTCAACCCAGCATCTTCTGTCACTATTTCACCCCTCTGATTCTGTCTCTGTTGTTGTTGCATGGTCACTTGCAACAATTGGGCGTTTTGATGCGTCTGTTGCAGCATTATTGTAGCTAACTCCCTAACTGTCCTTACGATCTCAGTGGATTCTGTCCCATCACCAACGTGGTAATTCTCTCTATTACCATCTCTAGGTTCAGCGACACCCTCTGTGGCTCTTCCGCCATGTCCTCTACCTCTTCCACGAGCCATTTAATTTCCTGTAGAAGAAATTATCAGCTCACATTTGTAAGACATACAACACTATATTATCATATACATATGCATTATATCCCTTACAAATACTAAGATAGTTATCTCTCATGATAACCCGCGCACCGGACACCTTACCCAACTTCTAAGCATAGTCAATACCCAAGACGAGTTCAACTAGACACGGCCAGAAATTACATGCTAACCCAAGCAGTCCTTGATTAAGAATCAAACTGCTTTGATACCACTTCAATCTGACAGCCCTTCCTCGTGGGTCCCATTTAGTAACCCGAACTCATGCTCTTAATGTTATAGCGTAGCATGATTATAAAAATGCGGAAAATTAAAACAACCAACACTGATACCACAACCACATAAACACATATAAGAGTATTGGCCCCATCAGTCGAGCCTACAACCAACATCAACCTCAATCATCAGAGTACGCAACTACTACGACATATACAGACAGAAAGCATGGTAGCAAAATAAAATACATAAGACTTCCTCTCTTGGTCCCAAAAGTACATTACGCTCAACCCATGTACTGACCATAACAAAACTAAGACTAACTATCTCACCCTAACTCTTTCGAGGATAGCGAGAACTCCCAACCGAAGCTCGCTGCCTCCGACGATAGGTCTGCATCGAACATCACGATCCAAAAACGACGGTACTCTCTCATCCTCCTTTCAACACTACGACGTCGGACTCGAGCCACAAAACTAATCCTAGAAGATGCGTGAGATCTCCAACCAGCATCTGAGCCAAGATGATAGTCTCACGGCCTATTCTACACCCTCTCTAACGGTAGCCTCTAGGCAATACGGAAGTCTCCTACTAAGTAGCTCCTAGAAGCTCCCCAAGCTCTAAAATATACGGTAGTCGAACCCGTATACACTACTCGTCACTGGAAGTAGTCAATCTCCCAAAAACGATCGTCGTCTTCGTACAACCACTCAAAATCTCCCAACACTGGAATCCGGGGCTCTCCCGCCAGCATTAGGCTTAGTAGGTGTGCCGTCTATCTCCTCAGGCAACTCTTCAACGGGATTTTCTCGTGCGATCGAGAATAAAATACAACATAGGGAAAGTACGGGAGATAAGAAATAACAATACATCATAAATAGGGAAATAACCATAAAATAAGATATATAGCTAGCAACACTCAACAACACAACGTGTCAAGCAATCATCTCCCAAGTTATACTCTCTTAACTACTGTCTCTCACACTCATGCATCTGACAACTATAAGGATGCGGCCACGACGCGACATCCCCGACATATCAAGATGTCTCATCCATCATTGTGCCACCCCCCGTAATGCAGGGTTCGACCAACAGCCCTCTTGCCTCAACTTAACTCATGGGTACGACATATTCTCCCGCCCGTAGGCCGGGTCAGAATATTCGACCATCAACAACTCAACTTACAGCAACGACATATCCCGTCGCTCGCAGGTCAGGTCGGGATATTCGCTCGTTCACAACTGATGGGTACGATCACCTCCCCACAGGCAAGTTCGATCAGCCGTTCGCCAACACAGTGATGAATAACAACGATGCAACATGAACCTCATCGACTCATCTCGGGATCAACAACTTAGTGCCTCACCCGCATCTTATACACAACTACGACCAACGTTCCCGACATCTTCGGGTATCAACTTTACATCTCAACATAGTCATATCAACAGGATCTCTAGGTTGAGTACTACAACATATATATCCTCAAATCCCTCACCACATACTCATCTCCCAAATTATCAGGAATTATTGCCTATCTCTACTCATACAACAATGATCACAAATATCATTTCATAAGCAACTATATCGTGTTAAATAATCATGTTCATTATATCTACTCACAGGCATGTACTCAAGTAACCTTAAACATGTTACTAAGCATACATGCATATCAACAGGTATCATTTTAAGCACACCAACACACAAGCATACAACCTCGACATATTATAAAATCAACCTATCAGTGATAAACCTATAATGCCTAAAACTACATCGGTACCACTAACTAGTAGTCGCCAATGTGAGTTAGGTTTTTTCGGTTTCTCAACCACTAGTAGGGTTTAGGTCGCTCTACGCATATCAATATACATTATTTTATTCTTGCCTCCCCGACGATATTGTGGTTCTTTCTCCCACCTGATAGCAAGTAGCAACAATCAAGAACTCATGCCCACTTCAAGCTCCTTCCTCTAGCTTTACAGCCGCAACTTCCTTCTCCGAACGGGTCCCAAATGCAACGTCCAAACTTGCCCTAATCACGGAAACAACACGTAGACTATAGCATTAACCCTAATACAAAGTTATAACCTTAAATAGAAGCTAGAAATAAAGGAAGAACATTGTATAGCTACAATGTAGGTAGATACGAAACCTCGGCTTACCCTTGACGAATCACGGAAATAAACCGGTAGAATCGAAGCAGAAGTCGAGCTGATCATGAATACACCAACAAAACTGAAATCGGATCGACGAACGAAGCACAACTTGGATCACAAACCTTGGAACTGTCTCTGGACCTTCTCACGAGCTCTTTGTATCAGTTTGAGGGTTGTAAAATTCGTGCAGATGAAAGTGAATCAAGTATTTATAGAGGTAAAAACTCTACTGACGACGCTTTAGCATTGGGATTCTCCACGCTTTAGCGTTCCAACGCTTGAGCGTTGACGTTTCCTCACCGACAAGGCACTGACCCTCACGTGCTGGCTGCAACATGTAACCGGCACCTGTCACTTTATGTCCCATCATTGCCAGTCAACTGGTCAGGGTGGCCACGCTTGAGCGTTCACCCTGCTCCACACTAGAGCATTACAACGCTTGAGCGTTCTCATGGTCCACGCTTGAGAGTTTTGCTCTGGATCACATACTCTTCATGCTTTCCTTATCCAATTCAACCCTAATTCTTGACCTACCTTCTAAGCATACTGTTAAGTCAAACATACATTCATGTATTTAATTAAGGTGATGAAAATGAGGATGTTGCTGTACTAAACGTCCTCCTAAGGACAACATCACGTCCGCTCATCGGACAAGTTGGTTTGTTCCGATAATCCGTTTCGCTTGCTGTGACCCATAAGAGCTCATCACCGCTCAACTGTCCCAGACTAAGAGGGTTATCTGGGCCTCCTCGGAAGATCCACCGGCAACAGGAAAGACTCAGGATCCAGTCGGCATAGTAGGATGTTCCCAGGACTACCACGACATGATAGGAGCTACCATACCGGTCTCATGTGGGCACACTTGTGTCCAGTGTTGGTGTAAGCCCTAGTGGCCAATCTATATTTATTGGATTTATATATTGTATCATGACTTTATTTTATATTTTATATATATGAGGCATTTATTTATTATGTTATATTTGATGATCATATTTATAGCATAATAAAGTCCTTAGAATAGGTAGTTCATTTAATGGAACGTCAAGTATGACTTGACCGTGAGATGCCATTAAATTATAGAACACTATTCTTAAATATCTATAGTCAAGTATTATTATTAATAAGGACAATAATAATACAATGAGACTATTATGTGAGTGTACTGATGACCAAATCTCATGGGTCATAGATATAAGATATCAAGTCTTCACATAGGTATAAATATTAGTGGAATATTTATACTGCAGTGACCCACTATGAGAACGCTGCATAATAGTTATGTAAGTGTCATGAGCGATTCTAATGGTGACCATAGTGAAGTAGTTCTTCGACTTGAAGTCATTACGATTCCTAACATATGTTGTCGTAGGCTTTGATACTATTACACGTTGTCCGTAACAGGACAACTATAAAGGTAGTTATTGGGCCTGCAATGAAACATGTTGAGGAATGTGAGTGATGTAGATAGGATTCTTCCCTCCTACAAAACAGGAGTAATGTCTATAGGCCTCTTGATGTTATGCGACGTAGAAATGCATGGCCATGCTAAGGTGGGACAATATGAGATATTGGGCCCACATGATCGTACATCAATTACTAGATCAAGAAATAAATAATTGGACTTAACAAGGATGATACATTTATGCCTTGTGTTCAATTAAGACATTGTGACGAAAGGACGCTGACTTCACATTATATATGGTTATAATATGGTTTTAATTATATCACCAATATTCTAATTAATTGGGTAGCAATGATGTATTGCTAGATGCCGCTCATTGTTTATAATATTAATTGATTATAATTTGATTAATAATAATTAATATTATTGCCAATTAATTGAGAACCTATAGGGTCACATGCATAGAGAAAATGTTCAAAGAATTAGTTTAACTGATTAATTAAATATAATTTAATTAATAATTAAATGAGGATAAGTTTAATTGATTAATTAAATATGATTTAATTAATAATTAAACAATGGGCCTGTAGCGTACAGTAGCCCAAGTGGGTTAGGTTAGGTGAGTGACAACTATTAATAAGTTGTGCACGTCACTTAAGCGACACACAACACAGAGCACTCATAACGGCCACTGTATACCCTTGACAGGCATGCCCTCTTTTCTCTCTCTATGTGCCGTGCTTCTCCCAATCTTGATAGCTAGCACTACGCTATATCTGACGTTAGTTTGCTCGCGTGGACTGAGTAGAGGTATTGCTACTTTGCAATACTGATGATAGAGAAGAACCTCTACTTTGGTGGTGATAGCAGCAGTGTTCCTCAGATCTGCTGCTCTGTAGCTGTGTAGATTAAGTTTCCATTCACATCGTAGTAGTGTTCATGATTTACCTGCTGCTGACATGCTCACAGTGTTTGTGGTAAAGCAACGCTTCAAGAGGTAAACACAATATTCTTGTGATTTATGTGAGATACGTGGTCCTTTAGTAAAGGGGTTTTTTCCGCTCAAGAGGTTTTTATAAATTATTTTTAAAAATTCTCCCTCTTGAAACCCCAACAGTGGTATCATAGCATCTGGTTGTAGTTTGCCATGTATCCGAGGATTGTTTGCCATTTTACGATAACATGTTTATTGCTTTTAATTATGATTTGTTTGTTTAAAAGCATGTTTGTATGATTTGTATGTGATATAAATCTCTTTGAACATGTTTTGTTTGCTTGGATGTGCTCCTGATATAAACAAGGATTCGCTTCTGGAATGCTGCTGCGCCGTTTGGCACCGCCGTGCTCCCTATAGCACTGTCGTGCACGTTTGAGTTAGCGTTAGTGAACGCGTAGCACGGCCGTGTGCCGTTTGGCACGACCGTGCCACTTTTGAACAGCGCCAGCGAGCTTTTATCATGGCCGTGTGCCATTTGGCACGGCCGTGTTGATGGACAGAATGTGATTTTGTTCCCTTTTGCATATTTATAAATTGTTTATTAAATGTGCGGTATATGGTTATGGCCCTAGTTTGGTGTTTATTTTATTTGGTAAGTACGAACTTCGTGTCGTGATTTATTGTATTTATTTTATAAATACGGTCTGCGTGTCATGACATTTACTTTATTTATTTTATTTTAAAATTTCTAAATTGCTCGGTTGACATGGAGGCTTAGTTTTAATTATTGCACTTTAGGAGGCCATAATCATAATACATTTTATATGTCTTGTATGTTTATGTATGTGATGCTTGAAATTTATGAGATGTATGATTTAAATTGTATGATAGCATGTATGCCATTGTATGCTTAATATGAATGTATGTAAGCTAGTATGCCATGGATGCTATGAGAGACATTTATATGATAAACAAGCCGGTGAGATCATTTAATTATTAAATTCCCTCAATAAATTAAGTTATTAAATGCCTACTGGTGCGTGACACTCGTCAAGGCCAGAATCATTTAAGTGTGGGTCATGCTCAGCTGAGCACCTTAATATATTCTGGTGAGGCGCAAAAGGTGAAATAACCTACTGCCAACCATTGGGTTGAACTTAACTAAGCGTATTCAATAGGATTGAAATGGCTTAGAGGCATGGGGTTGGGCATTAATCCATATGATGGATTGGAATAAGGAGTTACTCACCCACCTGGTCCAAGAATTACATTGGATGTAATTGGAAAGGAGTTACCTACCTAAATAGCTGAGTTCTGGGCGATCAACTCAGCTGACTCAGAATGAGGTGAAATATGGATCTTGTTCCCACTAGAAAATCTTTCAACGAGTTATTTTGAGTCAATGATGAGGGTCATTGATTTGAGTAAAATAGTGGGAGCGTATTTAATAAAGACCTATTAAATATGATTTAAAATATGATACTTATACTTTGCATATTTCTTTATGTAGATATCCATGGCACCAAACACAACTAATAATATGTCACTGCAATCTGTCCTTGAGAATGACAAGTTATGTGGAAGTAATTTTCTGGATTGGTACTGAAACCTGAGGATTGTCCTTAGGCAAGAGAAAAAGCTGTATGTTCTTGAGGAGGCTGCTCTTGAACTACCCGAGGATGTTTCAATGGCTGACAGAGATGCTTATAAGAAGTATCAGGATGATGCCCTGGATGTTAGTTGCCTCATGCTTGCCACTATGAACTTTCAGCTTCAGAAGCAACATGAAAACATGGAGGCGTTTGATATGATCGGACGTCTCAAAATGCTCTACCAAGAGCAGGCAAGGCATGAATGCTTTGAAATTTCCAGAGCCCTGTTTAATTGTAAGCTGGCAGAAGGAAGCCCAATTGGACCTCATGTACTCCTTTTGATTGGGTACATTGAGAGCGTTGAAAGATTGAGTTTTCCACTAGGCCAAGAGTTGGCTACAGATGTAGTTCTGCAATCGTTGCTAGAAAGCTACAGTCAATTTATCATGAATTACAACATGAATGACATTGACAAAACTCTGCCAGAATTGCTAGGCATGTTGAGAACTACTAAACAGAACATTAATAAGGGAAAAGGTAAAGCCATAATGATGGTTGATTCTGGAAAGCTGGCTAAGAAAAAGTTCTAGAGCAAGCAGAAGGGCAAGGGCAACAAAAAGTTTAACCCTAGCACTTCTGGCTTGAAGCCCGTGGGCGGGGTAGCTAAGGACGGCAATTGCCACCATTGTGGCCAACCTGGCCACTGGAAGAGGAACTGCAAGAAGTACCTGGAAGAGAAAAAGAAGGGAAGTGAGACTTCCACTTCAGGTATTTATGTTATTGATGTTAATTTATCTACTTCAACATCTTTGGTATTTGATACTGGATGTGGTGCTCACATTTGTAATAATGTACAGGGACTAAGAAGTAGAAGGAAATTGACTAAAGGTGAAGTGGACCTACGCGTCGGAAATGGAGCAAAAGTTGCTGCATTAGATGTAGGGACTTATGTTTTAACTTTACCTACTGGGCTTGTTTTGGAACTTGATAATTGTTATTATGTTCCCGTTATTAGCAAAAACATTATTTCTGTTTCTTGTTTGGACAAGAAGGGTTTTCATTTAATTGTTAAGGACAAATGTTATTCTCTTTATTTGGATAATGTTTTGTTTGCTAATGCACCATTGAGTAATGGGCTTTATATTCTTGATCTTGATGTGCCCATATATAATATAAATGCGAAAAGGATCAAACCCAATGGTTTGAATCCTTCATATCTTTGGCATTGTTGTTTAGGCCTTATTAATTAGAAACCCATCTCCAAACTCCATAAAGATGGATTATTGGATTCTTTTGATTATGAATCATTTGATACGTGCGAATCTTATTGGGAAAGATGACTAAGGCCCCATTTACTGGTAATAGTGAAAAGGCCAGTGATCTTTTGGGCTTGATACATAGTGATGTATGTGGGCCACTGAACAAACTTGCTAGAGGTGGGTTTTTCCTACTTTGTCACATTTACTGATGACTTCAGTAGATATGGATATGTGTATCTAATGAAACACAAATCTAAAACCTTTGCAAAGTTAAAAGAGTTCAAAACTGAAGTAGAAAAACAACTTGGCAAAAGTATTAAAGCCATATGATCAGATCGTGGTGGTGAATACCTTAGCCAGGAATTTGATGACTATCTGAAAGAGTGTGGGATAGTATCCCAACTCACTCCTCCTGGAACCCCACAATGGAATGACATATCTGAAAGGAGGAATCGCACCTTGTTGGACATGGTACGATCGATGATGAGTCATTAAGATCTTTCAGACTATTTCTGGGGTTACGCATTGCTTGCAGCAGCTTTCACAATTAACCGTGTTCCATCTAAGGCGGTAGAACAAACACCACATGAGATGTGGAAGGGGCGAAAGCCTGGTTTGTCTTTTATGAAGATTTGGGGTTGTCATGTCTATGTCAAACGTTTAATCACAAATAAACTTGAACCCAAATAGATAAATGTACTTTTGTGGGGTATCCCAAAGAAACGACAGGATACTATTTCTATAACCCCTCTGATAACAAAATGTTAGTCGCCAAGACTGGAGTGTTCCTTGAGAAGGAATACATCTCTAAAGTAGACAGTGGGAGAACAGTAGAACTTGGAGAAATCCAAGCACCACAAAGTACTGACTCGCCTGCAACAAAACAGGAACCGAATCCACAAGATGTTGTGGTTCAAGCACCGATTCATGTAACACAAGAACCATGTAGGTCAAATAGATCACATACACAACCTGACAGATTTGGACTTCTCCTAACTCAAGAAGGTGATTTACTACTTATGGATCAAGATGAGACTGTTTGCTACCAGGAGGCCACAACTGGCCCTGAATATGAGAAGTGGCTAGAAGCTATGGGATCCAAAATGGAATCCATGTAAACAAACCAAGTTTGGACCTTGGTGGAGCCACCCAAAGGGATAAAACCCATAGGGTGCAAGTGGGTCTTCAAAAGGAAGATTGACATGGATGGAATGGTTAATACCTTCAAAGCGCGACTGGTTGCGAAAGGTTTCAAGCAAGTTCATGGTGTAGACTATGATGAAACTTTCTCTCCAGTTGCAATGATTAAATCTTTTCGGATCCTACTTGCTATTGCTGCATACCATGATTATGAAATCTGGTAGATGAACGTCAAAACTGCATTCCTTAACGGAAATCTCCTCAAGGATGTGTACATGACACAGCCTGAGGGTTTTATCAATTCAAAGGATGCTGAAAAGGTGTGCAAATTGCAGAGATCCATTTATGGACTCAAGCAAGCTTCCAGAAGCTGGAATCTTCGTTTTGATGAAGCTGTAAGACAGTTTGGATTCATCAAGAATGAGGATGAACCTTGTGTGTACAAGAAGGTTAGTGGGAGCATGATTGCTTTTCTCGTATTGTATGTGGATGACATACTACTCATCGGAAATGATATTCCTACACCACAAAATGTAAAGACATGGTTGGGGAATTGTTTCTCGATGAAGGACTTAGGCGAAGCCTCCTATGTATTGGAAATTAGGATCTATAGGGATAGATCGTTGAAATTATTAGGCCTTAGTCAAGATACATACATTGACAAAGTGCTTAGGCGCTTCAGTATGCTTGATTCTAAGAAGGGTCTCTTGCCTATGTCACATGGCATATACTAGTCCAAGGGACAGTGCCCTACGACATCTGATGAGAGGGAACGCATGAATAAGATTCCATATGCTTCGGCAATTGGATCTATCATGTATGCTATGATATGTACTAGACCAGATGTCTCGTATGCCTTGAGCATGACGAGCAGGTACCAATCTGATCCCGATGAGAGTCACTGGATAGCAGTCAAGAATATCCTCAAGTACTTGAGCATGTCTCGCTTACCAAGCCTCTTGTTCAGTAGAAGCATGACGCTCATACTAGGTCGATGGGTATTAGATTTGTGCCTAATTGGTACTAGTGCTAGTGGGAGATTGTTGGTGTAAGCCCTAGTGGCCAATATATATTTATTGGATTTATATATTGTATCATGACGTCATTTTATATTTTATATATATGAGGCATTTATTTATTATGTTATATTTGATGATCATATTTATAGCATAATAAAGTCCTTAAAATAGATAGTTCATTTAATGGAACGTCAAGTATGACTTGACCATGAGATGATTAAATTATAGAACACTATTCTTAAATATCCGTAGTCAAGTATTATTATTAATAAGGACAATAATAATACATTGAGACTATTATGTGAGTGTCTTGATGACCACATCTCACGGGTCATAGATATAAGATATCAAGTCTTCACATAGATATAAATATTAGTGGAAGATTTATACTGGAGTAACCCGCTATGAGAACGCTGCATAATAGTTATGTAAATGTCATGAGCAATTCTCATGGTCACCATAGTGAAGTAGTCCTTCGACTTGAAGTCACTACGATTCCTAACTTATGTAGTTGTAAGCTTTGATACTATTAAACGTTGTCCGTAACAGGACAACTATAAAGGTAGTTATTGGGCTTGTAATGAAACATGTTGAGGAATGTGAGTGATGTAGATAAGATTCATCCCTCCTACATAACAGGAGTAATGTCTATAAGCCTCTTGATGGTATGTGACGTAGAAATGCATGGTCATGCTAAGGTGGGACAATATGAGATATTGGGCCCACATGATTGTACGTCAATTACTAGATCAAGAAATAAATAATTGGACTTAACAAGGATGACATATTTATGTCTTGCGTTCAATTAAGACATTGTGACGAAAGGACGTTGACTTCATATTATATATGGTTACAATATGATTTTAATTATATCACCAATATTCTAATTAATTGGGTAGCAATGATGTATTGCTAGATGTCGCTCAGTGTTTATAATATTAATTGATTATTAATATGATTAATAATAATTAATATTATTGCCAATTAATTGAGAACCTATAGGGTCACATGCATAGAGCAAATGTTCAGAGAATTAGTTTAATTGATTAATTAAATATGATTTAATTAATAATTAAACAATGTGCCTATAGCGTATAGTAGCCCAAGTGGGTTAGGTTAAGTGAGTGACAACTATTAATAAGCTGTGCACGTCACTTAAGCGACGCACGTTTTTAAGCAACACAGAACACAGAGTACTCATTACGGCCGCTGTACACCCTTGACAGGCGCGCCCTCTTTTCTCTCTTTGTGTGTCGTGCCTCTCCCAATCCTGATAGCTAGCACTACGCTATCTCTGACGTTGGTTTGCTCACATGGACTGAGTAGATGTATTGCTACTTTGCAATACTTGTGATAGAGAAGAACCTCTCCTTTTGTGGTGATAGCTGCTCTGTAGTTGTGTTATTTACCAGTGCTGCTGACGTGCTCACAGTGTTCGTGGTAAAGCTACGCTTCAAGAGGTAAACACAATATCCTTGTGATTCATGTGCGATACGTGGTCCTTTAGCAAAAGGGTTTTTTCCGCTCAAGAGGTTTTTGTAAATTGTTTTTAAAAATTATCCCTCTTGAAACCCCAACATCCAGTATATCCCCGATGTCACATAGACCTTCCCCTCCGTTTTCTGCATCCATACTCGGTGCACCAACCTCGTGTGTCTCCTGACACACGGCTTTCCACTTGGCATCATTTGCAAATGCTATACATGTCATCCATCTCTCTTGAGATGATATCGCAACAGATGCAAACTCGATCCTTGACATCTTGAGCTCCAAGCTCCAACCGTAACCATAGGAGCTCCAAGCTCCACTTATAACCATATGAGCTCCAAGCTCCTATCATAACCTCACGAGCTCCAAGCTCCAACTATAACCTTGAATCTCGATTATCAGCTCAAACGTCCACAACGAGGTCAAAGCTCTAATCGTACTAAACCTCCAAGTTCTCATGCATACACGCATTTTGAGATAAATGCAGCAGTTATCATCATCATGTTCAATGAAGCAGTAAACATCTCAACATGCTATCACATCATGCCTATATATCTCATATATCGCATTTAGCAAATACTCACATAGCAGCAATACATACATCATGCCATACAACACAAGTCTGCTAACCTAGGGTATTACATATAGTGGTGCTAGCTCGAAGTAAGCTAAACCTAGGGTTTAGGTACTTCGTCAGGGCTCAACCTCACGTAGGGTTTCGGGTTCCCCTACACAACATAAAGCATACAACGAAGCTTGATATACTACTCTTGCCTCCCCGACGTGTGTAACTCTTTCTCCCCACCTAAACTGTTCTGCGCGTACTTTCATGCAACTTCCAACTGCAACCTCCGCAATTGGCAACCTCGCACGCTTTCCACAAGTTCACCACGCAGTTCCTCACACTACCAAGGATACCCCCAATATGCACATTGGGCCAACAATCGCCCCGAGCACACGCAAGGGGTCCAAGAACAACCAGAAACTCAAAAACAACAACGAAACCAACAATGAAAACTTACTCAACAAGGGATGCAAGGATTCAGCCACGAAAAGGGTAAGAAACTCACCAAGAGAGGCTGTTCTTCGCAGCCCAAGGTCAACCACGAGTCCTCGCATGACTCCTCGAACGAATGATCGGGCAGAAGTACCCGCAAAGCCCTAATGTGTTCGCAGAACATCATTAGGTTTAAGAAGATGAAAGAAAAGGATGAAAACCAAGACAAATACCAAAAAGAAAGATCTTAGGCTCAACAATGTCGGCACCTAGCCTTACCTCAACAAAGCTCGAAACCAAGACCGCACCCTAAGCAAGTCCGAAGCTACGATCACGAATGTGTAGTCAGAATAGGATTTCGATGAACAAATGAGTAAGAATCAACCAAGAACACCTAGGAGCAACCTCTGGACTTAGAGAAATCAGGGAGAGAGAAAAAGCCTTGGCAACTTCGTGTTGAGTGAGAAATGAAAGTGGAAACTCCACTTATGTTCCCTGATCAGCACACTTTAGCGTGCAGAACTCCCAACGTTTGAGCTTTCCCACGCTCTAGAGCATGGAGAACCTCGTCCACTCCGTCCTCTCCCTGGCCTCACACGTGTTCCACAAGCATCACAACTTTGAACAGCTGGCACAACGCACTTAGCATACTTGAGCGTGCACCTCTCCCACGCTTGAGCGTGCTGTTCAGTTGGGAAGAGGCTTCCAACCTTCTGGCTTCCTCAGTTTCTCGTGTTATGTCTTAAGCCCTTCCAACATGATTCAAGCCTATTCTTAAGCTTCTGACTAGGTATCAAACTAACACACAAACATTCACACAATCATGCAAACACCCGATCAAGGCTATCCACCTCAATTAGGGTTACAAAAGATGGGATGTTACACTACCACCCCCCTTAAAGAGAATTTAGTCCCCGAAATTCCCCTTTCATACCTGTAAACAATCACGGGTACTGTTAGCGCATCTGAGCTTCTCTTTCCCATGTTGAATCTCCAGTCGTTGGGTCCCATTCCAATCTCACCAAGGGAACCTGCTTGCCGCGAAGCTCCTTGATCCTTCTATCCACTATCCGAACCGATAAAGCCTCGTATTCAAGGTTCTCTCTTAGCTGGATTGATTTGGGCTCTAACATATGCGATGGATCAGAGTAATACTTTCTAAGCTAGGATACGTGAAAGACGTCATAGAGATTTGACAAATTGGGTGATAAGGCTATCTGGTAAGCTACTGGACCAATTCGGCGAAGAATCTGAAATGGTCCTATGAATCTGGGTGTAAGCTTTCTGGATTGAATTGCCCTGCCAACGCCAGTCCTTGAAGTAACTTTCAAAAACACAAGGTCGCCCTCCTGAAACTCTAAAGGTCTCCTCTTTCTTTTAGCATAGCTTTTCTGCCTATCGCTTGTGGCTTTCATATTTCCCCGGATCAACTTAACGTGTTCCATTGTCTGTTTCACCAACTCAAGACCTAACAACTGATTATCTCTCGTCTCAAACCAGCACAACGGAGTCCTTCACTTCCTCCCATACAAAGCGTCATACCGCGCCATCCTATTACTTGAGTGGTAACTGTTATTATAGGTAAACTCAATCAAAGGAAGAAACTCATCCCAACTGTTGGTGTGTTCCAACACACATGCTCTTAGAAGATCTTCTAACGATTGAATCATCCATTCTGACTGACCATCCGTTTGTGGATGATAAGCAGAACTTAACCTTAACTTAGTTCCCAGCGCTCCGTTTAATCTCCTCCAGAATCTGGAAGTAAACCTTGCTTCTCGGTCTGAGATAATACTCGAAGGTATGCCATGCAACTTCACCACCTCCCTGATGTAAATCTGAGTCAATGTCTCCAGAGAATAGTTTTAGCTGATAGCTAGAAAATGAACACATTTCGTCAACCTATCTATGATGACCCAAATTGCGTCACACCTTTTCTGAGTCCTTAGTAACCCAAAAACAAAGTCCATTGCAATACTGTCCCACTTCCATTCCGGAACATCCAATGATTGCAACAGTCCCGATGGCTTCTGGTGTTCAACCTTCGCCTTTTGACACACCAAGGAGGATAGGACATAAGCTGCTACTTCCTTCTTCATCCCTAGCCACCAGAACAGCTTTTTCAGATCCTGGTACATCTTGGTAGCTCCCAGATGAAAGCTCAGCTTACTCTTGTGTGCTTCTTCTAAAATCATATTCTTAACTTCACTATCCTCAGGCAACAAACTCTGTCACCATACCTAACCAAACCATCAGCGCCCCTTCTGAACTCAGACGTTTCACCTTCCTTTATCTACCGATTAACCTCTTTAAGGTACCCATCCTCAGCTTGCCTTCTCCAAAGCAAATTCAGGAAATCACTAATTACCTCGATCATCCCAAGATTCATCTTATCTCCAACGATTTCCACATCAAGATTAAGATCCCTAAACTGTTCTAACAACTCAAGCTCTCGTACCATCATTGCAGATACGTGTAGGGACTTCCTGTAACACCCCGATTTTCACTGCTTTTAATATCGGTAATCTATATAAATAAGTTTATATTTTATCTGAGGTTTTATAAAATGAAATTAAATAAACCAAGATCATAGTCATACTCTATGGCATCGTAGAGAGTTACGGTTAAATTTTGGGATGAAAATTCAGATGGACCCCGGTCTGCGTTTTCAATGATAGTAAGATTTTATTGATCATATGACTTAATTTCGACTCGTGAACGAAACAGTTAGGTTTAGAATCGAATTTTTAACGATTTTGATAAAATTGGTTTTTCGCACTAAAAATTGAAATAATATAAGTCATTCAGGCGAAACCTTAAATCGAGTGAAGAACGGAGCTGAATACGGATTTACCGGAACCCGCTAACGGATAAACTTGAAGTCGCATCAAGTCACATTACCTAGGAAGGCGTGCCAGTGTGAGGATAAACTTGAAGTCGCATCAAGTCACATTACCTAGGAAGCATGAAATCAAATGAAATTCCTAGCCTATTTTTCTAAGCAATGGCCGAAACCTTAACTTGTGAGGGTAGAGTAATTTTGCTTCAAATTTTAGAAAGTGACAATGGAATTCATCTTTCCATTACCCTTATGTATTGAATCCAAGAGATTGAAACCAAATGAAATCCCTAGCCTCTTTTTCTATAGGATGGCCGAACCCTAACCTAGATTGGGTGGGTGAGTTTTGGTTGATTTTATTAACTTTTATTTGTGATTTGTTGTGAAGGATCAAACTGTGATTGATTGTTCTAGGCTGTGCGAAGGAAATTGGATTCGGAACGGAAAACCCTTCGAGAATGAACTTGAAATCTTGAAGAGGTAAAGGGATTACTTACAATAAGTTTGGTAGTCTTATAAGCTTGTTTGTTAGATGTGTTGGTTGTTGTTTTACTTGGAATCATAAGATGAATCTTACTTTGTGAATATACTATGTGTTGTGTATGTACTTGATTTAATTGGTGAAGTATGTGATTGGATGATTGAAATGAATTGTGGCATTGATGCCTTGGATGAGATATGCTTATGATGTTGGTTTAAGATTGGATGTTTATATATGTATATCCTGGATTGTGATTTTACCTGTATTGGTTGAGAGCATAGCATCGGCTATAGCTTGATAATGAAGATTTAAAACACTTAAAAGCCTTAATCAAAGTTTTAAAATGTATTCTGAAATCAAAGAAAAATCTTGAGAATAGTTTTGCCTTATCAAGGAAAGAAACTTCCTTTTTAAAATGTTAGATCCTTTCAAAAGAAAAAAGTCCTTTTAATGAAAATCCATTCAAATGCTTTCTTTTTAGAAAAATGTTTTCAGACGACGAAACCTTTAGAAAATAGATTTACAAAGAAAAAAGATTTCTTGAAAATAGCTTCTTTTGAGAAAATGTTTTAGTTTTTGCCAATGAGTTTTGAGTTTTGTTTCCCAAGTTTTATATATGAAAATAAGACCCGGAAGAAAAATGGTGATTACCCTTTCACTTTGTGAAATCTGCAAACCTAGTGACCGAGACTTCGGGCTTTTTGTGAGTTGAGCACTCGGACTATGTGTCCTGTGTTTTGAATGAACGAGCAAAATGTCCTTTAAAATGAGTCATGAGCTGTGTGCCTTGACAGAAAGAATGAACGTAAAAGAAAACAGAAAACCTTCTGTATACATACATGAATCGGCAGACTTGCCACGAAATCGAGCAACAATCCATTGTGGTTGAGAATATGAGCTAGTTAAGACCACTTGGTCTATAGGGACATCCTGTGTTCGAGACTCCATAAAAGGCCGGAGGCATCGCAACCTCGTGCCGTGGTAATCGGCTGCCAAACACGGATAAACTCAATCAGAGACTGGACTATTCATGATATGGTTGAGACGTGATACCCTTGAACAATTCGAGTTCGGACCTAAATTGAGAGGCCAACTCATGAGCACAATTGTGTTATGGAAGTATTTACGGCCTATCACTCGATGAAGGGAAGTTAGGAATCTCCGGAGAACATGAACTAGAAAGATGATATTGAAGTCTCATGCATTATTATAACTCCTGATGATGTTTTGAGATATTATGTTATAATTCATGATGGTGTTTGAGATATTATGTTATATGGATATCTGATAATACATCTGTATTTTATATGTGGATGTATGTTTGTTTGTCGCTTGTGCGGCTATCGTGATAAACTTGTGAAATGAGTATCTCACCTTTGCCTGTACATGTTGGACACCCTGTTGTGTTTTTGGATACATGTACAGATGCTGCCCAAAGGTCCCCACGGACACTTGAGGACTTTGATGACGGAGTCCCATGAAGATGAAAAGAAGGAGGATCCCTCCGAATTCCTCCGGGAATTGGAGCTGACTTTGGGGTTTTTCCCTAATGGCTACTTTTAGCCCGACCAGCATTAGAGTCTTGTTTTTTTTTTTTTTTTTGAAGCAGTCGTATCTTATCTGCTGTATTTATGTTGACTTAATGTTTTGAAGCCTATAATATGTGATAATAGACCAAAATTTCTACTACTAGTTTAAACTCTATTTCTAGAAAACCTATATGCTCCGGCATTAATACCTTATGTTTATTTTGTCATGGATGTTTAATATTGGTGTATGTTATGAGATTTACTCCATCTTTCCTGTACTTAATGGTTATAGCGTGAAGAAGTTTTTTTTAACACACGTTTTCGAACATAGTTATTTGAGAAGGGATCCACTTACTCCAAGAGTAACTTTAAGAGAGTTACTCCCAATCTCATCCATCCATTCATTTTAATCCAATGGATCTATATTTATTCATTAAAGAAGCCACATGACCTTCGTTGGATTAGAATAAATGGATGGATGAGATTGAGAGTAACTCTCTTAAAGTTACTCTTGGAGTAAGTGGATCCTCTCTCTAGTTATTTACTTATATTTTTTCGAAAGCAACCAGAGTTTTTATTTGATTATGTTTTCCGCATCGAGTTTGAGACGTAGCACCGAGGGGGTGTTACACTTCCTACTGAGCGCATCCGCTACAACATTTGCCTTGCCTGGATGGTATTGCAGGTCGAATTCATAGTCCTTTATGAATTTCATCAACCTCCTCTACCTCATGTTCAACTCCTTATGGTCGAACAGATGCCTCAGGCTCTTATGGTCGCTAAATATGCAGAATTTAACATCATACAGATAGTGTCTCCATATCTTCAATGTAAACACTACCACAGCTAGCTCCAGATCGTGAGTCGTGTAGTTCCGTTCATGCACTCTCAACTACCTGGACTCATATGCCACCACTCTTCCTTCTTGCATGAAGACACAATCCAATCCTTGATATGACGCATCACAATATACATCAAAACGTCCTAACGAATCTGGCAAAACCAACACTGGCGACATGGTCAACCTCTGCTTCAGCTCTGAGAAACTTTGCTCACAAGCTTCCGACCACTCAAACGCCTTCCCCTTTCTCGTCAACTGCGTCATAGGCAACATAATCTTAGAGAATCCTTCGATGAACCTTCTGTAGTAGCCCGCCAAACCAAGAAAACTGCGAATCTCACTCACATACTTTGGGCTTTCCCACTTAACCACTGCCTCAACCTTAGCCAGATCCACCGTGATTTCGTCCTTATTGATCACGTGTCCCAGAAACTGCACTTCTTCCATCCAGAACTCACACTTAGACAGCTTCCCATACAACTGCCTGTCCTTTAGCACCTGCAGCACCAATCGAAGATGCTCTTGATATTCTTCTTTACTCGAAGAATAAATAAGGATGTCATCGATAAGCACGACAACAAACTTATCTAGTAACGTTCCGAATATCCTGTTCATATAGTCCATGAACACGGCCAAAGCATTAGTCACATTGAAAGGCATAACCAAGTACTCGTAGTACCCATACCGACTTCGAAAAGAAGTCTTCGGTATATCCTCCTTCTTTACCCTGATTTGATGGTAACCAGATCGTAGATTGATCTTAGAAAACACAGTTGCTCCCCTCAACTGATCCATCAAATCGTCGATCCTCGGCAACGGATACTTGTTCTTTATCGTCACCATGTTCAGCTGACGATAGTCCACACATAACCTTGAACTTCTGTCCTTCTTCTTGACGAACAGTACCAGAGCTCCCCATGGCGACGGGCTAGGTCTGATAAACTCTTCTCCTAGCATCTCATCCAACTGTTTCTTCAGCTCCGCCAACTCTACTGGAGATATTCGATAAGGTGCTATCAAAATAGGTCCAGTCCCCGGTATCAGATCTATCACAAACTTGATCTCTCTCTCCGGTGGCAATGGTGTAACATCATCCGGAAACACCTCCGGGAACTCCCGCACCACAGACAGCGTTCCCACACTCGGAGTTTCCTTTGCTTCCAAGGAGAACAGCACCACGTACTCTTCAGATCGTACACCCTTCGGAATACCCTCGTTAGCAGGCGTCAATCCAGATAGCTCAGAAAAATAAAGGGTTTTGGTTGAACGGTCCAGTATCACATGGTTGGCAGAAAACCAATCCATGCCTAGGATAACATCGATCTGTTGCATAGGCAGACATACTAGGTCTACAAGGAAATATCTGTTTTCTATGGTGATAGGGCATCTCGAGCATACAAACAGAGTAGTCAAGGTATCACTTGTAGGTGTGGAAACAATGAGGTCATAAGGAAAAGAAGAAACGGGGAACTCTAGATGATCCATGCATTCCAAAGAAATAAACGAATGGGTAGCCCACGAATCTGTAACACCCCCCTCGGGTGCTACATACACGAACTCAAAATGCGGAAAACATCAATAAAATAAAAACGCTGGTTGCTTTCGGAAAGTACTTTAATTAAGTAACTACGTTCGAAAACACGGGTCTAAAAAATTTTTCTGCATGCATAAGTGATCCAATTCAAGAAAAGGAAATAAACTTCTTAACACACATCAATATTCAACGTTCATAAAAACATAAATAACACCTAGGTTCAGGTCTGGTATATTATATATATATATATATATATATATATATATATATATATATATATATATATATATATATATATATATATATATATTACAGACTTAAGACACATTGTCAACATTCATGCAGCAACTAAATATAAGACTGCTTCAAAAATAAAAGATTCCTATGCTGGTCGGGCTAAAAGTAGCCGTTCGGATACAACCCCAAAGTCAATTCCGATTCCCAGAGGAATTAGGAGGGATCCTCTTTGCAGCTCCTTCAAAAGTCTCCATCATCTGAGTCCTCATGTGTCCGCAGGGACCTATGATCAACATCTGTACATGTGTTCCAAAAACACAACAGGGTGTCCAACATGTACAGGCAAAGGTGAGATACTCATTTTATAAGTTTATCAAGATAGCCGCACAAGCAACAAACAACATAAACATCCACAGATAAATACATTTATAAGAACAGTTATTTATATAACACAATATCTCAAACACTATTATGAGTTATAATAATGGATGAGACTTCAATATCATCTTTCTAGTTCATGTACTCTGGAGATTCTTACTTCCCTTCATCGAGCGATAGGCCGCAATAACACCCGTAACACAATTGTTTTCATGAGTCGGCCTCTCAATTTAGGTCCGAACTCCAATTGTTCCAGGGTACCACATCATAACCATATCCTGAATAGTCCAGTCTCTGATTGAGTTCATTTGTGTCTGGAAACCGATTTACCACGGCACGGGGTTGCTACGCCATCGGTCATTTGTGGAGTTTCGAACACAGAATGCCCCTATAGACCTAATGGTCTTAACTGGCTCAATTCTCAACTACGTAAGTTGTAGCTCATTTTCAAATGGCACGTCTGCCGGTTCATGCATGTAAACAGAAAGTTTTCTGTTTTCTTTTTCATTCGTTCTTTCATTTGTCGAGGCATAAAGCTCACAACTCGTTTTAAAGGACATTAAGCCCGTTCAAATCAAAACACAATACGCGAAGTCCGAGTGCTCAATCCACAAAACACTAGTCCAACGTCTCGGTCACTAGGTTTGTGTTCGTCTCAAAAGATTCATCGTTTTTCTTTTCAAAACAACTTGGGAAAACAAAACTCAATTTCATTTTCTTGAACTAAGACATTTCTCTTCAATGGAAAACATTTTCCGAGGAAAACACTTTTCGTGAACAAAACCGTTTTCTAAAAGGTCCACGTCTTTTTAAAACGTTTTTTCTAAAACAAAACTCACTTTGCAAAACTTTCCTCCAAACTACTTTTCCCCTTTTCAAAAGAACAAAGCTTTTCAAAAATGAAGATAACTTTTCTTGAAAAAGCAACACGTTTTCCCAAAAACCTTTTTGATTTCAAAATTCGGTTTTTCAAAACTCCGATTTCGGTTTTCGAGTATTTTAATTCTTCTATCGAGTCATAGCCAGTCCTATGCTCATCTAGGATATATATATATATATATATATATATATATATATATATATATCAAAACAGCCCAATATCTCAATAACATTCATCAAAGGCATCCATTCCACAATTCTAAATCAAATGCTCAAGTACAAACTTCGTCAAGGACATAAGTCAATCATTCACAACTTCCAATCATCAATCTACACTACCACATCTCATATAACAAATCAAATACCATGAAGCTATCAAACTCAAATGAAATACCTCCCTTTACCTCTCTAAGTTGATCAATTAAATCCCGAACGATTCTCGGCTCCGGTTCCATTATCGTCCACGTCGCCTAAAACAATTAAGCACAATTTAATTCAAACAACAATCAACACAAAGTTACAATATCAAAACATAAATTTTCTTCCCCAAAAAGGTCCAAGGTTCGGCCAAGAAAATTTTAAAAGGCTAGGGATCTCATTGGTTCTAAACTTTTGGATGGTTGGTTCATAAACTTGGTTAACACTAAGACAAGTCTTAATACCCAAAAATATGAAACATGACTGATGGTTTTTCACACATGAAGGTCTCGACCATGAAGGGAGAAAGGGGTTAGAAAATGATTTGGTTTTCCATCACTTGGATTCAAGGACAATAGGAAACGTAAGGATGGAATCAAGAGTTAGAAATAAAAAATTTGAACAAAATCACTATTCACCAAACTTTTTAGGGTTCGGCCACTCTTAGAACAATAGGCTAGGATGAGAGTTTGATCATGTGCTCTTGGGTTTAGGTAGAGGATGATGAAGCTAGTTCAAAGAAATTGGTTTCCTATTAAAAGGATTTTTCTACAATTTCATATGAATTTTTGAAGTTTTGGATCATAAACTTGATTTTCATGAAATCAATATTTGAACTTGAGATAGGAAGAGATTCATGAAGCTAACAGATCATAGAAGTGATCTTACCTAAGAAAGGATGAAGATTGATCAAGGATTCAAGCTTTTCTCTCAAAGATTCAAGCTTTTCTCTACGGAAAATGGAAGCTTTTCTCAAGGAAGAAGATGAAGTGTGAATGAGAAAGTGATGAAGCTCTCTTATGCAGGTTGGGGGGCGTGGGAATGGGGCTGATCAGCCCATAAAATGGGTCACTTAAGGGTATTCTGATCATTTCCTTCAAGGGTAAAATGGTAAAAGTGAAAAAGGTTATGGGTATTTTGGTCATTTCGCGTCCAGATATTTTCAAACGTCATGATGACTCTGGCACGCTTTCCCAAGTGATTTGACATGATGTGGCATCAAGATTATCCGTTAGCGGGTCCCGATTAATTCATATGCAGCTCCGTTCATCACCCGATTGAAGATTTCGCTCGAACGAAGGTGAGGAAGTGATTTTTTTTGAAATTTAACAAAAATGTATGAAATTAAATTCTAAGAATTACTGTCTCATTCACGGGTCGATCTGAGGTCTCCTGAGCAGTAAAATCATACTGTCAGTGTAAAAACATAGATCGGGCTCCGTTTGAGTTTTCAGCTCAAAATTTAATCGTAGCTTCGTACGATAACGTTGAGCATGAATATGGTCTCGGTTTATTTCATTTCATTTTCTAAGTCCTTGAATAAAATATAAATTTAATTATATAACTTGTTAATTTATAAAGACGGTGAAAATCGGGGTGTTACATTACTACCCCTCTAAAAAAAAATTTCGTCCTCGAAATTATGTACCTTGGAAAAGATCGGGATACTGTAATCTTATCTTGTCCTCGAGCCCCCACTTCGTGTCTCCAGTCACTTCATTCCAAACAACCTTGACCAAGGGAACTTGTTTCCCCCTGAGTTGCTTGATCCTCTTATCAACGATTTGCATAGGCGATATCTCATAAGACAAGTTTTCTCGTAAGTGTACTATATCAAGTTCGATTACATGGGACGAATCAGGAATATACTTTCTAAGCTGTGAGACATGAAAAACATTATGAATGTTTGATAGAAAAGGTGGTAAGGCAATCTGGTAAGCTACTGGACCAATACGTCGAAGAATCTGGTAGGGTTCAATGAATTTGGGAGTGAGTTTTCTGGACTTTATAGCTCTACCTACCCCAGTCGTAGGTGTGACTCTCAAGAACACGTGTTCACTTTCTTGAAACTCAAGGGGTCATCTTCGTTTATCTGAGTAGCTCTTTTTTCTGCTCTATGCTGTCTTCATCTTTTCACGGATTTGCTTCATCTTTTCCGTTGTTTGTTGCACAAGTTCGGGGCCTACAATCATGTTTTCTCCATCTTGGTACCAACACAACGGTGTCTGGCACTTTCGTCCATACAAGGCTTCATAGGATGCCATCCCTATGCTAGAATGATAGCTGTTGTTGTAGGTGAATTCGATAAGAGGTAAAAGATCATCCCAACTTCCACCATGGTCTAGGACACAAGCTCTCAGCAAATCTTCCAAAGATTGTATCGTTCTCTATGTTTGTCCATCTGTTTGAGGGTGATAAGCTGAACTCTGCCTCAGCCTTGTTCCTAAAGCTTGATGCAGACTTTGCCAAAAACGTGAAGTAAACTTTAGGTCTCTATCAGAGACTATGCTTGACAGCACTCCATGTAGTCTGATTATTTCTCTGATATACAGCTCAGTTAACTTCTCTACCGAGTAATTGATCTTAACAGGTAACAAGTGTGCTGACTTCGTTAACCTATCAACGATCACCCAAATCGAATCAAAACTCTTAGAAGTTCTCGGCAATCCTACCACAAAATCCATTGAGATGCTCTCCTATTTCCATTCGGGTACATCCAAGGATTGAAGCATTCCTCCAGGTCGTTGATGTTCTACCTTTGCTTTCTGACAAGTCAAACATGATGCTACATACTCAGCCACTTGCTTCTTCATTCCCGGCCACCAAAACTTCTGTTTCAGATCTTGGTACATTTTGGTTGATTCATGGTGAATGCTTAGCTTGCTCTTATGTCCTTCTTCCAGAATCATTCTCCTCATCTCCGGGTTGCTAGGCACACAAACTCGTCCATTACATCTCAAGATGCCATCAGTTCCCAAGCTGAACTCTAGAGCTTTTTCTTGTTCAAGTAACTCCTTTTTCTCTTGTAGGTACTCATCAGTTGCTTGCTATTCGCGGATCGTTTCCATCAGTCCACTAGACACCTTGATCATTCCCAAGCAAATCTTCTCGTTGTTCACTTCCACAGCTAGATTTAGATCATGAAACTGTTCTATCAATTCTAACTCTTTAACCATCATTGCAGAGATGTGCAGGGTCTTCCGGCTCAGAGCGTCTGCAACGACATTTGCTTTCCCAGGGTGGTATAGCAAAGTGAAGTCGTAGTCTTTGAGAAACTCCATCCAACGTCGCTGCCTCATGTTAAGTTCCTTCTGGTCGAACAGGTACTTCAAACTTTTGTGGTCACTGAAGACATCAAACTTGGATCCATACAAGTAGTGTCTCCAGATCTTCAGTGCAAAAACCACAGCAGCTAACTCAAGGTCGTGCGTCGGGTAATTCTTTTCATGAGTCTTCAACTGGCACGAAGCATACGCAATAACCTTCCGATGCTGCATAAGAACACATCTTAATCCCTGATGCGAGGCATCACAGTACACTTCGTACGGTTCGTCTGGTTTAGGTAACACTAACCCTGGTGAGGTTGTTAAACGTTCCTTCATCGTCTGGAAACTTTCCTCACATTTGTCAGTCCGTGTGAAAGGTTGGTCCTTCCTCGTCAGTTGAGTCAACGGCGCAACAATCTTCGAAAATCCTTTGATGAACCTTCTGTAATAACCAGCCAGTCCAACGAAACTGCAGATTTCTGTCACAGTCTTAGGTCTCTCCCATAAAAGTACCGCTTCCACTTTTGTAGGGTCAACGACGATCCCTTCTTTCGTAATCACGTGCCCCAAGAATTTGACTTCATCCATCCAAAATTCGCACTTGGGCAGCTTTGCGTACAACTTCTCCTTGTGAAGAATTTGTAAAACTTGTCGCAGATGTTCCTCGTGCTCCTCGGGATTCTTCGAGTAGATGAGAATATCATCGATGAACACGACGATGAACTGATCCAGAAACGGGCGAAAAATCCGGTTCATGTAGTCCATGAAGATAGCAGGCGCGTTCGTCACTCCAAAAGGCATCACGAGGTACTCATAGTAACCATAACGAGTCCTGAAAGCAGTCTTAGGTACGTCCTCGTTCTTTACCCTAATCTGGTGATAACCGGATCTTAGGTCAATCTCTGAAAAGACAGCGGCTCCTTGAAGTTGATCCATTAAATCATCTATGCGGGGTAGAGGATACTTGTTCTTGATCGTTATCTTGTTGAGTTGACGGTAATCCACGCAGAGTCCGGAGCTCCCGTCCTTATTTTTCACCAATAACACTGGTGCTCCCCACGGGGACACACTTGGCCTCACAAACCGCTTGGACATCAGATCCTCTAGTTGAGTCTTTAGCTCGGCTAACTCCGTAGGTGACATTCTATAAGGAGCTATAGAAATCAGACCGGATCCTGGAACTAAGTCGATCGCAGACTCAATGTCTTTCACAACTGGTACATCGCTCAAGACAACGTCCATCTCGATTTCTAAACAGGATAGAAGCATGTATCCCCGAGCTCCTTCTTTCAAAGAAGCTCTTAATTGGTTGGCAGTTAAAAATCCAGAAATCTCAGGGTCAGGAAAAACTAAGGTTCTATGTGCACAGTCTAAAAGGATATGGTTGGAAGATAACCAATCCATGCCTAAGATCACATCCAATTGAGTCAAAGGCAAACATATTAAGTCAACAAGAAAGTTCCTATCATGAACAATAATAGGACAGTTCAAACATACAGTATTAACTGTAATAGGCTTAGCAGTTGGAGTAGAGACAATCAAATCAAAAGACAATGAAGAAACAGGCAAGTCCAACAGTCTCACACAATCCAAAGAAATAAACGAATGCGTAGCACCCGAATCAAATAATAAAGTTTGGAGATTACCAGCTATGATGCAACTACCTTGTATGAGATCATCCGATTTAGAAGCATCAGCGCCACTCATGGTATAAACCCTTCCACTCGCTATTGGTCTCGCAGTCCTTACATTGCTGACCGTCGGCTCGGACTTTGGTGTAGGGCAATCCCTTGCGAAATGTCCTATCTTTCCACATTGGAAACATAGAACTCCCTTCAGCTCGCAGTTATCAGCTTGATGTCCTTGTCTCCCACACTTGAAGCACCTCTGTACTTGGCCTTGGTTCTGGTCGTTTCCACTCCCTCCACCGTAAGCAGAGGCGACAGGACAATAAGATTGCTGTTTCTGACCATTCCCTTGAGGTCGTCGGGAATACGGCTTCTTCTGGGACTGCTTCCCTTTCTGATTCTGGTACGGGTTTGGGTTCCTGGACCTAGGCGGTCCTCCCGCAGTACTCTTGTTCTCTCTCCCTCTTCTCATCTTCTCAACTTTCCTGCACTTCTCTACCAAGGCTTCAAAGTTACGGATCTCGAGCGGTAACATCGACTCCTTGATCTCGAAGCGCAGACCTCCTTCAAACCTTTCACATTTCCAGTCCTCATCAGGTTGGGCTTGGAAAAAGCGGAAATATTTGGCGAGTGATTCAAACTTCGCCGCATATTCCCCAACAATCATGTCCCTCTGCTGCAGCCTCAGAAATTCCTGCTCTTTCTCGGTTCTAGCACTCTGGGGAAAGTACTTGTCCAGAAACTTGATGCGAAATAATCCCCAAGTGATCTCTTGGTTGTTGGCTTCCAGTAGTTGCCTGGTTCCTCCCCACCAATACCCTGCATCACCCATAAACAAGAATGTGGCATAGTCCACCTTCACTCCCTCGGGGCAGTGCAGAACAGCAAAAATCTTCTCCACCTCTTGCAACCATAAGTCAGCCTTTTCTGGGTCACAGTCTCCATGAAACTACGGAGGATCATGAAGCCGAAAGTCGACTAAACCTTTGGCATCAGCAGCAAGATCAGCTCTTTGTAGATTCTGTTGGTTCTGTTGAGCCATCGTAGCTGTCTGTTAGGCAACAGCAGCCGCCATATCAGCTATGGCCTGGATAGCCGGATTAATGTTGTTGTCATCAGCATTGTTGTCAGCAGTGCCGCGACCTCCGCCCCGACGACCTCTCAGATTCATGCTTCCCTACCAGGCAAACCAATACCTTAATAAGGAAACATAATCAAGCTAAGGAAAAAGGAAAACAAGTTACTCGCCTGGCGAACCTATGCTCGCCCCGCGAGCCAGAAGGTCAGCCTGAGAAATAAAACACAGCCTCTCAGCCTCGCGATGTGAAACTAAAGCTCGCCCCGTGAGAATCAGAGATCACACAACATAAACACAACAAACCTATTCCCCAAGGATTCCCTAAAGACTCGACCAACTCTGATACCAATAATGTAACACCCCCCTCGGGTGCTACATACACGAACTCAAAATGCGGAAAACATCAATAAAATAAAAACGCTAGTTGCTTTGGAAAAATACTTTAATTAAATAACTACGTTCGAAAACGCGGGTCTAAAAAAAAATTTCTGCTTGCATAGGTGATCCAATTCAAGACAAGGAAATAAACTTCTTAACACACATCAATATTCACTGCTCATAAAAACATAAATAATACCTAGGTTCAGGTTTGGTATATATATATATATATATATATATATATATATATATATATATATATAGACACATTGTCAACATTCAAGCAGCAAATAAATATAAGACTGCTTCAAAAATAAAAGACTCCTATGCTGGTCGGGCTAAAAGTAGCCGTTGGGATACAACCCCAAGGTCAATTCCGATTCCAGAGGAATTCGGAGGGATCCTCTTTGCAGTTCCTTCAAAAGTCTCCGTCATCTGAGTCCTCACGTGTCTGCGAGGACCTATGATCAACATCTGTACATGTGTTCCAAAAACACAACAAGGTGTCCAACATGTATAGCCAAAGGTGAGATACTCATTTTATAATTTTATCATGATAGCCGCACAAGCGACAAATAGCATAAACATCCACAGATAAATACAGTTATAAAAATAGTTATTTATATAACACAATATCTTAAACACTATCATGGGTTATAATAATGCATGAGACTTCAATATCATCTTTCTAGTTCATGTACTCCGGAGATTCTTACTTCCCTTCATCGAGCGATAGGCCGCAATAACACCCGTAACACAATTGTTCTCATGAGTCGGCCTCTCAATTTAGGTCCGAACTCCAATTGTTCCAGGGTACAACGTCATAACCATATCCTGAATAGTCCAGTCTCTGATTGAGTTCATTCGTGTTTGGAAACCGATTTACCACGGCATGGGGTTGCTACGCCACCGGCCACTTGTGGAGTTTCGAACACAGAATGCCCCTATAGACCTAGTGGTCTTAACTGGCTCAATTCTCAACTACGTAAGTTGTAGCTCATTGTCAAATGGTATGTCTGCCGGTTCATGCATGTACACAGAAAGTTTTCTGTTTTCTTTTTCGTTCGTTCTTTCATTTGTCGAGGCATAAAGCTTACAACTCGTTTTAAAGGACATTAAGCCCGTTCAAATCAAAAAACAGGACGTGAAGTCCTAGTGCTCAATCCACAAAACACTAGTCTGACGTCTCGGTCACTAGGTTTGCGTTCGTCTCAAAAGATTCATCGTTTTTCTTTTCAAAAAAACTTGGGAAAACAAAACTCAATTTCATTTTCTTGAACTAAGACATTTCTCTTCAAGGAAAAACATTTTCCGGGGAAAACACTTTTTCGTGAACAAAACCGTTTTCTAAAGGTTCCACGTCTTTTTAAAACGTTCTTCTAAAACAAAACTCACTTTGCAAAACTTTCCTCCAAACTACTTTTCCCCTTTCAAAAGAACATAGCTTTTCAAAAAGGAAGATAACTTTTCTTGAAAAAGTAACACGTTTTCCCAAAAACCTTTTAGATTTCAAAATCCGGTTTTTCAAAACTCCGATTTCGATTTTCGAGTATTTTAATTCTTTTATCGAGTCATAGCCAGTCCTATGCTCATCCAAGATATATATATATATATATATATTCAATATCTCAATAACATTCATCAAAGGCATCCATGCCACAATTCTAAATCAAATGCTCAAGTACAAACTTCATCAAGTACATAAGTCAATCATTCAGAACTTCCAATCATCCATCAACACTACCCCATCTCATATAATAAATCAAATACCATGAAGCTATCAAACTCAAATGAAATACCTCCCTTTACCTCTCTAAGTTGCTCAATTAAATCCCGAACGATTCTCGGCTTCGGTTCCGTTTTCGTCTGCGTCGCCTAAAACAATTAAGCACAATTCATTTCAAACAACAATCAACACAAAGTTACAACATCAAAACATAAATTTTATTCCCCAAAAATGTCCAAGGCTCAGCCAAGAAAATTTTAAAAGGCTAGGGATCTCATTTGGTTCTAAACTTTTAGATGGTTGGTTCATAAACTGAGTTAACACTAAGACAAGTCTTAATGCACCACCCTTTCGCAAGTGTCACATTCCCGAACGTTCACAAAGATGTAATGGGATTTAGTAAAAGTAAATAATACTAATACATGAACTTAGGTTCACCATGCATTTCTAGAACATACTGTATTAGAAAAACAGAAACAGAAAACAGAAAACAGAAATAGTACTGTATACAGACATAGGTTTAATGCATAACTGACATAAGAAATAATAAGTACTAGGAGTCATAGCTCCCTAAAGAGTACTACAGATACCGACTCAGTCTGGCCAAGACGAAAATTAAGCAGCAAAAGAGTCTCCCTTCGGACTCAAAGAAACTGCTGGACTGAACCGTCGTCGCGTCCATCTGCTCAAGCAGCAACAGCAATACCAGCAAGAAAATATACAGATATGGGTGAGATCCCCATTCATCAATACAACAAAATAGCGGAAGTAAAAATGAGACGACTCACCAGGTAACAGCGTACCCAACATGCTTACTAGAATTCTCAATATAAATCATGTTAAACAATTAACAATTAACAGCATAATATAAGGCATTCTTAAAAACAGAATAGTGATGTATAACAGTAAAAGTAAACATCAACAGCCATGCAATGCAGTGTAATGTACATGACTCAATGCCAATGCCACTGGGTACTACTCTGACCCCTACTCCATGGAGCTAACAAAACATCGGAGAGAGTGAATGGGAGGACATGTTCCGTGTACTGCCAGCCATGAGCAAGATGCTACAACATTCGTAACGTGCACGTATCTGGCTTTACGGAAACACTCTCTTCCAAACATGAAAAGTACGGCATCTAGTGAGGATATCAGTGTATTGCTCGGATTCGCCACGACACAGAAGAGCTACCAACTTGTCACATGTCAGCCTTTCCAACCCTAATACCTCCAAGACTGCTTAAAACGTCACCGTAAGATTCGCACCCGCATCAAGGTGTAAGCTCAACTCCTAGGCTCAAGGCCTTACGACTATGCAAATGAAATGCCAATGCTTACAAAAAGCAGATGCGAAAAAGCAATGTCTATGAATCGGATAAACCTCAAGGTCCCCTAAGGTTCTCTTCCTTAGGAACTATACGCGTCTGTGAAAATAAAAAACTTTCACCCACAGGATAAATCTCGTGATCCTTCCCGGATCGAGTCATCACAAGACTGAAACAGTTGAATGATTGTCCTAGATCCGAATCACCGGTCCGTCATCGAACTACTGTTTCAAAACCCAAAACGTTTCATGTTTGTGTTTTTGTGTTATGAATTATGTCTCAAGTCCTAAGCATTATGAATAAGGATTGAGAATCCTCTTAGATAAGTCTTTAATCCTTTCTAAGATATTACTCCTTGATTTTCAATTAAGAAATAAGTGTTGATTGACTTAAGTCTTATGAAGTCATTGATGTACTAAGTCATCAATGGTATATAGTACATGGTCTTGTTCCACCACATGCCATACTTAATATCCCTTGTCATCAACTCTAAGTTAATTACTTAACTTAGGTTTTTATGCGTAAAACTTTACGATTTGAGTTAAAAACTCCTTTTCTAAACCAAAACCACGCTTTCAATTTGAAAACTTATTCGGTTTCTAGCATTTTCTGAAATGTGAATTTCGCTTAGCGAGATTCCATTCGCTTAGCAAAATTGAGTCAGTGATGCATCATTTGAAATTCCACTGCATCGCTTAGCGAAACAGGATTCGCTTAGCGAAATTCCATTGTATTCGCTCAGCGAAATTGAATTCGCTTAGCGAAATTGAGGTAGTGATGCCTAACTTGGAATTTCTCTGTACCGCTAAGTGAAATTCACTTCGCTTAGCGACACTTGCCTCAAGCAAAACATGAACCTTGTTCTAAAATAAAGGAAAAACCTTATGGAACTATGTTCAACTTTTTATTAAAAACACTTCTTTGTTTCATTTTCAAATCACTTGATTAACTAGATGAACTAATGATAAGGCACAAGACATTTTTCACTTTGGTGAAAACACTTAAAGATTGAAGCTTTATTTGATCTTTGGATCGATGTCACTTATGGTTTTTTTTTCTTTAAAGCATAAGTCATTAAAACACATTTCTTACTTCAAAACTTCAATTTGTTCAAGGACTACACATATTCTTGATTTTCTTTTTGTCATGGCCGAAAGCCTCATCAAAGCAAAAGTGAAGATTTTGCTTCACCAACAAACAAAGTTATGGCTCAAAATGCTCACATAATTATGACAAACAATAATCACACATCATTGCGTCATAATCAAGCATAAAAATCCATACTTGATCTAGAGATCAAAGTAGGTTTTTCAACATACATGAAAATGTTTTCTCATCCAATCACCATTATCAAGACACATGATAAAGCATAAACTACCATTATTACACTTTGTTCTCCAAGAGAACCAAAATAAATGGTGAACCCAAACCAAAAGATTTCACTCACACATAAAGTAAACAACCATCTTTACCACCACCATTTTGGTGTGATGAGGTTCGCCCCCATACCTATTGATGATCAGATTTCCGGATCAAAGCCGGTTGAGCGGTTTGTGAACCTCCTGGTACTCGTCACCAACTACAAACAACACAACAATCAAACATTAAACACCAAACAAAACAAATCTCATCTATTTCTAATCAAAGAGGGTTCGGCCATTTTGGGAAAAAAGGGTTAGGAATTGATTTGATTTTCCATCACTGGGATTCAAGGACATTAGGAAAGCTAAGGGTGGAATCAAGAGTTAGAAATCAAAAATTGGATCAAAAACACTATTCATCATCTTGCTTAAGGTTCGGCCACTTTGGGGATTAAGAGCTAGGATGAGAATTGAATCATAAGCTCTTGGGTTTAGGTAGAGAATGATGAAGTGAGTTCAAAGAAATTGGTTTCCCATTAAAAGGATTTTTCTACAATTTCCTATGAATTTTCAAAGTTTTGGATCTTAAAATGAATTTTCATGAAAAGGATTTTGTTCTTGAGATTGAGAGAGATTCAAGAAGCTAGGAGATCATAGAAGTGATATTACCTACGAATGGATGAAGATTGAACAAAGAATCAAGGTTTTCTCACAAGATTTCAAGGATTTTCAAGAAGAAAAATGGAGGTTTTCTCTAAGATTGAAGATGAGTGTTCTTGAGCTATTTGGGGCTGATTTCAGCGTGAATGACGGGCTGAAGAGGGCTGTTCAGCCTTCTAATAAACTCACTTAAGGGCAAAATGGTCATTTGCTTCAAGGGTAAAATGGTAAAAGTGAAAAAGGTTAAGGTTAGGGGTATTTTGGTCATTTCGCGTCCCTATATTTCGGATCGTGATGACGAATTTGGCATGCTCTCCCAAGTGATCTGGCATGATGTGGTATCAAGATTATCCGTTGGCGGGTCCCGATAAATCCATATGCCGCTCCGTTCGTCACCCGATTTAGGATTTCCCTCGAACGAAGGTCAGGAAATGATTTTTTTTTTTTATTTTTGAAATTTAACCAAAACGTAGAAAATTAAATCCTGAGACTTATTGTCTCATTCACGAGTCCAAATTAGGTCTTGATAGTAAAAAAACACTACTATCCGTGAAAAACGCAGACCGGGCTCCGTTTGAGCTTTCGCCCGAAACTTAACCATTGCTTCCTATGGTTGTGTAGGGTATTCCTATCTTCTTAGAATATTTTATTTCACTCTCTAGACCCTACAATAAAATACAAACGTTTAAATACTAAAGAATTATAAAACGTGAAAATCGGGGCGTTACATTACTACCCCTCTTAAAAGAATTTCGTCCTCGAAATTTTACGTACCCCTTAAAACAAACTCGGATACTGTTGTTGCATGTCCCCTTCTCTTTCCCAGGTAGCATCACCTGTAACCTTGTTCCAGATAACTTTGACCAAAGCTGTCTCCTTCCCTTGCAGTTTCTTTACTCTCCTGTCCTCGATCTTAACCGGCAGCGTTTCCTAGGTCAGGTTATTGTGACACCCACTACCCCACATATAATAAAGCATAAATAAAATCATACATGTCTTTAAAAATATAACAATTAAAATAAAAACATATTCTCAAGGGTAATGTGCATCACATCATCTATAACGTAAAACGTAGGAATCTGAAATAATCAAAATCCTTTAAAAACGAACTGCGGAAAACATAAATAATAAACGTAACCCAAATCCCGATGTCACATATCAGAGCTGGTATACATATACCGATAATACATCGGAATAAAACAGAATAACATAAATCATAAATCCTAACTCCTGAGAGAGATCTCCTCGGGATCACTCCTCATCAGCATGCTCACCCTCCTCTGCATATACCACAACATATGCACCAGAATAACAAAGAGAGGGGTAAGAAACACAATCATGAATATATGTAAATGGAATGGAATAGTAATTAAGATGGCATACAACATACATCAATCAACACAGATATAATAAATATATATCAAGGATGCATGTCAATGAGAATGCAACATCACTACTCCGTATGCATGTGGCCAACAACTCTAACTCTGGAAAGACGATTAGGAGTACATGTCCGATTATCAACGTGGATGATATGCCAGACCATGGGCCATCCCCGAACACTCTCACTAATCCTGATAACGTATAGTGGCTAGTCAGGGTACTCAAGCTTATTCTTTAGGTCACTCCGACAATAGGTAGCTAGCCCATGTCACCTGGAACTTCCATACCCAACGTACCCGCAAGGCCGGGATAACACCCATCGTGGCGTCCACTATCGCGATTCATCGTTTGATTTCCACCCAACATAACAACGTCAACGTATGATGCATGCTATGCTCAACAACATGCAAACACATGTCCAACCATCCACCATCATAATCAATCACATTGATTATCAACAATGACCATCAACGATGATCATCAATCAACTAGGCGCTAACCATCGTTATTGCCTTTATCAGCATTGCCAATATTATCATCATAATCAATCACATTGATTATCAACAATGACCATCAACGATGATCATCAAACAACTAGGCGCTAACCATCGTTATTGCCTTTATCAACATTGCCAATATTATCATATCGTCATTATTAGAATTAACGTTCTTTTCTATATTATCAACCTTGAATTGTGATCTCACAGTCTTTTTCTCATTACTCTATTCATTATTCCTTCACAACAGAATCAGGGTGAGAGACCCAGATTCGCTAGGCGAATCATGGCTCGCGAGGCGAGCCCGAGAGCTCCTAAACAGGTTCTCAGATTCGCTAGGCGATTCCTGGCTCGCAAGGCGAGCCCGAGAGCTCCTAAACAGGTTCTCAGATTCGCTAGGCGAATCCTGGCTCGCGAGGCGAGCCCGAGAGCCCTAATACTTGGTTCTTTCATTCGCCTCGCGGATTACAATCCGCTAGGCGAATCACGTCAGACCACGAATGGTCTCTCTGTCTCGCCTCGCGAATGGTTATTCGCCAGGCGAATCATGACAGATGTGGGGATCTTAAGAATTTCTCTAAGCTATCCATATACCTATCGTCCCATCTCTCAAGAATCATCCCTACGGGTTTCCAAAACTAATCCAATATTATCAATCTCACCTCTCATAACAACTCATTCATTATGGGGTGCCAAACGTCCCTAAGCTATGTCCTTTCACTAATCCTATTTTCTTTATTGTAACGCACATCATCATCAAGTCATCATTATCATTGCACATCATAAAATCTCATCAATGCATATCATATCTATATTCATACTATTCATCGCACATCATAATATTTGAATCATATCATCAAGACAAACACCCATAATCATAATCATAGAACCATAAACATGTATATTTATACAATATTCACATAGGCATATACATGGCATATACATAACATACACATAATTACACTCATAGCATATACATAGGCATTTACAATGCATATAGACAAACATATAGGGGTCATGGGTTAACCCCTTCATCTTAACCTATCCCAAAACCCACATACTCATGATCTATTTCTTCCCCCCATACCTGGTATGACGATCACATTGAACAAAGGAAGGAAAAAGGTCCGGAAAGGGTTGCGTCTCACGAATGCTCGATCTTACGACGCTTGACTTCACGATCACAGCCCCAAAAGGTTCAAGAGCAGCAACTAGGAAGAGGGCTTGTTGTGGCAGTGATGCTCTTCAAGCGAAGGAGACGAAGAACGATGAACAATGGTGCAATCTCCTTCAAGAATCCTCGGAAAGGGTTTAGAAATCCTTGTTTGGAGAGAAAGAGGCAGTTTCTAAGAGTGATTCGACTTAGAAAATAGGTTTAGGTCGAGTCTTATGGTATAAATATGAGTTAGGGTCATTATGGGCTGATTAGAAGACCAAAAACACGATTCTGGTGCGCGCAGATTCGCGAGGCGAGTAGCCTTTCGCGAGGCGAACCAGAGAGCTGCAAAAATCTGGTTGTCAGGTTCGCGAGGCGAATGTATCCTCGTGATGCGAAACTTTAGAAGCTGAATTTGGCCTTAACACCTGAAATAAGACTTGTAGATAATTCTCTAAGCTTTCCAACGCATCCAAGATCGCCTCAATCGGACATCTAGAACTCAAGATATGGCCAAAACCATGAAACAGGTTTCTTGGACTTAAATGCATTGACCATTCCGTAAGGCTAAACTACCCCAACTATGAACTTCGACATCAAGAACAATCGTAAATAACATATATTGGTCAAGAATAATACATAGTAATATGTATTAATAGAAGGTGAAATTCGGGGTGTTACAATTCCACCCCCTTATAAAAATTTCGTCCTCGAAATTTCTACTACCTCAAGCAAACAAATATGGACATGGACCTTTTATCTTACTGTCCTTATGATTATGTCAATTCCGACTAGGCTTCTTAAGTTCTAGAGCACTCTAGAAATTAAAATATAACTTGATTCCTCAAAACTTTGCAAATGCACCAATGGCCTTCTACTTCCTAATCTAATATTCATAATTGGCACGTCCCAAGTTTTAATCACATCCCTAAAATCCTCAATCAATTGGTCTCACTAACCATTATGGTGAACACAAGCAATGAACTTCTAGTTAGGTATTAGTCACTACGTCGGTTTTATTATTTGATTCAAGAAATTATGATCTTACACGACACCCACTTGCCTATTCTACGACACATCTCACTCCATTGGATCGTACTAGTACTTCAAACTCCATCGGTGTCACAAGAAATTCCCTATTGGGTTTCTTAACGACAATGTCCCTAAAGCTCTCAAGGATTCAAACTTAAGGGTACATGTTGCTAACCTCCTAGGTTGTATCACTAAACTCCAATCATAACATATTGTCAAGATCTACTAAGAGGGGTAGAACTACACAAGGTTGAGGTTAACTCTCCCTTTTAACTAAGAACCTTTCTCAAGAACTCATGATCCCGATTACCACCCTTTAGACTTCCTGCCTATTACGACTCTCCCTAAAACGAGGCGTCCCACAACTTACCTATTCAGATCGAAACCTTCACTAGATAACTTAGCATACAAAAGTTCTTCCTAAAGAGTTTGCAAAACTATCCTCAAGGATTCCAGACAATTTTTTTTTTTTTTTTTATCTGTAATGTCTCAAGACATCATCTATTCTAGAGAAAGGTGTTTATTCTCTATTTCCATTATATAAGGCTAACGATAACTTACAAGCGCTCTAATGCTACTTACCAACTCTCTTCTAGTAAAAGCAAGGATGGCTTAAGAAACTACCGAAGCACTAGACCGAATAAATTGCCTTTCAAGTAATTCCTATCACTTTTTCTATGAATTATTGGCTTAGGGAGGACATTCTGCAAGACACTATAAGGATCAACTTGAGTCCTAATAAACTAAGAATACTTTCAGGGAATACTTACGGAACTAACCCACCAATAACACATCCTCTATTTTAATCTTTCTTCCTCTACTTTAGACATGATTTCTTTTCCTTGGTAAAGAACTTAACATTGGTCACTGGTTAGGAATCTCCACGTTACATATTCACCCTTATGACCTTTCTAAAGAACCTTCCTAAAACACTTCCATTGACTCAACATGATACACAAATCATCAATCTTAATTCCTTTTTCTTACTAAAGGTTATCACAACTATCTACTCATCCATTCAAGGTTTGCCTAATAATTATGATTCTTAGATCATCCATACTCTTATCTCTAATCCAACAATGGTTCAACATACCATGTAAACTAGATCCCAACTTAACCATCACCATGCATTCCAAATCACTATCAACTAGAAAAACTCTACGCACAAACCATTAAACCACTCGTCTATTCATTCTTAACTTCGTTCTTTTTTAATAATCCAATTCATCTAAGCCTTATTCTACTCTATCTCGTATTAGGACAACAACTCATACAGATCTATATATATAATAGCTCAACAATCTCACTTAAGCTTGTAAGTCTCCTTCTTTTCTAAAAGATTCTTACAGGGCATTAACTAAGAAATCTAACATTCCTAATGTAGTAACTGAGGCTCTAGTAGACTTCACAAAATAACTAAGGGACAACTTACACCTTCTCCTAATCTGGTCCATTAAGCTATTGATAATCTTTGAAGTCCCAAATCTAATGCTCTTAGGGGTAACTTCCCAAGCCAAGCTCAAGTCTCTCAACTCCTTCAATCAAATCTCTTTCTCTAAACATTAAAGACGATATATCCAAGGTCTTCTACTTAAGGCATCAGCCACTACGTTGGCTTTTCCAAGGTGGCAGCTCAAATCAAAATTATAATCCTTAAGAAACTCCATCCACCTAGATTGCCTCATCT
This sequence comes from Ammopiptanthus mongolicus, assembly GCA_039655645.1. NCBI lineage: Eukaryota > Viridiplantae > Streptophyta > Magnoliopsida > Fabales > Fabaceae > Ammopiptanthus > Ammopiptanthus mongolicus. Next base: position 53,571,617 of record CM077344.1, read on the forward strand.
TTAACTCTTTTTGGTCAAATAAGTATTTCAAATTCTTACGATCACTAAAGAACTCAAATCTATCTTATAAAAGATGCAAGCTCCCACTAGCTGGTCCATAAAGTCATCAATCCTAGGGAGTGAGTATCTATTCTTAAGGGTCACCTTGTCCAGTTGTCAATAATTGACACACAACTTCATGCTACCATCTTTCTTCTTGTAACACATCACCAAGAATGACATTCTAGGAGGATAATATTGATCAGCATCTAAAGTCATACATACTCTTAGGCAACAATAAAACAGGTTAAGGTTCACTATCAATGGTTCGGACAGCTCCTTGCCACGACCATCAACGATTATGGGCTGATTAGAAAATAGGTTTAGGTCGAGTCTTATGGTATAAATATGAGTTAGGGTCATTATGGGCTGATTAGAAGCCCAAAAACACGTTTCTGGTGCGCGCAGATTCGCGAGGCGAGTAGCCTTTCGCGAGGCGAACCAGAGAGCTGCAAAAATCTGGCTGTCAGGTTCGCGAGGCGAATGTATCCTCGCGACGCAAAACTTTAGAAGCTGAATTTGGCCTTAACACCTGAAATAAGACTTGTAGATAATTCTCTAAGCTTTCTAACACATCCAAGATCGCCTCAATCGGACATCTAGAACTCAAGATATGGCCAAAACCATGAAACAGGTTTCTTGGACTTGAATGCATTGACCATTCCTTAAGGCTAAACTACCCCAACTATGAACTTCGACATCAAGAACAATCGTAAATAACATATATTGGTCAAGAATAATACATAGTAATATGTATTAATATAAGGTGAAATTCGGGGTGTTACAGTTATCCTTTAGCTGTACTGAATCAGACTCTATGACATGACTGGGATCAGGAATATACTTTCACAATTGCGAAACATGAAAAACATTATGAAGGTTGGATAGAAAAAGTCCGTAAAGTTATTTGGTAAGCTACTGGACCTATTCGACGAAGAATTTGATAAGGTCCAATGAATTTTGGAGTGAGTTTTCTGGACTTAAGGACCCTGCCCACCCTAGTCATTGGAGTGACTCTCAAAAACACATGATCACCTTCCTCGAACTCAAGTGGCCTACGTCTTTTATCCGCATAACTCTTCTATCGGCTCTGAGTTGTCCTCATCTTCTCTTGAATCAGTTTTACCTTCTCAGTTGATTGTTGCAATAGTTCAGGTCCTAATGAAGCACTTTCTCCATCTTGATACCAACATGAAGGTGTTCTGCAACGTCGCCCGTATAAGGCTTCATAGGGCGCCATCCCTATGCTCGAATGATAACTGTTGTTGTAGGTGAATTCTATCAACGGTAGGAAATTCTCCCAACTTCGGCATGTTCCAATACACACGCCCTCAACAGGTCCTCTAAAGACTGAATTGTCCTTTCTGATTGTCCATCAGTTTGAGGATGATAAGCCGAACTCAGTCATAACTTCGTTCCTAAAGCTTCATGCAAGCTCTGTCAAAATCGCGAAGTAAAACGTGGGTCTTTATCCGATATGATACTTGAAGGTACTCCATGCAGTCTCACAATCTCACTGATATAAATCTGAGTAAGCTTCTCCATGGAATACTTGAGATTGATAGGTAGAAAATGAACTGATTTCGTAAGCCTATCAATTATTACCCAAATGGAATCGTATCCTTTAGGTGTCCTCGGCAAACATGTCACAAAATCCATTGCTATGTTGTCCCATTTCCACTCTGGGATATCCAACTGAAGTAACATTCCCGCTAGCCTTTGATGTTCAACCTTTGCTTTTTGATACACCAAGCAAGATGCCACATAATCAGTTACATCTCTTTTCATGCCTTGCCACCAAAACAACCGCTTCAGGTCTTGGTACATCTTGGTTGATCCTGGATGCATACTCAACTTGCTTCTATGAGCTTCATCCAGAATTAACCTCTTTATCTCTGGGTTGTTTGGCACACAAACCCGTTCTCCTCGTCTTAGGATTCCATTTGCTCCTTCCTTGTATTCAGACGTCATCCCTTTCTTCAGATTCCTTCGCTCTTTCTCTAGATACTGGTCGTATACTTGTTTCTCCCGAATCTGATCCATCAGATCACAAGATACTGTAACCATACCTACACATAGTCTTCCTGGCATACTGACCATGGATAGATGCATATCTCTGAGCCGTTCCAATAACTCGTGTTCCTTAACCATCATGGCAGACACATGTAATACCTTTCTACTCAGGGCATCTGCTACCACATTAGCTTTTCCTGGATGATACTGTAACTGGAAATCATAGTCCTTCAGAAATTCCAGCAACCGTCTCTGCCTCATGTTGAGCTCTTTCTGATCAAACAGGTACTTCAAGCTCTTATGATCGCTGAAGACATTAAACGTCGAACCATACAAGTAGTGCCTCCAAATCTTCAACGCAAACACCATCGTTTCTAACTCCAGATCATGAGTTGGGTAATTCTTCTCGTGCACTTTCAACTATCTTGAGGCATACGCTATCACTTTTCAATTCTGCATCAAAACACAGCCTAACCCCTGGTATGAAGCGTCACATTACACTTCAAAAGGTTCGCTTGGATATGGCAATATCAACACTGGCGATGTAGTCAGCCTCTTCTTTAGCTCCTGAAAACTCTGCTCACAGGCTTCAGTCCATTCAAACGCTTTATCCTTCCTTGTCAATTGGGTAAGAGGTCCTACAATCTTAGAAAATCCCTCGATGAACCTCCGATAATACCCAGCCAAACCCACAAAATTGCGTATCTCAGTCACTTTGGTTGGCCTTTCCCACTCAAGAACTGCTTCAACTTTTGACGGATCTACAACAATTCCTTCCTTTGAAATCACGTGACCCAAAAACTGCACTTCGTCGAGCCAAAACTCACACTTGGACAGCTTGTGTACAACTGTTTCTCTTTCAGAACCTGAAGAACTACACTAAGATGTTCAGCGTGCTCTTCTTGGTCTCACGAATAGATGAGTATGTCGTCTATGAAGACAATGACAAACTTATCTAGGTATGGACGAAAGATCCTATTCATATAATCCATGAATATAGCTGGAGCATTTGTCACACCAAACGGCATTACAAGGTATTCGTAGTGCCCATAGCGTATTCGAAACGTTGTCTTTGGTACATCTTCTGCCTTCACACGAATCTGGTTATAACCCGATCGCAAATCAATCTTGGAGAAAACTGCCGCTCCCCTCAACTGATCCATCAAGTCATCTATCCTCGGAAGTGGATACTTGTTCTTAATGGTAACCTTGTTTAACTGGCGATAATCCATACATAGGCGAGATGTTCCATCTTTCTTCTTCACCAGCAGCACAGGTGCTCCCCACGGCGACACACTGGGTCTAAAGAACTGCTTCCCCAATAAGTCCACCAACTGTTCCTTCAAAGTTTCCAACTCTGCAGGTGCTATACGATACGGTGCCATAGACACTGGTCCTGTTCCTGGCACAAGATCGATTGAAAACTCGATGTCCCGAACTGGCGGTAAACCTGGTACATCTTCTGGGAAGACTTCCGGAAACTCGTTCACGACAGGTACGCGCTCTAAGACTAGCTCGCTCTTGACCTCCAAAGAAGATAGTAGCATGTATCCTTGAGCTCCTTCTCTCAAAGAAGCATTTACTTGGTTGGCAGTCAAAAATCCAGAATTCTAAGAACTAGGGAAAACCAAGGTTTTATTTGCACAGTCTAATAGGATATGGTTAGAAGATAACCAATCCATTCGTAAGATTAAATCCATTTGCGAAAGAGGCAAACAGATCAAATCAATTAAAAATGTTCTATCTTTAACCGAAATAGAACAGTTCAAACAAACTTTAGCAGTTATAACAGGCTTTACAGTAGCCGTATAAATTACCAAATCAAAAGGTAAAGAAGACACAGGTAATCCCAACAGATTCACACAGTCATATGCAATAAAGGAATGCGTCGTGCCTGAATCAAACAGTACAGTTAAGGTCGCACACTGACCTTGGATTAAGTCTTCATTTTGATAAGCTTCAGCGCCACTCACAGAATAGACTTTGCCTTTCGCCTTAGGCCTCGCTGCTTGGACATTGTTGACACAATGTTCCACTTTCGGTTGCATACAGTCACGCGAAATATGTCTCGGCTTCCCACACTTGAAGCAGATAATCCCTTTGATTGAACAGTCCCTTGTGACATGATTACTCTTCGCACATTTCATACACTTGTTTGGGGCATTTCCAGACTGACTGAAACCCCCACTACTTCCTCCTACAGAACGTTGATCTTGCTGCTTCGAATATGGCTTCCATCGAGATTTGTTGTCTCGACCACCGCTTCCTCTTTGGAACTTGCTCGGTCCAGAACACTGTGTCCGCTTGTCCTTGGGCTCCAAGCTCTCGATCAGACGATACTTCTCCATCAGCCTTGGATAAACATAAATTTCCAGAGGAACTACAACTCTCTTCAAGTCGATCCTCAGACCTCCCTTGAACTTCCTGCATTTCCATTCTTCTCTTAGGTTGTCCAGGAAATAATTCGAGAACTTTGCCAGACTTTCAAATTTGGCCCCGTATTTAGCTACGATCATTCCCCCTTGTCTCAGTTGGAGGAACTCCATCTCTTTCTCGTGTCTTGCACTCGCAGGAAAATACTTCTCCAGGAACTTTCCCTTAAAAGCATTCCAATCAACAGCTTGTTGATCGTGAATCAGCATCTGACGGGCTCCTTCCCATCAGTACTCAGCATCCTCCACCAGCATATAGGTTGCATAGACAACCTTATCATTCTCAGTACACCTCATTGATCCAAAGATTTTCTCCAACGTCTGGATCCAACGCTCAGCTAATTCAGGATTGAATTCACCCTTGAATTGAGGTGGATTCCTACGAAGAAATTCGTCCAGTCCTCTACCCCCAATAGCTCTTTCATCAAGTTGAACCATCGTAACAGCCATTTCCCGTATGGCGTTCACAGCAGCAGTCAGGTTTTGTGCAGCCATTGCTACCTTCAAAACCAAAATTGTCAAACTCAAGAGACTACAACATAGTTAAAGCAAGCAACATTACCTTCCTTGCAGAGATAACAGCAGAGAAACACATAGAGAACACAACACAAACAAGACAAATCATAACCTAAAAACCCCAAAAAGACTCGGCCAGCTCTGATACCAAATAATGCAACACCCTTTCTCGAGTGTCACATTCTCGAACATTTATAAGGCCGAAAATATTATTAATGCGGAAAATACGGTTTTCTCTTTTTTTTTTTTTTTTTTCACAAAGACGTAATGGGATTTAGTAAAGGTAAATAATACTAATACATAAACTTAGGTTCACCATGCATTTCTAGAACATAATGTATTAGAAAAACAGAAAACAGAAATAGTACTGTATACAGACATAGGTTTAATGCATAACTGACATAAGAAATAATAAATACTAGGAGTCATAGCTCCCTAAAGAGTACTACAGATACCGACTCAGTCTGGCCAAGACGAAAATTAAGCAGCAAAAGAGTCTCCCTTCGGACTCAAAGAAACTGCTGGACTGAACCGTCGTCGCGTCCATCTGCTCAAGCACCAACAGCAATACCAGCAAGAAAATATACAGATATGGGTGAGATTCCCGTTCATCAACACAACAAAATAGCGGAAGTAAAAACGGGACGACTCACCAAGTAATAGTGTACCTAACATGCTTACCAGAATTCTCAATATAAATCATGTTAAACAATTAACAGTTAACAGCATAATATAAGGCATTTTTAAAAACAGAACAACAATGTATATTAGTAAATGTAAACATCAACAGCCATGCAATGCAGTGTAATGTACATGACTTAATGCCAATGCCACTGGGTACTACTCTGACCCCTACTCCATGGAGGTAACAAAACATCTGAGAGAGTGAATGGGAGGACATGTTCCGTGTACTGCTAGCCTTGAGCAAGATGCTACAACATTCGTAACGTTCACGTATCTGGCTTTACGGAAACACTCTCGACCAAACATGAAAAGTACGGCATCTAGTCGAGGATATCAGTGTATTGTTCGGATTCGCCACGACACAGAAGAGCTACCAACTGGTCACATGTCAGCCTTTCCAACCCTGATACCTCCAAGACTATTTAAAATGTCACCGTAAGATTCACACCCGTATCAAGGTGTAAGCTCAACTCTTAGGCTCAAGGCCTTACGACTATGCAAATGAAATGCCAATGCTTACACAAAGCAAATGCGAAAAAGCAATGTCTATCAATCGGATAAACCTCAAGGTTCACTAAGGTTCTCTTCCTATGGAACTATACGCGTCTTTGAAAATACAAAACTTTCATACACAGGAAAAATCTCGTGATCCTTCTGGGATTGAGTCGTCCCAAGACTGAAATAATTGAATGATTGACCTAGATCCGAATCACCGGTCAGTCATCGAATTACTATTTCCAAACCCAAAACGTTTCATGTTTGTGTTTATGTCTTATGAATTATGTGTCAAGTCCTAAGCATTATGAATAAGGATTGAGAATCCTCTTCGATAAGTCTTTAATCCTTTCTAAGATATTACTCCTTGATTTTGAATTAAGGAAATAACAGTTGATTCACTTAAGTCTTATGAAGTCATTGATGTACTAAGCCATCAATGGTATAGTACATGGTCTTGTTCCACCAGATACCATACTTAGTTATCCCTTGTCTTCAACTCCAAGTTAATTACTTAACTTAGGTTTTAATGGGTAAAACATTACGATTTGAGTTAAAAACTCCTTTTGTAAACCAAAACAACGATTTCAATTTGAAAACTTATTCTGTTTCTAGCATTTTCTGAAACGCGAATTTCGCTTAGCGAGATTCCATTCGCTTAGCGAAATTGAGGTAGTGATGCATCATTTGAAATTCCTCTGCATCGCTTAGCGAAACAGGATTCGCTTAGCGAAATTCCATTGTATTCGCTTAGCGAAATTGAGGCAGTTATGCCTAACTTGGAATTTCTCTGTATTGCTTAGCGAAATTCACTTCGCTTAGCGACACTTGCCTCAAGCAAAACATGAACCTTGTTCTAAAATAAAAAAAAAACCTTATGGAACTATGTTCAACTTTTTATGAAAAACACTTCTTTGTTTCATTTTTAAATCACTTGATTAACTAGATGAACTAATGATAAGGTAAAAGACATTTTTCACTTTGGTGAAAACACTTAAAGATTGAAGCTTTATTTGATCTTTGGATCAAAGTCACTTATGGTTTTTTTTCTTTAAAGCATAAGTCATTAAAACACTTTTCTTACTTAAAAACTTCAATTTGTTCAAGGACTACATGTATTCTTCATTTTCTTTTTGTCATGGCCGAAAGCCTCATCAAAGCAAAAGTGAAGATTTTGCTTCACCAACTAACCAAGTTATGACTCAAAATGCTCACATAATTATGACAAACAATAATCACACATCATTGCATCATAATCAAACATAAAAATCCATATTTGATCTAGAGATCAAAGTAGGTTTTTCAACATACATGAAAATGTTTTCTCAACCAATCAACATTATCAAGACACATGATAAAGCATAAACTACCACTATTACACTTTGTTCTCCAAGAGAACCAAAATAAATGGTGAACCCAAACCAAAGGGTTTCACCCACACATAAAGGAAACAACCATCTTCACCACCAGCATTTTGGTGTGATGAGGTTCACCCCCATACCTATTGATGATCAGATTTCCGGATTAAAGTCGATTGAGCGGTTTGTGAACCTCCTGGTACTCATCACCAACTACAAACAACACAACAATCAAACATTAAACACCGAACAAAACAAATCTCATCTATTTCTAATCAAAGAGGGTTCGGCCATTTTGGGGGAAAAGGGTTAGGGATTGATTTGATTTTCCATCACTTGGATTCAAGGACAAAAGGAAAGCTAAGGATGGAATCAAGAGTTAGAAATCAAAAATTTGATCAAAAACACGATTCATTATCTTGCTTAGGGTTCGGCCACTTTGGGGATTAAGAGCTAGGATGAGAATTGAATCATGAGCTCTTGGGTTTAGGTGGAGAATGTTGAAGTGAGTTCAAAGAAATTGGGTTCCCATTAAAAGGATTTTTCTACAATTTCCTATGAATTTTCAAAGTTTTGGGTCTTAAAATGGATTTTCATGAAAAAGGATTTTTATTTTGAGATTGAGAGAGATTCAAGAAGCTAGGAGATCATAGAAGTGATCTTACCTAAGAATGGATGAAGATTGATCAAAGAATCAAGGTTTTCTCACAAGATTTCAAGGATTTTCGAGAAGAAAAATGGAGGTTTTCTCTAAGATTGAAGATGAGTGTTCTTGAGCTATTTTGGGCTGAGTTCAGCGTGAATGATGGGCTGAAGAGGGCTGTTCAGCCTTCTAATAAACTCACTTAAGGGCAAAATGGTCATTTGTTTCAAGGGTAAAATGGTAAAAGTGAAAAAGGTTAAGGTTAGGGGTATTTTGGTCATTTCGCGTCCCTATATTTCGGATCGTGATGACGACTCTGGCATGCTCTCCCAAGTGATCTGACATGATGTGGTATCAAGATTATCCGTTGGCGGGTCTAGGTAAATCCATATGCGGCTCCGTTCGTTACCCGATTAAGGATTTCGCTCGAACGAAGGTCAGGAAATGATTTTTTTTTTTAAATATTTTTGAAATTTAACCAAAACGTAGAGAATTAAATCCTGAGACTTATTGTCTCGTTCACAAGTCCAAATTAGGTCTTGATAGTAGAAAAACACTACTATCCGTGAAAAACGCAGACCGGGCTCCGTTTGAGCTTTCGCCCGAAGCTTAACCATGGCTTCCTATGGTTGTGTAGGGTATTCCTATCTTCTCAGAATATTTTATTTCACTCTCTAGACCCTCCAATAAAATACAAACGTTTAAATACTGAAGAATTATAAAACATTAAAATCGGGACGTTACTGTCTCGTTCACGGGTCGATCTGAGGTCTCCTGAGCAGTAAAATCATATTATCAATGTAAAAACGTAGACTGGGTTCCGTTTGAATTTTCAGCTCAAAATTTAATCGTAGCTTTGTACGATAACGTTGAGCATGAATATGGTCTCGGATTATTTCTTTTCATTTTCTAAATCCTTGGATAAAATATAAACTTAATTATATAACTTGTTGATTTATAAAGACGGTGAAAATCGAGGTGTTACAGAATCAAATAACACAAATAGGAGCTTGCCTGAAACTAAACACTTACCTTGAATGAAATCCAGGCATCAAGAATATTTAGCTCCCCTCATGGCAAACACCCTCCCAGTGGCTTGTGGTCTTCCACTCTGTCCTACCATACCAGATGGTCTAGCATTTCCTTGCCTGCAGTCCTTTGCCATGTGTCCCGGCTTTTCGCATGCATAGCAGGTCATAATTCTCCCCGACACTTGGCTCCTGCAGTCTCGATCCAGATGTGGTCCTCCACACTTGAAACATCCTTACAATCCCTGGGTTGCACTCGATCTCTGTCTTCCAGACTCTCCCACTTTCTGCATTGGCCTCTGTTAAGGTTTCCGACCTGACTGAAACTTTCTGCCTCTACCTCTCTGGTTACTGCGGATGGGTCCTCTGCTCCTTGTTGCCAACTCTCTCCTCCTTTCGATGTTCTCTAAGGCTGAACACTGATCAAGCATCTCGGGAAATCTGACTATCCCCAACGGCACGATTGCTTTCTGAATCTAATACTTCAAACCGTCCTCAAAGCAGTGGCACATCCACTCCTCATCAGGGTACCTCCGATAGAACTCTGAAAACTTGAGTAGCGCCTCGAACCTTGTTGCATACTCACCCACTGACATATTGTCGGGTGAAGTCTCGATATCATTGTCACGACCCAAAACCAGAGCCATGACCGGCCAGAGGAAAGGATAGGATCCCATCTCTGAAGCCTAAAAGTTCCACAATACCAACTAAGCAAGTTTGTTTGTCTTCTTTTTTGTTTTAAACAATTAAAGAAACAATACCATAACTTTATAAAAGAATTGTTCAAAAGGTGTTTACTTCAATATTCAGATAACACACTCCTGTTAATCAACTCCATAACAAAAAATATTAAATCCAAAATTTAATAAAGGTGCCTTACAAGAACAAGTTTATCTAAAAGAAAATAAAACATTCAAGCATGTTTGATACATAGAACTAGAATCCCTTCTCTTGAAGTCAGCGCAACTCGGGATGGTCCGGCAGCTTCTATTCTTGCATCTAAAACACAGTGAGAAAATACATTCTATGGATATTAACATACTAAAGATTTGATAATCAAGATTTGAAAACCATTATGTCTAGCCCCTTTCATTAAAAAAAAAAAAAAGGCTACGTAAAACCCTTGCTAATGTGTCCTGCATAATGACTTCATCCAACTGCATAGAGAAATCAATTCTAATTCCATGATACCTTACCTTAGAATGCTTCCAAGTTTAATGCCAAACAAGAGGAAATATCTCAGGGTCCATTCAAGACAAAAATCAACACTTAATTATTCATAAAATCCTAAATAAGAAACTGCCCATTATATTTGGTATTATCCAGAACATGATCACAACGAGAGGAAATCGACACCCAATATTGCACCAAGGAAAAACACCAACTATGCTGCAATAACCAAACCCCACCCTTTTTAACTTTGCTACTTGACGGGATCCTGCCATCTAGAAATTCTTTCAACATATCAACTCAATCCAAAAAAAAGTCTCAGTGTCGTATTCACCAAAGGATGAAGCACCATAATCATGGAAACAAGGAATATTTATGAACAATGTATGCAAGAATCAATCATACAAACCCATAACATAACGGAAAAACATACATTTTATAATATTATTCATCCCACATCAGAACCACACAAAAATTAATCCAAGAATACACAAACAAATTCCCCACAGATTTCAGCCCAACAAGATGAAATTTGTGTTACAGGGTTAGAGTCCTTACCTCAAGGTTGCTCAAGACCTAGATCCTTAAGGACAGAGAGCCCTTCAAGTTTCCTCTCAGATCTTCTTCTTCTGCCCTAAGGCCCTAAGGTTGTGAAGAGCAACATGAGGGATAGAAGAACCAAAAAGAAGAAAGGATGGGAAAATGGAGAAAAACCTACCAAGAGTCCTTCTTCCAAACCCTAGCACCCAAGCTTCTCCTTCTCCCTTCCCTTTCTCTAATCTTATCGTGTGACATGGGGAGGACTCCCTCCCCTCTCTTATATTTATTTTTAAGGGAAAGAGTTAAGTATTGCACTTAGGTCCGTTGGAAATTTTAATTTTCCTTCTTTTTTCCCAACTAGAACTTTCAAGCCCTTAGGCTTTTGACAAAAACAAATATCTATTTTTCCAAATCATTTACTCCATAAATTTCCTTTTTAATTTCCTTTTCAGTTATTTTTATTTATATATTTTTCTTGGTTAAAAGAAGTTAAACTCCTATAATCATGTATGGCAGGGACGGGTTTCACAATTACGACCTTCTCAGGAGACCACCAGAAAAGCACACAACGATGCAATACAAAGTAATGAGGTGAGATTCTCATTCATCAACACAACATATGGCAGAAGTAAAAATGGTACGACACGTAAGACAACAAAATACTAGTCATGCATATCATACATCTCAATATCTCATATTATTCAATCAACAACATAAGGCATTATCAACACAAGATAATAATGTATCCATCAACAGTCATGCAATGCAATGCGATGTACATGACTCAATACTATATGCCATAAGGGTAAAACTCTGACCCCTACTCCATGGAGCTAATATGATCGTCGGAGAGAGTGAATGGGAGGACATGTTCTGTCTACGCTAGCATTGGGCAAGATGCTACAATATTCGTAACGTGCACGTATCTGGTTTTTACGGAAACACTCTATACACCAAACATGAAAAGTACGACATCTAGTCATAGATATCACAGCAGTGCATGGAATACCACGACATAGAAGAATCGCCAACTGGTCACTTATGGAATCTCCAACCCTGACATCCTCAAGACCATTTAAGATCGTCACTTTAAGATTCGCACACGCGTCAAGGAGTAAGCTCAACTCCTAGGCTCAAGGCCTTACTGACTCATGCATAACAATGACAATGCTTACACAAAAGCAGATGCGATAAAACGATATCTATCCACCAGATAAACTTCAAGATTCACCAAGGTTCTCTTCCTTAGGATCTTCACACATTTTATGTGTTTTAAACTTTTATCCACTGGATAAATCTTGTGATTCACCAAGGTTATATTCCTTAGGATCTTCACACATTTTAAGTGTTTTAAACTTTTATCCACTGGATAAATCTCATGATCCCTCCGGGATCGAGCCATCACAAGATTATACAGTTAGACGATACTCTCGAGTCCGACTCATCGTCCCGTCATCGAACTACTGTTCCACACCAAAACGTTTCATGTTTGTGTTTGTGTCTTATGATATATTTCACAAGTCCTAAATGTCATATGAAGAAGCATTGAGAATCCTCTAGTTAAGTATTAGATCCTTTCTAAGTTAGAGTGTACTTGTCTTTCAAGTAATGAAATACATCTTGATTCATTTAAGTATTATGAATCGATTGATGAATGAATCATCAATGGTATAGCATATGGTCTTGTTTCACCATGTCCTATACACTCTTATCTCTTTCTTTTACTCTAAGCTAATTACTCAACTTAGGGTTTTACACTTAGGAAAATCCTTAGCTTAGAATTCAAAACTCTTTTGTAAAAAGGTGAGTACTTAACACTCTTTTTTTTTTGTACCTTGGCAAAGTGCCTTAGTACCTTTGATTCAAGTCTTATACTTTGAAAACATTATTTCAAAAAGCTTTGCAGTTTCGATTAACTTAAAGTTGAAAGTTGGAGTTTAAAATTCTTTTGCATTAACAAAAGAAGAGAAATCTTCGTAAGTCCAAATTCCTTTTAACTTGAAATCATTTATACTCAAACTTGAAACTAAGTATTGTATTAAAATCAAAGATCGGTTTTACATTAAAAACCTACTTAGTAACCAAATGTTACATAAGATTTTCTAAAAGTTGTTTATTATTGAGAACATTTGCTTCATTAATTTTCAAAACATCACTTGATTTACTTAAGCCATAACTTAAGATCAAAATACCTTTCCCATTGTTTTAAGAATCTCTTGAATGAATATAAGGTTGTGTTTCATTCAAATAATGTTTCTTTGTTTTGCTTTGGTTCATCGTTCATCGATTCCATTTTAGAGTTGTAAAATCATTTGAGTTTCAAAGATTGAAGTTGGAAATCCCTTTTTATTTATGCTTTGGCCGAATCCTATACTAGGTTTAATGTGAAGATTTTGCTTCACCAACATCCATTATAAGCAATAGTAATCATCAATGCATCAAAATGAATAACAACATAACATTCAATTCCAAAAATCAACACACAACCCGTATACAGAAATTTTCAGCATTTCAAGCATCAACTTGTGACACATATTTGATTGACCAAACGAACTCGGATTTGAGCAAATGAGGACTCATATGAAAGCTTATGATGTCTAAGTTTTGGCTATAAAATTTATTTTCACAAAAAGTATCTGAGTTAGTAAATTTTCACGAAATAAGTCACTCTAGTCAGAATTCAAGACATAATTTTATGCTTAGATTGAAACAGGTTTTCAAGGGTCAAATCTTCATGAAACCATACAAAATTTGTTATAAGAATGAAGCCCAAGATGTCTAGTTTTAGGATCAAAAACAAGTTTTGAAATTAAAGTCTAGGTTGAGAGAAAAATCGAAATGACTCACACAAGGTCAAATCCGAAAAATCACATTTTCACAAACTCTTTTCAACAAAAAGATGGAGGAACCCTAGGTCAAGGTTTTCTTTCACATAAAAGTTATTTTCAACCATTAAAACACATTAATGAACACAAACCAAGCAATAAATAATTATTACAACATTGTTCTCATAGAGAACCAAATAGACAAAGTAGAAAACCCTTGGTTTAGGGTTTTCCCAAACCAAACCCCAATAGACTATTTTCACCACCACCAATGTGGTGTGATGTGGTTCACTCCCCCATTACCTTAATGAAGCTCCCTTAAAGAAGTTGCAAAGATGATCCACCACCAAAATATGAGAACCGATCCCTACACAAACAAACATTAGGGTTTTGAAACTTTATTTTGAAAGATCATGAACTAGGAAAGATGTGTTCATGATTCTATGGAGAGGAAAGAAAAAGAAATAGTTTAGAATCTGACTTTGAATATAGAACTTTGAAGGAAAGATGAAGAACAAGTTAGTGTTCTTGAGCTCCTTTGTAGGTGATGAACAAAGTATTTCAAATGGTAATGCTTTGTGAACGAAAGTTGTAGAGAAGATGATGGTGATCAAGGATATGTAATTATAAATGAAAGAATAATTTTGGTTGGGTGATTCCATGCCAAAACCGTGGCAAGGAAGTAGGTGAGAGAAGAGAGGATTTTTTTTGAAAAACTTAAGAAATGAGTGCTTTGATCTTTAGGAAGAGCAAAATGAAAATGTGATGATGTTTTGGTGAGGGATATGGCCGAATGGCCTATTGGGTTAGGAGCCAAAGATTAGGTTAAAGTGTGATGGAATTTGTGTAGGAAAATGGAGGGTTAGGATTAGTGCAAGTACATAGGTGTTGCCTCCATAAGCAAAGTTGAAGATATTAACCAAAACTAGGTAGATTAGCTTTTTCTATAAGAGGTAAAGTTGACAAAGTTATTAACCAAGAGTCATAGGAATTTAATCCATTGGTTAAAGGAATGAAAAGGTGATGGATGGTTGACATAAAGGTGACAACGTCTTGTGAAGTGTGAAAAGCAGTTATGAACTACTTGAAAGTGAAACAGGAAAATACAAGAAGGGGGGTTGAATTGTGTTTCTTAAACCTTTTTTCAAAAGCGTTTTAAGCAAGCAGGATGTTAAACAATACAAACCAAAAACAAGTTTTTGAAAGATGTTAAGAAACTTTGTTTTCAATCCCCAAGTTAGTAAATAAATAAATTTGACAAGATTAGAGATAAAGAGATTCACACAGATATATATCCTGGTTCACTCTTTCAAATCGAAGAGCTACGTCCAGTCCCTTCCTCCAAAAGGTTTTTCCACTAAAACACTTAGCACTTTTTGAGACAGGCCCTCCTCGGAGGTCCCATTTAGTAACCAGAACTCATATTCTTATCGTTACAAAGTAGCGTGATTAAATAAAAATACGGAAATATTAAAATAACCAACACTGATACCACAACTATATATATAACATACATATAAAAGTACTGGTTCCATAAGTAGATCCTACAACAACTAGAGCTATCAATATGGGTTACAACTCGTGAGCCAACCCGATCCAACCCGGCTCACCAGTGGGTTGGATTGTAAAAAAACAGGCTCACTTTGACCCCGGCTTATTTTGGCCCGGCTCACTTAACCCACGGGTTGGCCGGGTTGAACCCGTGGTGAGTCGGGTTGGCTCACGGGTTCTCTCCTTTTTTTTTTTCCTTCACCCATCTCACTATTTCCGCCCAACCCAGCTTTTTTCCCCAACCGACCCACTTTCCCATTTCACTTTCAGCCTTCAAAGTTCAAACACTGAGGCTAAAACACTCACTAAAAAAGGTCCTAACCTAAATGTCCCTTCTCTCTCTCTTCTTCGATCTGGATTTCTCTTAAGAGCGTCGTTGCCCCTGTTTGTATGAATGAGTGTTTTATTGCTATTTTTTTACTTCCATGGAAAACAATGGAAAAGAAATCAAGAAAAAATGAATGTTGTATTGCTATTTTTTTAATATGTGCACCTGTGATAGTTCAGAATGTAATTGGGGTTTTTCCTTCTATGCTTGTTTCATAATGAGCTGTGACAATTTAATAAGGCTGGTTTTTCCTTTGAATAAGGTTGTCAATATTTAAGTTTTTTAGATTTTAGATTTTATTTTTTACATTTTTTTAATTCTGAGTGAGCCAACCCGTTTAACCCACCAACCCGTGGTGGGTCGAGCCGGGTTGGTCATTTCTAGGCTCACTGAAAAAGTGAGTCAACCCGGCCCGGCTCACTTTAACCTCAACCCGTGGTGAGCCAACCCGGCTCACCCGGGTTGGCTCACTTTGATAGCTCTAACAACAACTAATACCAACTCCAAATCTTCAGAGTACGCAACACATATAAACTGAAAGGAGTAAATATCCAACTTGGTCCCTGAAATTGTAGGGTTGTATCAACTTAATCCCTCACATTATCAATATTCCAAAATGATCCCTGAAATTGCAGAAAGTTAATCAGATTCGTCCCCCCGCTGATATTTGCATGGACTATAATGACATTAAGTTGTTAATGACATGGATGCATTTGAAACGAAGTGAATAATGTCAGGGATTCATTTGCTACATTTTGCAATTCCAAGGATCATTTTGGAATATTGATAATGTGGAGGATTAAGTTGATACGACCCTACAATTTCAGGGACCAAATTGGGTATTTACTCAAACTGAAAGTATGGCAACAAAATAAAATGCATAAGACTTCCTTTCCTGGCCCCAAAAATACATTTAACTCAAACCCATGTACTGGCTATAATAAGACTAAGACTGTCTACCCAACCACGACTCTAACGAAGATAACGAGAGCTCCCAACCAAAGCTCTAACGTATACAGTAGTAGGGCCTGTATACACTACTCTTCACTGAGAGTAGTCAATCTCCCAGAGACGATCATCCTCTAAATAAAGCAGCTCAAAGTCTCCCAACGCTGGGATCCAGGGCTCTCCCGCTAGCATCAGGTTCAATAGGTATGCCATCAATCTCCTCTGGCAATTACTCAACAGAATCTTCTCGTGCGATCGAGAATAAATAAAATACGACATAGAGAAATACGGGGATAAGAAACAGCAATACATCATAACTAGGGAAACATCTATAAAATAAGCTATATAGATGGCAACATACAACAGCACAATAGTGTCAAGCAATCATCTCCCAAGTCCTTCTTTCTTAGCTACTATCTTTCAAACTCATGCAACTAACGACTATATGGACGCGATCATGACATCCCCAACAGATCAAGATGTCCCGTTCATCTCTGTGCCACCCCCCATAATGCAGGGTTCGGCCAACAGCCCGCAGGCTCAACTCATGGATACGACATATTCCCCCGCCCGCAGGCCAGGTCGGGACATTCACCCGTTAACAACTCAACTTGTGGGTACGATCATCTCCTGGCAGGCATGATTGATCAACCATACACAGTAATGTAACACCCCCTTGGACATTACATCTTAAACACGTGCTGAATTAAATTTAAAAGAGAATTGCTGGTTGCTTTCGGAAAAAGGATAATTTACTTTAAGTCTGAAAGCTCGGGTGTATAAATTTTCTATGTAATACTTTGGAAAAGTAATACACACACCACAATAATAAAATCACATTATACTTGACAACACACATAAACTGGGTTTATTCATAAATCATTTTACCATCACACATAAGCTTTCCTGAAATTGTTTTTCACACTGAAGTCCCAAACTGTACAAAGGTTGTCAAAATCACTTATACCGACTTTCTCAACTTAAACGTTAAAAATCCTAAGAGTTGGTTTGATAAAAGAACTCTGAGGACAATAGAGCCTACTACCTAGCATACGTCGTACAAATGAGACTGGGCCTCATCGTCAACAGTCCACACATCTTCGTCGTCGATGTCAAGAAACTCAAGCTTTACGGGGTCCCGAAGTGACCCAAATGACCATTGAGAAGCATCTGTACACGTATCCAAAAACACAACAGGGTGTCCAACATGTACAGGCAAGGATGAGTAACCAATATATGGATTTAAACACGATAACCACATGCACGACACACACAAAAACATATGAACATATGTAGTATCAACACAGCACAATAGCAGAAGTAACACAGGAGGACACACTAGGTAATGACATACCCAACATGCATACCATAAATCACAACATATCATGTTAATTAATTAGCAGCATAAGACATCTTAATAGTGATGTACAATAAGTAAATATAATCATCAACAGCCATGCAATGCAATGCGATGTAAAACTCTGACCCCTACTCCATGGAGCTAACAAATCGTCGGAGAGAGTGAATGGGAGGACATGTTCCGGGTATTACCAGTCATGGGCAAGATGCAACAACAAATGTAACATGCACGTATCTGGCTTTACGGAAACACTCTCGACCAAACCTGAAAAGTACGGCATCTAGTAGAGGATATCCGTGTATTGCTCGGAGTCACCACGACACAGAAGAGCTACCAACTGGTCACATGTCAACCTTTCCAACCCTGATACCTCCAAAGACCATTTAAGATCGTCACCGTAAGATTCGCACCAGCATCTAGGTGTAAGCTCAACTCCTAGGCTCAAGGCCTTACAAACTCATGAAATGAAATGCCAATGCTTACACAAAGCAGATGCGATAAAGTAATGTCTATCCACCAGATAAACCTCAAGGTTTGCTAAGGTTCTCTTCCTTAGGAACTATACGCGTCTTTGTATTATAAAACTTTTATCCACCGGATAAATATCGTGATCCCTCCGGGATTGAGTCATCACAAGCCTGAAATAATTGACCAACTTTCTTGGATCCGAACCATCGGTCCATTATCGAACTGCTGTTTCAAAACCCAAAACGTTTCATATTTGTGTTTGTGTCTTATGATTTACATCTCAAGTCCTAAGTGTTATGAAGAAGGATTGAGAATCCTCTTAGGTAAGTCTTTGATCCTCTCTAAGATATTAATTCTTTAAGTTCCAAGTAATGAAAAGAGTATTGATTCACTTAAGGCTTATGAAGTCATTGATGAACCAAATCATCATTGGTATAATGCATGGTCTTGTTCCACCATATACTATACTTAATTATCTCTTTTCTTTTGCTCTAAGTTGAAAAGGTTTTTCCTTACTAACTTAGTGTAAAACCGTGATCTAAGTTAGCGGAAAAGAAAATGGAATTTCATTTAGTTTTCGAACTATGATTCATTTAAATTTAAACTTTAGGACAAAGTCCTATTTATACTTTGAAGATTTAATGTTAACTTAGTTTTTTTAAAAAGAATGTGACATCCTACTAAACCTAAGATAAATTCATATTAATTTTACCTTCATG
Source organism: Ammopiptanthus mongolicus (assembly GCA_039655645.1). Classification (NCBI taxonomy): domain Eukaryota; kingdom Viridiplantae; phylum Streptophyta; class Magnoliopsida; order Fabales; family Fabaceae; genus Ammopiptanthus; species Ammopiptanthus mongolicus. Next base: position 53,590,734 of record CM077344.1, read on the forward strand.
AAATCACTTTCATCATTTTATACTTAAAACACTTAGTTAATAGAACAAACTTTAACTAAAGTAAAACATATTTTCACCTTAATTAAAAACACCTATGGATCGAAACCCTAGTAGAACTTTGGATCAAAATCACTTCTTGTTTGTTTTTGAAATCTAAGTTACTAAAATACTTATTTGCTTTCAAAAACATTGAAGTTCAGGAACAAGCTCATGTTCTTCCTTTTGTAACCATTATGGCAGAATGCTATACCATGTGTAATGTAAAGATTTTACTTCACTAACTTGTCAAGTAATTGCTCAAAATGATCACAATATTATGATGAACAATAATCATACATCATTTAACCATAAACAAGCATAA